>VWZG01010408.1:866206-1025878 GCA_013396735.1 Grallaria varia | reverse complement strand
CTGAAGTTAAAATGGGCTGCTGTTTGTGGAGAATTGGCTTGCTATAGCCATATGCCAGGCGGTATCATTACAAACAATCACTTTGCAAAAAATTGGGCCATGAGAGTAACAATTTTGATGAATCAACCCAATATCCCATATTTTCTGTCAAGACATCAAAAGGCTGTTGCACAATCACTAGAATATCAAATATGATACCCAAACCACTTAAATTCTAGTGAACTATAAACATATGTTTTTTATTATTATTATATTTTATAGGTGAATACTTACAAATCGGAAAGGAAAAATTTTTTTCCCTGCTCTGTATACCAACTTTGACACATCATTCCCAAAATGTAATTAATCTCAATTGGCTTCTGAACCATCAAATCAAAAAAACCGCCTCCAACAGGAAATATTCAGTTCATCAGTGTTCCTTTCATGCTACTGTGAACTTACTGTCTTTTGCATCACAGCATCATAAAGCAGAAAATACAAAAAAATTAAATATGTCTGAGAGCTAATTGATGTACACAGCAGCTCCAGTATTAACCTGCTGCCCATGGAGCTGGCAAACAGGACAGATTTAAAACAATTCAATATTGACTCGTGTTAATAAAAACCAAATATATAATCTTTCCCAAATCACTATTCAGCTCCACCTTGAGCCCAGAGATGCCTCTGGAATTTGAGAAAAGGTTTTAATTTTGAGCTAGGAATGCAGCAGCTTAGTCTTACAGCCTCCTAATTACAGTCTTGGCCATCTGGTTGGCTTGGTCGATAGGCAGGTCTGACTGGGCTGTTAGGTCACCCCTCCCGAGGTATTCGGCCTGACTGTCAGTTTGGTAAAAGAGACTTTTTAAGTATGGAATTTTTGTAAAACATCTTTATTTCATAAGTGACTGATTGCCCCAACCCCACTCTGTTATACTGGATGCAGCTCTTTAGACTGTTCTGTCCCTCTCCAGGTTTTCTAGAAGCCTCTGTTCTATAGACCACTGTGTGTTCCCTCCTTTAAAAAAGCATGAAAATGCTCTTCCCCAGTTCTCCGCACTCTCTTCTTCCCTTATGCTAGTCCTGCTCACTGTCCATATTTTGTTTAACTTGCTTCTGTCAAGGTGCATTTTGATGCAGACAAATGCACACTCATCACCCCTTGTGTTCCTCTAATACCACATTTCCTCATCTTCCCACACCTTCCACCTGGGTTCTTAAGCACAAAAGTCTTCGAAATAAATAGCTTTTGCAGCAGCACACGTGATTCAGTCTTGGGTTGTGAATTTCATCACCCTCCTGACTTTACTCCTCTTTCTTGTGGGGAACCACACTGTTAGAAATATCCTGCTCAAATCCAACAGGAGATTTAATTAGAAAAGCATACATGTGGACCGACTGACAGAGAGGTCAGGAAACTTTAGCCTTGGTGATACTGAGAGGCCAAGTCTGCTCGCACATATAATTCTGAGCAAGAAAAATACATTCTCAGACTATTTAGGTCATTGTGCTTTAAACTGCAATACCAAAGACTGCAGTGATCTGGTAGTGAAGCAATGCACAGAAGCACGATGACTAGAGCCATGCTTTCCTCCTTCCTCTGGACTTATACTAAGTGAAGCATTCCTTGAAACCTCCTGTGAGCACACACACAAACAATCCAAGTTAATGCCAATGTAGTTATTTAACCTGAACTTTTTGAAAGACCAGCCATCAGAACCTTTCTGTATATGTTGCTTTTAATACTTGAATATCTAACCTCCAGCATTTTGTGTGATTCTTCCGCACAGGAGATATTAGGCAACAGAGAAAAAATGTGGAGTATTAGAAAGATTTTACCAAGGAGAATTGGAAAGAAAACAACTGACTAAATGGCAATGCTGGAACATTAATTGTTTTCATAAGTACTTGACACACAAAGCTGGAACATCACAGTTTTCTTCCTGCTATTGCAAGGACCCACATCATATAATTCCCTTGGCTAAAATAAAGACTCAGTCTTTCACCATAGCAGCATCATAGCCAGTGCTTTGTATTACATAAAGGCTCGTATTCTCTGTAAGTTGCTATGGTATATAACAGTGGCTTATGGAGTAGTAATTACAGATTTGTGGACCATTGCTCGTCCGTATATGAAGCTAAAAAAATAAACGTGATCACAAAGCCAAAGATCCCCCACATGGTTCTCATTTGGTCTTTGAAACACACACACATCGGCCTGGCAAGGATTTTATATGTTTCAGGTGTGATAGAATTTGGTTAATAGGAAGTGTGATAGTCAGTGCTTTCAACTTTTTCTATTTTTTCTATTTTTATGTGAGGCTGATCTGGCCCAAAGCTGAGGGGTCACTAGTTCCTGCCCCTGCAGATGTGAATCCTCTGGTATGGCCTTTGGTTATGATGATGTTAGCTCTCATCTCATGACGTGGAAAACTCTCCAACTTTTCCAGATGCCCGAGAAAGACCCTTTGGTTCCAGCAGTAGCTAAAACTCAATGAACTTCAGCTGAGAGCTCATGTACCATCAAGGAGAAATAAGACAGTTTTGCATCAGGATTCCTGACAGATCTACTCCCTCTTTAGGCAGCTGGCTGTGGGATTGGGTGTGGAGAATGCCGTGTTTCACAGCACAGATTTTGAGTCATTACAAAAGCTGCTGTTTTCTTGTTTTAAGGAGACCTCCTTTTCCTTCCTGTTGTTATTCCTCATGTACTCTGCTATCATGGCATGAGAGGCAATGTCTCCAGAGTTTAGCTTTCCTGCTTCTTACACAATCACTCTCAGAGAGTCTGGTGAGCAAAAGTCAATGAAACTGATTGTATCTTCTAGGCCACTGATCAAAGTCAGATGAGATTGGATACTTTTAAACATTACAGCTGTTTTCCAAAACTGACTAAGGAACTCTGTAAGTCAGATCCCACTAACCTGTAGGGAATTTGGATGCCCAGTTCCCATTATGGCTTTGAAACCCCACCCAACATCTGTGAAATGGTCAGTGCTCATTTAGGAGCCTCGTCCCTTTCATGATGAGAGGATGTCCACGGAGAAAAGCACCATTGCCATTGGCAGCAGTTCATTGACTCACCAAGGGAGAATTTAGCTTGTTGCTTAGCTTCCCTGATTAAGACTGAGATCTTTAGCAAAATAGACCAAAAAAGGGTTGATATTTTTGTTGTTGTTGTTTCATGTGAATAAAGCAGGGGTCAGTTTTCATGACCATTATTAGTATACAAGTACAGTCTCACACAGCAGTAATGAACACCTCCACAGGGCATCACGTGTCCCTATTCTGCAACCACAATATAAAAGAATTCAGAGGAGTCACAAACAGTTTACAGCAGCACTTTACAGAAGCCACTGAAAGTAGTGATGGGCTCTGCATGTATCGGGCAGTTAAAGTTAACTGAGAGTCCCAGCTCAAGAGCAAAGAGGCTTGATGTTTCTTCTCACTCAGTTCTGCTCCCACAGACTGACACATCATCTACAAAGAATTCGTAAAGTAGAACTGCCTTTCAATGCAAGTGGAGTCCTCCTGGGCTGCAAGGCTAAAACTCAAACCTGGACCAAAGGAAAAGGAAATTTAAAAAATGGTTTTATAAGGTTATTTGAAGATTTTTTTTTTTATTATTTTTTGAACTGCAGGAGTCTGTTGATCTGTTTTTGTTTTGTTCTGTTTTGGGGTTGTTTTTGTGTTGTTTTTTCTTTGGGTTTTTTTGAGAGGGGTAGGAAAAAATTAAACGAACAAACTACCAACATCAGGAGTGCTATTGTTTTGATTTTAATTGTCTCATAAAAAGAATTACATTATGCAATAATAATTGCTCAAATAAGTCTCCTTTAAATAACAGAAGGATGGCTTTTCAGTGAAAAGCCTTTTGTTTAAAAGATTTTCGTTGGGTACCTTAGGAACAGGATACTTAGCTAAGGCAAGGATTTATGCTTGCTCGGTGCTTGTATCCTAAAACACAGTGAATACAAGTCTGAATCGACGGATAATCTTTGGAGCTGCAAGTCAAAGGTGAATGGCTGGATGCTGATTTACCTGGGAGTTCTAGCTCTGAATTAACGCCCATGTTCACTGAAGGATCAGTCAGATAATTAAGCAACTGACTGGTTTATCACAGGAAGGGGCCAAAGCGGCATCATTAAATTCAGCATCTCAGCCTGGCCTAAAATGTGAAAAAAATTGCAAATGGGTGTTTTTCATTCAAAACCCTGTCTTGTAGCAGAGTGAGGTGCATGGCAGTCACACAAATCAGATCCTTTGACACAGGGTTTAGGTCACCCTGGGGTGGTGACCAACAGCACTTTGTTCAGAAGTAGTAGAGGTGTTCCCAGCAATGCTCGCAGCAGGAAAGGGTGGACCTCAGCCTGTCTGTCCCTCTCTCGGGAGGGACTCTGTGAGGGATAAAGTATCCAGAAAGGAGGCAGTCACTTCAAAAGTGTGCTGAAGAGAGCCCTATGTCATCTCTCTGTTTGTCCAGTTTCACAAAGTTATTTAGGCACATAACTTAGCACCTTAGGAGCTCAGCCCAACACCTGCTTTCCTGTCCTTGAGTCTTGTCAATAAATACTATGTAAGATGCAGGTATGAAACAAGCCTTTGCAGACCAGCCAGAGTTGCAGCCGATGGCCTGGTTTCTCTCACTCTAAAGCTCTGGGGTTTTGCCGTTTTTGTTACAGCCCCCCGGGCTGTCAGGACCTGTGCTGGGAGATGAAGGTTGAATTCCTTGGACACCGTGTCTCAAGGGTTGCATTCCTGCCTGTGGGAATCCTCGAGGAGAAGCACTCTCAGGAGACAGGCTCCCATGGGGCCAGCTAAAGGATCATCCTGACAAGCTGTTTCTGACCCAGCCAACGCAGTCAAAAACCCCGTCGCAAGCCTGACTGCTTTCAAAGGCAGCAGCTGAGAGGCAGAGGGAGAAGGCAGACTCTGACAGGCGTGTTTGCTTCAGATCACTTCCACGGCAGTTTGCTCCTGTCATGCCTGGTCATAAACGCCTGGACAAAGGCTGAAGCTCTTAAATTTGGCACTGATCTTTCTCTCAAAAGCCATGCGGCTGCCTTTCGGCTGAAGTCAGAAATGTCAGCAGAGCCAGAGGCTACAAGCTGCACTGATTCACAGCAGTGGCACTCAGAGTGTTTATGAGGGAATGGATTATTCCTTTGCCAAGATGCCACAAGTTCTTCAAATGAAGCACTTTCTCTGAGAAAGCCATTTTTCACCAAAACCCACCCCCCACAAACTTCCACCCTGGGGTCCAGTTGCACATTTATACCTTTTTTATCACCTTTTTGGAATATTTCAGTATGCTAAAAATAGACCTCTTGAGCTATGCTTAGCTCTCAGTAAGGCCATTGTCTCACAGGCTGGAGCTCAGTGAGTTGGTTGGAAGACTAGGAAGCTAAATTTTGAGGGTGATTCCCAGGGACCAAGTGCTTGGGATCTGCCCAGACAAATCTAACTTATTGCTGTAATCCACCACCTTTTACTTTGGGTGAAATTTATCTTCCCTATTATTATTCACTTGCATGCAGTTCTCCACAGCTGACCAGGCTGGTTCTGGTGGAGGATCCCTTGCACCTCTTTGTGGTTACTCCTCTGCTCCTGTCACCCTCACTACCTCCTAGATTTCACAGTCCTCTCTGGCTGATGGTCACCGCTTCAAACTCAGTTAACTTGGTGCTTACACACCACAACATCACGTGTAAGAAAAGACACACACGGTGCGTCCGACCAGATGCTCAACAGCAGCTACTACTTGAGGGAAGATGAGTGCTCTGTATGCCCAGAACTCATGTTTCTATAGGATGTTTCTGTAATTTTTGCAAACAAAAATCAACCACATTTTTATTGCAGCTTACAGCACATCTCCAGGATGGAGGATCACCACCTCCCTAAGATCGTGCTCTATGGTGAACTCGCCACTGACTGCCGCAAGAGAGGAGCCCCGAAGAGGAGATACAAGGACTCCCTGAAACAATACCTCAGCCTTGGCCATATTGACTGCCATCAATGGTCCACTCTGGCCTCCAATCGGGAGGCATGGAGACACACCATCCATAATGCTGCTGATTCCTTTGAGAACGCACCCAGAACCAGTCTGGAGGAGAGAAGACAACACAGAAAGAACCATGCCTCACCAACACCACCTATGGAGACTTTCTGCTGTGCCTTTTGCAACTGGCCTTGCCTATCTCGCATCGGCCTCTTTAGCCATCAGCGCGCTTGCAGCAAGCGTGGGTAGAGCCCTGCCCAAATATTTGTTTGTGAAGCCTAGCCATGATGACGATTATGACTGATGATGATGATGCCGTGCTTACACCTCTGCAATATTCCAGTTCCAATGCAAGTCTGGCTGGGAGAGCTGCAAGTCCCCAGACACCTCTACATGAGTTTCTTTTATTCTTCTCAGGACGGCTGCAGGAGGAAGGTGGAGTGCAAAGCCAGGTAGATTTTATGGTATAAAAAAGTAAGACATTATGTCGGTAGCCAGAAACATGAGGCGTATAAGAGGTGGAAGAAAGAAAACAAGAAGCAAGAAAAAAGCAACAAAGAGGCAGAAGACCATGTTGACACAGTCTTTGTTTAGGTGTTAGGGATGTTGTTGTTATTAGAAATAGAGGTTGTGATTGTTAGAAATGGGCATTAATCCGTTTTGTTAAAAATTTTGTATTTCTGCATTTCATGTTATGTGCTTTTGCCTGATTGGTTGACAGTTGCCACAGTGCAGTGTTACCACCCCCTTTTCCTTTGATTGGTTTGTATTTGCATGCTCCGCCCAAGTTCCGCCCCCTTCCAGAAACTTCCACCAGAAACCTATAAAAGCCAGTGCTACCCTTCAAATAAAGCTTCACTTTTCTACCTCCTTCGCCTTGATAAGAATGTTTTGTCCCGTGCTCCCCTTCAAATAAAGCTTCACTTTTCTACCTCCTTCGCCTTGATAAGAATGTTTTGTCCCGTGCTCCTCTTTCCTACTGGGCCGCGTCAAAATTACCCTCAGGAAAGGGTAAATTAGAGGAGCCCACGATTCCCCCCCCTGCTCTTAATGCTGCTGTAGGTCAGGTCTGTGTGAGAAAAGTGTCCTGTTTGTGAGGACACTGGAACTGGGGTTGGTCCAGCCAGAACCTTCTACACAAATCAGCTTGTACTAGTGAAGCACTCCTATTGCTCCTGGAACTCCAAAGAATGGCCTTTTCATCTATGATTGTGGTGCTTTTGCCAGCACAGAAGTGTATCAAGAAATCCACATTCCCCAACTGATCTTGATTTCATCACAGCCCTGGAATCAACAGGAAATGCTGTCCTGGAAGAGCCCTGCTCCATATCCACAGCCCTTCCTCGACCGGCTGAGGCTGAACTTGCCAGCACACAGTCTCTTTCCTGCCCCCACTTCCTACTGCCCTCTGCAGCTGCTTTTGCTGTTCTATTTAACCTCTAATTATTTATCTTCTCTCTGTCTGTATTCATTTCACAAAGCTCTTCTCCTTCACCTTCAAGCTGAGCCTCTGCTGCAAAGCCAACAGCTGGGTTGCACTGTGGAGTCCCAGCAAGGTACCCCTCTCCTCTCCAGTGACTGGCACTGAGCAAAGCCCCCAGTCCTTGCTCATTTTGGGTTCTGTGCTGTGATTCTGTCCTTAACTTCAGCAAAGCCCAACAGACTTTTTTTTAAATCGGCTGTGCTTTGCATTTGCGCTGTTGCTCGTCGTGCTTCTGCTGTGGGGAACTTGGACCTCTTCCACTGCCACTTTTCCTGAGGTTTACTTCGCATCTTACCATGACCATGAATAAAAAAAGATAGAGGAAAAAAAATCCCAACAAATTACTAGAGTGTTTATAATGTTAAAAGGTACTTATGGAGTCAGTTTAGTGCTAATTAAAAGAATAGAGCTCTGCAGAAAGAAGGTGATTCACAGCCCCAGAGAGCACTTTTAAGAGTAATAGATAAGATCTAATGGTAATAGATACAGAGGAGGGAAAAAAAAATTAAAACTGCACTGCAGTGATGGCTGAGGCACAACAGCTTTAGTTCCCACTCAGCATTTTCACTCATCCACCACAGTAAATAGGACTGTGAATGAAAGTCTGCTGAGATAAAAGAACCTGCGTAACAGCTGACATCAAAAGAAAAGCCTTTTTTTGACTAATACATTGGAGACGTTGTTTGAGAACGATTCATCCAAGTGAAATTCTCGCCGCTTGTACCGCAGCCAGATCAGGAAGGCTTCCTGCAACTGGCCAAGAAAGTGTCTGGCCCTGGAAACAGCCTGAAGTTCTTAGTACTTTGAAAGAAAACAGAAAATCAAGTAGAGCTGAGGTCTCCTCCCACTAAAACCCGCAGCTAAAATCTGTTTGACTTCAAGTTTAAGTCTTCCCTGATGTGAGCATGGGCAGGGAAGAGCAAGTAAAACTTGCTGGCACTGCAAGACCACTAAGCCCCGACCTTAAAAAGGGGGAGTGATACAGGACTGAGTCTGGTCAGTGGCTGGTTTAGAAATAAATGGGGCAAAATTCCAAAACTCCAATCACCCTCTGAGCTGCTGTGCAGACAGAACCAGGGCAAGAGGTAAAGGCACCAAATACCAGATCATGATACTTGATAACTATTTTGGGTGTTCACTTCTGGCAAGAGAAACCAGAGATCAGCAGGGACAATGAGAAGGGGACACACACCCATGTGCAGGGAATGAGTGGGGTACTTTTCAGAGCATCAGCTGTGGTTCTGGGGAGGAGGAGGAGGAGGAGAAGCAGGGCCAGGTTTAAGCAGGTTGATCAGCTGAACACAAAATGCCCAATAGGGTGGAGGCTCCCTCTGCCAGTGCAAGTCTCTTTCCAAAAGTGTGCATCTGGAGACAAGCCAGAGACTGAAGTAATGCTACGATTACACAGAGACATAGAAATAATTAACTATTTACCAAGTCTCCCTTCAAGTATGATGTATAACTGGCACGTTTTCTGCCACTCACTAGGATCTTTTAAACAAAAGTCCAAGTAATTTTCAGCAAATGCAGAGCAATGTGCTAGTGTTTATTAGGAAATAGTACATTTTATATGTGCACAGATGCACGCAATACTTTGTCACTCTATCAAGATACAGTGCAAATTGGTCCCCACAAAAGTGAAGTCTTCACTTTTAAGTGCCCATCTAACAGCTCAGTAATGCTCTGAAGGCTTTCTCTTGTGCATCATCATCTCTTCACCTTTCACAGTGCAGGACCATCAGATTTACTCTTCTATATTTGTTTTGCCCCAGTGACTGCAGCCCTCACTGGGCACTGTTCCTTTGGCTGTAATCTGAGCCTGCAGAGTTAGTGGCATGTGAGTGACATCAATTTTTATTACAGCTCTGGGGCAATCCCTGCAGACAGGCAGCAGATATGATGACTACAGAAATAACTTGCAGATGCTGAGAGCTGCAGCAAGACCTCTTATCTTAAATTCGCAAAACACAGAGCATTATTTGTAGCTAATGGAAAACTTTAAAAGCAATTAGCAGTGGCAGGTTTCTCAGCCATTCCAGACAGCCCCGCTCTGCTTGCTTATGCCTACAGAAATGGCAGATGACACAGAGACCTATGGACCCACAGCAAAATCCCAGTGAAGGAACTGGGAGGCTCTGCACCAGTACTGGGGTGAGCTGATAAGGGCTATGGAACCAGGCACCTTCCACAGACACCTGCTAACTTTTCACATTACTTTTCTGAGTTTTCTTGTGAACAACTTTATTAACTGAAATGTCCTCTGCAGAAAATGCTTTAAGTGACATAAAATAATCAACAGAGTCCTGACTAAAGCCTGGACAGACAAGTTTGTTGGCAGCCTCCAAAAAGCATGTATCATCTCAGTTATTAATGGCCAGAACTGTCAGGAGAATTTAAAACTTTCCAGACTGTCATCCAGTAGCTGGTGAGTCAGACACAGCTTTCAGATGAAGGGCTGAAGTTTTCTTTCATTTTTCTTCTCTGCTGAAGGAATTCAATCATTCTAAGCTCTGAAAAGCCTGAGGCTACCATTCAGGGTTCCTTTGGGATTACAGGTTGTTTCTCAATGAAGAAAAATGAAGTGTTGATATAACCAACTGCTGCACAATAGGCAGAAAAGAGGTGGGGGGGAAAGGAAGGATATGGAAGTGTATTCCTCCTTGCATAAGCCCTTGGCTGTATGAGGAGATTTAGTCATGTAGGATGCAGTCACTCTTCCACCACGAAGACTGAGGAAGAAATTTTCAGTCTTCAGACTGTTAATTTGAAATAGTAGAATATTTTCTGTATTTTGTTCCCAAGAGCAGCAAACACAATTGAAAATGAGAGTTTCATTTTTTTTCCTTCAGTGACTGGGGGGGAAAAAATTGTGTCCAGCAAACAGGTGTCCTGTAATCATTTGTTTTTGCAAGCTGCACAAAGGTCCTCATTTCATCACCCTGCATAATCTTCATCCGCAGAGTAATTTGAAATGTTTTGTCCTGACAAAAAATATTTCTGTTGTCTCTTCCTATGTTCCCTGATATTAATTATCATCCCTCAGAATTAACAATTCTGAAAGGGAGGATGATGTGAAGTGATAGTGACAATCCAGGGCCAGGAAACACAGAAGCAATTGTCTGTCTCGCAGAGAAGATGCATCAGGGTAGGACACCAGAGGTAGGTCCCAGGTTTATTTAAATGACTAGTACAGCTGTAGCCACCGTAGATAATGGAAAGAAGCAATTACAGAAAAAGCTCAGTTTTCCAACATTTACTAATAACATCTCTGTTTTCCCCCTATAATTTTACAAAATGTCAGGAGCAAGCTTTTCTGGAGCATTTTGAAGGGAATGACCACCCACAGGTGTTGGCCGAGGATGTGCCTCTGGTTGGACACATTTCTCTGCAGGAGAAGCAGAACAGCCTAGGGCAGAGACTCAGGGCTTCTACCAGGGCTGATGCACCTCATGGGACAGATGTTTCATGGCTAAGGTCTAGCAACTCATCATCAGCTACTAAGGGATGCCTTTGAAACAGCCCGATCTGGTCTGTAGAGTCCCACATTGAGATCCTAAAGTGCCAGTGTGAGCAGGGGACTTCTCAGCTCATATTTGCTCTCACTTGGGATAAACCATCAAAGTGAACACCTAACAGTCTCATCTGCTGTAAGGATTGTCCATATGCCAGTCAACATGCAACCCATCCCTACTTTTCTCTTTGTTCGCCCATCCTGAAGACAAACATTTGAACACATTTTGAATAAAAATTTGAAGGGACAGGTTTATCAAGGTTTAATTTTTTCATCTTAGTCTTTTTTCCCCCTTTTTTGTTTAGTGTGAAGATATCTTTTTCCTTTGAACCATGTTACAACTGTGTCTAAGTTTCTGTGTGTGGGACAGAGAAGGAGCTAAGAAAGGGGCAAGGAATTAAAGAAAACACAGCAATAAGATACGTTTCCAGCCCAGGCTTTCTCTGGAAGATCAGTTTTGGGGCTTTTTCTTCAGAATGCTCTTTCTTGAGATTCACTATTGCCTGACTGCTTTAGAGCTTATCAACATCAGCCAGTTATGAATGTGTGATGTCAAGGAGTTCTTGCTTTGTTCAGCGCAATGCTAATCTCTGTTTTTTGCTGCAGTGCCTTTGGCAGATGACCTGGTTCCACATCGTTCTCCCCAGCACAGTAGCCTGACGTGCTCTCTCAGCAGCTCCTCTGACCTCTCTGAGCCTGAAGACGTTCCTTGCCACAAGCATCCCAAACACTCTGTCCTCATCTAATGTGCTCACACCAGAATTCCTGGCTTGAGGCATTTGGCTCAATCACAGCTGCTAAGATTTCTTGGAAATTCAACCACAGTTTTATAATTCCGAGGCATGTGTTCATTTTTTTCTTTCGTGTTGAGATGTGAAAACATGGGTTTCTTGTCTGCTGTGATGGAAATTCCATCATGCCTATGGCAGTATGTTACTTTTGTTCCCTAATCCAGAAAATGCTGGTACCGGAGGCATTGTGGGATTCCCATGTGATAAACACAGATGTGTTTCCAGTTATGTTCAGGGTCTGCATTAATGAAAGGTTTATAATTTTTACCAAAATTAAATTTGTATTTTTGCAGGAAGGCATTTTGTTTCTAAGTGTTATTAATTCCAGTGTGACTAACTTAACCTGGAAACCTGGAAGCTGAACGGTCCCTTTGCTCCAACTTTTTACACAGCCAAGTTCAGAGAAACTTTTACTTAAAAAGCGATCCTCTGTTAGATGTTTCTCCTTGTCATCACGTCCCTAATGTTGATTGCTGTACCCAGTTACGTGTAGTCACAGACGAGACACCAGTAATCCCGTCCTGGCTGTAAGATTTTTCAGAATCTTGTGCCACTCTCAGATGTATTTAGTACAGTGAACTGATCTGTCCGTGCTAAGAGTTTTGGAACTGAATAACAATTACCATTTTGAGGATGAAGACAGAATGATCAGCCCTCCCTACTAAAGGCTGAAGACTTTCAGGGCTGGCTCTCGTTTTTCTTTACCACATTCCATTCATTACTTCTGTCTGAAATCAATTAATCAATAAGGCATGATCCCACATATGTTTTGGGCATTTTAGATGTAGCTAGGAGGCTCAACAACATGTTTGAAATTGGATGCTTTGGAAAACCCTCCTTAATGAAAAGCCTACTGTCCTTAACAGTTAATGTCTGACCATGCAGGCTTGGCTACAGTGCCTTCTGCGAGGCTTGCAAGGAAAACTAAATGGGATTTGTGAGTGACTGCAGTGGATGAATTGATCTGTTTAAAAATGTTCCTTTTTAAAAAGTGTGCAGTTCTGGGTCCCACAATACAGGAAGAACATAAGGCTATTCGAGAGTGTTCAAAGGAGGGTAATGATGATGGTGAAGGGCCTTGAGGGGCAGCGTGAGAGGAGTTGCTGAGAGCGCTTGGTGTGTTCAGCCTGGAGAAGTGGAGGCTGAGGAGAGACTTCATTGCAGTTACAACTTCCTTGTGAAGGCAAGAGGAGGGGCAGGCACTGATCTCTGCTCTGTGGGAACCAGTGACAGGATCTGAGAGAATGGCCTGAAGTTGTGTCAGGGGAGGTTTAGGTTGGATATTAGAAAGAGGTTCTTCATCCAGAGGGTGGTTGGGCACTGAACAGGCTCCCCAGGGAAGTGGTCATAGCACCAAACCTGACAGAGTTCAAGAAGCATCTGGACAATGCTCTCAGGTCTGTGGTGTGACTCTTGGGACTGTTCTGTGCAGAGCTAAGAGCTGGATGATCCTTGTGGGTTTGTTCCAACTCAAGATATTATATGATTCCATGGTTCTATGAAAAGTGCTTCCATTCCCCAAGATCCTAGTGAATAAGTCCAATGATGGACTTATATTTCTTTGCTGCACTTACCTTTTTTTTTTTTTTTTTTTTTTGTGCTTTTGTGAGACCGGAAAACTTGCCAAGGGTACTTTTACTTATTTTCCCCATTTTCTTGGTCTACATGACTTATCACCTTACAGTGGTACCTTACAGTGGTACCATTGACTTCTAAAAAGGTTGTGTGTGTTTCAGGCACAGTGAGAAAGCACTCTGAGAGACAATACCAATGGAGGATTTATCGTACTAAATTCAGATTGTGAGATCTGACATCTGACATTGGTCAGTCTTGGCTCCTGAAATTTTAAGCCAAAAGAGCCATCTCAAAAGAGCCATGTTTCATCTGAGGGCCTTGAGTTTTCCTCTTCTGCTAGCCTTGCTTCATCTCAGCCAAAGAGTCCCTGAAATTTAAATTACATGGGATACCTTGTAAGCAGGGAGGGATGCAGAGTAGATGCCAGATTTTACAAGCAAAAATACGGAAAAAATCAACCTATGCAGGACAGTACAGGACATAGTCCCAAGGCACACAGCTGCCTCCGAGAGATGAGCCAGCATAAAAGCAGAGTACTGGTGATTGTCCACCCCTAGACCTTATTAAATTAATAAATTGGTAAAATCAAATTTTAAAACTACTATGCCAATAGAAGAGTGGCTAGAATGAAAATAAAAATGCAACTGTAGTATGAAAACTAAGTCAGAAGAACTGGCCACAGTATTTTAAAGGGTAATGTATATCGTCTTGAGTTTAAAAAAAACAAAACAAAAATCCTGAGAAAACCAGGCTGATACTTGCTATGGATTTGGGATGACAAGATCTCTTTGACTGCTTCAGCACATCATGGTGGCTGAAGGATGGGAGATAAATACTTCAAGCATTTTGCTATGCACGAGAGTGCATAGGCAGACCAACTGCCTTTATTACTATAACAACACGGTGTTAACACAAAACACAGCCACAGATTTCATCTCAGAGCCAGAGCTGACACAACAGGAGGTGGTATAAAGGATGAATACATTAGAGGAAAGATCAGAAGATGAGTTAAGTCCCCTTTCAGTATTTTATGCATTTATTAGCCTATATGTCTGCTCATTTTTGGGATGTTTCCAGTAAATCTACATGTCTGCTGACCCAAGGCACATTTCTTGAGAACTGATAGGCATTCTCTTAAATCACTTATGCCCTCTAAGATAATATTTTTGCATTCAAAAATTTTAAACAATATAAATCCCATTTATATTTTCAATTTAGAATCTCAGTTATAGGATCCAAATCATCAAGTGAACTCCAGTTTCATGATGCCAAGGACGCAAGAAGACTCAGGTCACTTTGCCACTGATGAAATATCCCCAGGAAATTAAACCCTGGACACATTCAAATGACTTCTTGAAATTATTATTAAAACATTTTCTTTATTTCAGAGCCTAGATTTTTATGGCAATCTCTATTTACAAATTATGCATGTGAAGTGTGTAGCTATGTCTACATGTTTTAACTACTCTTCACGAAGGGAAGGAAGGGAATCTACAAAAAATGAGACACATAGAGAGGAATTACAAGTTCCCCATTTGCAGAGGGAAGGGGATCTGGCACACACTCCTTCAAAGCTTTTTCTAAGCTCTGAAGGATTAAATCAGTGACATGATGAAAAATATGAAAAAAATGTCTACAAGTACCAGAGCCTGAACTTGGAGTCCCCTCGATTTCATATCTTAATTATAAAACAATATTTTCCAGGTTATCTTTAGACAAATGTACTTTCACAAGGTATCCATCTGCCATCTTTACTTTTTGTGCATTTCCACTCACTCTGTTTGTGTTATAGATTTTGTTTATAACCTCTTTGTTCAGCCAGCATTTTTTTCATGTCCTTCGTTGTACACATGGAGGATCTGGTTTTCCTGGTGATCCACGAGTGCCAGGACCCACTGCCTGGAGATTGCTATGGGATCTGGGCCAAGGGCTGTCTTCGAGCTATATCTGCAAACACAGGTCAGAGTTCATGTTCATTTTGCAGGACCGTAATTAGCACGGCAGGTTCAGACAGGAAACTGCTCCCTCTAGACCCAGTTTCAAGGCAATTAGGGTTGTGCTTTTCCACTATGGTGCTTCTGTGTGTCCCGCAGCAAGAATAACATCGGGAGCACCCATTACTGTGCATTGCTGTGGCTTGGCTTGGTGTGACTAAAGAAAGCACATGTTCTGTTTATGCCTTAGCATCAGGCTGGGGGGAGCCTTTGGGGAAGATTCTCAGTGCGCTTCTGTTTTCCAAAGACACTGGTACGTACGTGCACTGCAAGCGGCAATCTCTTGCACAGGGTGGGAAATCAATCCTCACTTTTACGAGGTGTTTCCACCTTGGGTTTACTGCCCTTCCACTACTGCTCCAGTGCTGGGTTGTTTTTAAGATGACCATGTATGTTATAAAAACTTATCTCCTAAGTGAAATATTTCAGGCCCATTATCAGATCCCAGAGGGCCTTAACGTCCAAAGTTCAGGAGCAGGACAGCAATAAGATGGTGGAATTTGTCCTTGCACAGAGGATACACATTGTTTATGCCCACTTCAGTGCTATTTTCAAGCACTCTTTCATGTATGGTGTCTGCTCTGGCCTTTTGCAAAGGTTGGTATTTTCTCAGAACATTTTTATGATGAAAGGCATGCCATGACTTGTGGGGGCTCTGTAAAGGGCATATAGAGTAGAATTAAGGTCATCTAAAATAATTAGATTATGCATCTGTTATGAATGTATTCATGTCTTCCAAATAGTGAGCTTGACTCTCTCTTCAGTTGATCCCAAGGGCACATTGTTCTCATACAAAGATAGGTGTTTAAAATAAATTGGCTCAATCCCCAATCCCTGTCCTCTTTTGTCAACTCTGGAATGTGTATATGAGTAGTATAGTTTGGACATCTTAACTTTTTTGTGGTCAAACTGATGAACTCTGCCTTTCCCTCCATCCTATATTAGTGTGTAGCAAGAGTGGCAGGATAAGTCTTTCAATTGATAAGAATAAAACTGGAAGAATTATATCATTAAAAGAACCATGATTTTTTTTTTCTGCAAAAGTCACTTTAAAGTTATATGATTTTGCAAGGACGTGCCTGCTCTCTTAAAGAAAAGTACATTTCTAACCCTCTTGAGTTGGTTGAAAAGGCAAATTTGTTTCCATAAAAATGTGGCAGACAAATTGAAAACAGCCACAAATTCTGAGTGTGGGGCAATATTAATGTTAGCCTTGTCCTGTGGTTTTGAATCAGTGGTGGAACTGGGATTACTGGTGAAGAACTAGCAGAGGAAGGATCTGTTTACTATAACAGGCTTGTCCTCCATGCTGTGACTGAGATATTGGTAATTAAAGAACAGCGCTTGGGGCATGGACAACAATGCAGATTGTAGTCACATCTTCTTTTATTTTCTGGCTATATATTATATTTAGCTGAGGGTAATTTTATTCCTGGTGCCTCAGCAAATTATTGTGATTAATAAACACTTAGTAATAACAGTTGTGAGATCCTGGCTAGGATCTTTTAGGGAAAATTCATATTCACCACAGAGCAAACAAGAAAAAAGAAATATAGAAAAGCTTCTGTAACAACATATTTATGACATTAAAACAAATATAATTAGTCACAGATGAGTAACTTGCCCAAATAAATTCAAATCCATGAACAACAGAATCATAGAGTCATATATAAAATATTTCCCTCTTATTTCCTATAAACAATGATACAGAAACAAAAATAAAAAAGAAGACACAAAGGGTTTGCCTTTAGCTGGTCTCATAATGAAAAAAAAAAAGTTAAAATACAAAGCCCATTAGATCCTTTCATGGTTTCAGTCCGTGATGGACTTCTCATCCCATGACTGGGCTCGTGCTTTATTTTGGAAGACACGAGCTGCTTTAGTTCCAGTAAACCCCCATAATTTTGTCTCAGAAATGGAAATTGGCAACACAGGTTCTACTTTTGAACCTCAAGTCTGCATTTCATCTCAGGTTGAAAACATCTTTTAGCCAATGGGGGTTCAGTTGAGTAAAAAAACAGTTTGTTTCTTCCCCCTCACTAAACACTTCCTAGGTTGATGTTTTATTACATCCTACCCTAAGAGAAGACACATTCTAAATTCCAGAATGCAAAATATTTCAGCACCACAGGCTTTGTTGTGTGCTCACCCTGCAGGGACAGAGGGCATCCTTTGTGAGGAGCAGCTGCTAAACATTTAAAGATGGCATCTTACATAAAAGTTACGCTCCACACATCGATATGTAGCCAGCACAGTCCCCTATTGCAGTGTAACAGACATTCCATCCTCCCACCAAGCATCCCAACCAGGGCTTTTATTTTATTTTTTTTTATTTTTTTATGGAGGAAAGAGAAGGAAATATTTTGTAATCGTGGAAGGACAGTTAGCTGTGGAAGGAGAACATAAATTATCTGTGCTGCTGCAAAACAGTCTTAGCTTTTTGTCTTGTGAGACATCTGTGATACATATATGGAGCGGTGATGAACACATCCATTCTTGGCAAAACGACTTCTCTTTGTCTTATGTCTTGTAAAAATGCGAGTCCCAACTGCCATGAAACAACACTGCCTCATTAAATAACATGAGGTCTTAATAAAGCATGACCCTCTGGAACGTTCAGTGCCTATGCTAACTTGCAGGCATTGGCCAGGATTAGGAACATCGAGCTAGTTTCAGTCTTGTTTGTACAGCTACAGCTGCACTACGGTGTTTAAATAGGGCCATAGGCCTAACGGTGCTGTGACCATGCCTAAAGTTTAATTGCCAGCACAAGAACTGGCCCCGTTTTGGCCCATGCCAACCAGCACTCCCCTTAGGATGTCAGAAGCAGCCTGTGGATGGCCTAGGGGCTGTGCTGGTTTATCTGCCTGGGAAAACAAACCCACATTGAAGCTCTGAGCTGTTGATCCTCATCCTAGACAGTTTAAAGCGTATCTGTGTAACCATAAGGCTATGTGGCTGTCACTTGATGTAGCCATAGCTTACAGACCCCTTCTAAATGGATATTATATTCAAAATTGAAATTAATTTCTGGACTCAGCAGCTCTGTGGTAGGAAAATCCACCCACTGAGGAAGCTGCCAGAACCAAGGTAGGATAACTTGGCTATAATAATAGTTTACTGCACTTGGTTCACTAAGGGCACAAACACCTCCCAGTAAAATGTGTAGTCTGTACGAAGATGCCCCTGGTTTTGGGAAGCCTCAAAAGTTTAGTGTTTTCAGCCTGAGCAGAGTCCATTTATGCTTCTGCAGCTTGGCTGGATGTACTTTGGCTTTCAGTGGTGTGGATGTAGAAGGGTTAATCCTCTGCCTCTGTTGCAAGACATGGGAAAAGAACAACAGTGTCCCTGTGAAAATAAATACAATTGTAAATAAAAGTTAACATAGCACTGAAGCAACTTTACAAAACCAAACATTTCACATTTAGACTGTATTAAATTTGCTGTAAACTTGGCTTGTTATTAAAAAACTTCTTGTGATATAAATCCTCGTTTACAATAAGCAGCATAAGTTGATAAATTGTAATATTGGACAAGGCCATATAAAGTAGGGACTAACAAGAACAGCAACAGTGAAGCTTCAGCTTGTCTTACAAGTGATTTGCTGCGATCCTCTGGGATAATACCATTCATCAGAGACATGCCAGAGTCAGGCTGGTCATCATAAGATCATAGTACAGTTTGAGGCAGAAGGGAACTGAAGGATCACCTGGTTCCAACCCCCTCTGCCATGAGGGTCTCCCACTAGACCAGGTTGCTCAAAGTCCCATCCAGTCTGGCAGTGAACACCTGCAGGAATGGGGCGTCCACAGCTTCTCTGGACACCTTTTTCCAGTGCCTAACCACTCACACAGTAAAGTATTTCTTGTGAATATCTAACCTAAATTTACCCTCTTTCAGCTTAAAATTATCTGAGTTACCTCCTTATGAACATAATACACATGGGCCTGTGAAAAGCATTCCCTCTATTTGAGTTTAAGGATCACATGCATATCATATCCTACAGGCAGGACTTGCACTGGAACAGCTGAGCTACTGTGGATGCAGCACCTCTTGCTCTCTAGGGAATCTTTTTCAATGCTCCCCTTTACACAAAGGCAGATATTTACCAGTTAAAGATTTGCTGCCTGGAGACATATGCCCAAATGTCCTTTCTTTAGTTTACTTGATGGACTGAAGCTTCCCAAGCAGGGAAACAGCTGGTCAAGGTCCCTGTTTCCTGCAGCTTTCAAAGAAGGTCAGTCACCTGGACAATCCTCATTACTGTGTGATGAATTCCCCTCTGAACACCTCTACTCCTCCTTTTTCCGATGTCTCTGTCTTTCTCATCTTTTCGCAATATAAGTAGCCTAAAATCAAACCTAGCTGGATTAAATCTGGTCTAGGTGATTGTCCAAAGTCACCTAGAAACCTCGTGAGAAAGTCCTGCCTTCTAAGGTCTTGTTTTACTGCTTTCTCTTTGAATGTTATAGTGATAAAAGGAAAAAATATATCAAGCTGTAGCCTTTAATAGCTTTGTTAATAACGTTACCATATTTAGGCTGCCCTTGAATTGTTTGAATGTTATTGTAAAAGCCAGAGTCTACTACCCAGATTGCAGTATTCAAATATCATTAAAGAGCACTCAGAAACCCACAGAAATAAGAGCTAATGAAATCCTTTCAGCTTCACCCAGACTGCCTGGGTGTGGAGGGACTCTTCAGTCCCCAAGGGATCTCATTGTTATTACAACGTGAGACATGTGCTGTAATGCTCAAGCAATGTGGAGTGAATTGGGGTAAACTGAAAACCTTAATTAACCATTTTCATTACTGTCGTGGGTTGCAGCCAGGCCCGCAATGTTATTTAAACATAAGGTTTGTGGGTTTCATTTCCATGACCTTTTTCCAAGGGAAATGATGGGATTCAAGTACCAGGGGATGCTTCTTGCAGTGTGTAAAGAGTATGATGCATCTCAAATAGCATTCCCATTACACACTGTGATAATAACAGTCATTTTTCTTTATTGTTTGGATGGCTGCTGGGGATTCCAGGGTTCTTTCACCATTTATGGACACTGGTACGCTCTACAGTACCGGCGGTGGCTGCTTAGTGAAAATTCAAGTGGGTTATTTTTGTGGTGTTAGACTTGGCTTGAAATGTCTTGTTTGGTTATTTCAACTTTAAAAATGTTTACTATGAATATTTTACGAGGAACAGAAAAGTAAAATCTCTATCTTAAGCAAGACACAGAAGAGCCAAATGGTAGGACTTTATAAGCTGCATGGGCAAGGCAAAGACATTTCAGGCAGCAGTATATTGTTAAATGCATCTATTATAGCTGCTCAAGAAGTGAATATGGGCCACAGCCCAGTGGGGCAGAAACCTCGTATCCACATCCTTCAGGGATGGCACTTTGTAATTATCTCACTGCACAGCAATAGATACTGGTCTTTTCCGTCCATCAGGGGCTCTGTGCCTCTAAGACATCATTATCAACTGGTGTGAATTAGTTTTGCTTCTGCTGTTCAGAGCAGATTGTGGACCACCCTGTGGACCAGGGGTGTTTAGATGGAATGCACCATCCAACCGCACGGCACGCCCTGGAGGACTCTCTGTGTTGGGGGATGCAGTGTGAGGGTTGGAGCCACGTACACTGCAGTCTTACTCATCCTGTTCATTGGGAAGGGCCCTTAAGCTGAACTATGCCCCAGCAGAGGTTTTGTGTTGCATGAAGAGATAGTTCACTGCAAAAGAAAGCAAAAATTACAACCAGTATTTAATCAAAGTGAATTATCAAGGGAGTAGACTTGAAAGTAAATTTTGGGTGATGTTATCTGACAGTGGGAATGTATCCCCCTCCTAAGGAAGAGCAGAAAAAGATTAAGTCCATCACTCAGAGACCGGGGTCAACCCATAGGTCATGTGACTTTTGCTGGTGCCAGTCATATTTTGCGTCGTTCTAGCTGAAATAATCAAAACAAGATCATAAATGTGGAACTAATAATGGGCCTCAGCAAAAAAATACAGACACAAACACAGAATGTTGAGCTGATAACATGTTTCTTGCAACTTTTCCATAGAATTTCCCATAAAAACATGTTTCCAGCATCTTCAGAACAAAAATTGCTGAGGGGAGTCAGGAAATACTGCCATGGATTTTAGCTTCCTATACAAATGTTCAATCTGTAATTAATTTGAATGGCTACAGAAATCACAGTTTCTAGGAGTTTCCTAAAAAGTGTTCAAGAGTAGAAGATCACAGCTGGTGGCACTCAACGCTCTAAAGATCAGCCAGTGATTGCTTTATGGAGAGGAATGTGTCCTACCAGGAGTAATCCCATCATCTGCAAAGAACTTCTCCACAGATTTCAGTAGCTTGCTCTGCTCCCTGTGTCTCCTGCATTGCCTTCACAGCTGGTAAGTCACAACACACTCAGCAACAGCCTTAATGGTGACACTGCAGTTGAGGAATATAAATATTTAACTTGGCCTTGTCATAACACAGGGAGAGATATAGAGACATTTATCAGATTTACTGCATTATTCTAATCTTAAAGAGAAATGCAAGAGCCTTTCTCTCTGCTGGCCTTTGAAATTTCACTGCAAGGAAGGCTAAGGTTTAGAGATTTGCCTTTTTTTTTTTTTTTTTGTGGAAATCAAAATGCATTTATTTGACCGTCACTTAGTCATAAAAATCAGCATTTTTCTGTCACAGGTGATTCTCAAGAAAATTCTGTGAGCCTGTTACAATACTGGAACATGAATGTGTGGCCATAGATTTTCATGTTCTACACAGCAGGCTCCATGCCAGTAAAAACCCACCGACAGTAGTTGAGAGACGTAAAAGCAGGAGGCAAAGGAAGACAAGATCTCTCTGTAGACTCACCTGTGCCCACCACATCAGACTCAGCAGCTCAGCGCTGCTCAAGAACACCTGGCTGGCTGTGGCTGAGAGAGGCTTCCTGCAAGGGCTTCATACAAGCTTTATCTCTGCCCTCTGATGCGAAGCTCAAGATGTGGCTCGAGCTGTGTTACTGGTGCTCACAGTGCAGGCTGATGCAAAACACTGTGGGATTCTTCAATTACCACAAAAAAGGGCAAATCCATGGGAGCAGCGTATTAAAAAGGCAAGCAAGCAAACAAACAGCACTGTATGAAAAGAAAGTTACTTTCTTCCTTCTGTAAAAAAAAAAACAAAAACAAAAACAACAAACCAAAAAACAAAACTAATTCCTGGGAAACTGCATATTAAAAGGGCAAACAAACAAGGGGAAATATGCAAAAGGAAATGTGCATAGCAAGTTAGGTCTTCACACAGTTAGGAACACTGGATTTATTATTGCATCTGCAACTTTCACTGCACTCTTCTTAAACATAGATATTTATTATACAACTTATTTATTGTTTTATTTGTTATACAAGTTATTTATCATTATCAGTTCATTTTCAGAGGACAAACAAAGAAAAATTGGACCGTGGTCACACAACCAGGCAGTGGCAGAGGTCAGCCAATGGCTTAATTCTCCCAGTAATCAAAAAAAGTCTTGTGCACTGCTCTGATGCCCTCAGGTAGATGCTTTAACAAAATCACCAATAGGTTGCTTGCACTGATTTAGATTTTCTAGTTATTATTTTTTGGATGCTCCCAGCTATGAGGTGTCTGTATGCTGGGAGTCTCCTGCTGAAGTTTCAAACTCTTTTCATCACTTGTTCAGCATTGCTCATGGCAGAAACGGAAGCAGGGAGGTTTGCCTACAAGCTCGGGTCTTGCAACTAAAAATGCACTCAAAGACAGAAAACAGTCATCAGGGATAGCAGTTGGACTTTATTAATGAAGAATGTGTCAGATCATAGAAAATTTGAAAAAAACCCTCACCAGTTTTAGTTCAAAGTGCAACTGGCAAGTAAAGGCAATGAGTGGAAACAATTTAAAAATCAGATAATATAACAAATGGGAAGGTTGAAAATACATTTTGTGATATCTCTCTAATTAAGTGGTTGATAAGGGAAGCTGGAGACATCAGACACTAACCAAAGTTAAAAGGGCCAAAGATAGGATGAAAGAGAAGTTTTTTAGGTGTGTGGGGAACATATTAAATGCCAGTACCAATGAAGGCAGCGTGCTTCTAGTCTGTATTTGGGAGGAAGCAGGACGATGCACTGAGATTGCATGAGCATGACAAACTACTTTCTGAGCCTGTAGTGGCTCAGAGAACACGAAACAGCAGCAGGTCTGGATAACTTTGACTTCGGCATCTTAAAGTGAAGCCGATGTGGTTTCTGGTTCCCTGATGTTTCCTTTTAATCTCACAATACTGGGGGAAATTACAAACGACTGAAAAAATGTTAATTCTCTGCCAATGTTTGCTGAGGACAAACAAGACAATGCAAAGATAGGCTTGAAGCCAACCAGCTGTTTGTATGAAAAGGAGATATATTCATAAATCAACAATAAGGCTCAAGGATAGGACTGCAATTAATGGCCATTAATGACATGCTAATATGAAAATAGCTCTTATCTAACAAAAACTGGTGCTTTGTACATGTCAGTAAACTGGCTGATTAAGCAGACTGCAGAGCTTGAACATACTTTAGATATTTTAGGCTTTTAGTAACACATAGTATTCCAAATGAAGTAAGAAAATATGCCCTGTGAAACACTGAAGCACAAATATTAATGGATTAAAGAACCACTTAACTGACAGCTATCAATTTGTTTTACTTTTATAGTGAGTAATTTCTATGAAGCAATAGATCTCCTAGTGGATTTCACAGAGATTGATCCAAAACCCAGTTTTCATCAGCACCTTTGGCTTTGAAACTAGAGCTTCCCAATGACATAAAGATTGACAGACTCCTAGTTTTTTTCCTGTGACTGGACAATTAAAAAAAGATGGTAAATCATTTTGTAAATTAGGCCCATTCAGAGTAAATGCAAATGAATAAAAGTGTCAGGTGAGTCACAGAAGCACAAAATGCAAAAGCACAATGCAAACCTATAGATGGTATTGGATGCACAGATGAACATGAACCTTAAGAATGATGCTGGGCGAAATAACATCCCTGATGTGATCACCAGGCATATACAGAGGAGGAAAGTGAGTAAGAGAAGTGAAGTAATTTTCACCTGGTTTTGTAGAAGTGGTGTGCAGTAGAGCACAACATCTTGGCCTGATAACCCTGTTTTTAAAAGGATGATGAAAAATTGTACAGGAAGCAGAGAAAAGCCACAGAAAAACCCCCAAAAACTATAGGACTGAAAGAAAATATCTCAAATTTCAATCTCAATCTCAAAAAGAAAATAAGTAATTTCTTAGAAAATTTGGCTTCTATACAGTACTAGGTAGGAAGAACGAGATACTTCTTGGAGGCATGAAGAAAACACAAAGTAAGAGAAGCTGCACAGAAGACAGCAGCTAACAGTTAAAATGGGATGAGCTTAAGGTAGAGGTAAGGTCTACCCATGTCTCCAAAGGGAGACTGATTAGATCATTGAAACAAGTCAGCAAGACATTGAAACAAGGCCGCTCAGACCCCTGCTGTTTCCAGCCATGGCTGGATGTTTTTCAAGAAAATCCTTTTGATGCACAATCTGATGCAGGATCTGATTGCAGGCAACTGGGTGATATTCTGTGACTTGGGATTCACAGGATGCAAGAAAGGTGGTCTTAAATTCTATAAAAATGGCCCTGCTTTGAGCTGCTGGTATCACACAAGGTATATCTATATATTACCATACAGAGATTTTAGAGCCCACTGCAACAGCATGTGTAGGTGTATCTGTTTTAGCACAGGATTATGAAGCAGGATGTGTAAGATTTCCCCAAATCTTCTTTATCATTGACCTCTTTTCCTTCATTTATTGGTAGCAACCAAGTATGTCAAGTATGGCTGGTGCCTCAGACTCCCATGTATATATATCCATCAGTGAGTCATTTTCACCACATGGCAAATTCCCTCATGGAGAAAGCCAAACAAACCCAAACTCCAAAGCCATGCAGTTCCATGGAAGGGTGACTTCTGCAGATTCCCACAGAAGTCAGTAATTAGGTTTG
Source organism: Grallaria varia (assembly GCA_013396735.1). NCBI lineage: Eukaryota > Metazoa > Chordata > Aves > Passeriformes > Formicariidae > Grallaria > Grallaria varia. Next base: position 1,000,513 of record VWZG01010408.1, on the reverse strand, counting down.
ACATCACACAGTACACATCTCCATAAGGTGTCTGTATGTCACCAAACCAACCCAGCCCTTTATGGTCAAACTTCGAGCAACCTGGTCTAGTGGAAGGTGTCCCTGCCCACAGACAGGGTTTGGAACTAGATGGTCCTTGAGGTCTCTTCCAAACCAAACCATTCTATGATTCTATATCTCTGTGACTCAATGGAGAACCGACCAGTAGTGCCCATGGGGCTGAAGGGATGGTTCATCTTCTGAAGTACACACCTGTGTGGAGGTGGATAAGCTAAACCATAAACTCTACTGACTCAACTGGATGTGATGGCACACCAGACGGCCCACTCAGGTTTGCCTCCTGCCGTGCCAGATGCAATGAATACACTTCTCTTTGTCCTACAGACCTTCCCTATTGCTGAGGGGTTTGGTATGAGCAGCATATAGGGCAAAACTGAATACATTGCTCTGGCCTATGTTGCAATTACTTTTATTTCATGTGGTAAAGGAAAGTAGGTGTCTCTGCTTTTTTAGGATAAAGCCAAGCAAACGACTTCAACAGGTGCATAAACTGCAAGGACTTCAACCCATAGAAACTTTGGCCAAGTTGGGGGAAGATGGGTTTACATTTCTATCATTGTACAACTGTCTCAGATGAAAAATTATTTTAAAAAATTGAACATTCTACCTTGATGCTGCTCTACCAGTCACTTATTTCTTTCCCTCATTTAATCATGGAGCTAAGGAACAGCTCCCAGAATTCATGCCAACTGCACATGATAATGTGATGATGTAACATAATTTCCTCTCCATGGTCCATATGTGCTAAGACAGAGACTATGCACATATGCTATATTTATAGGATAATGACAATATTTCTGAAAACAACTCAAGTTTTTACTGCTTGTGCTGGGCTCCAAGTCATTACTACATCTTTCAAGCACTATTTCCCTAACCTCATGATTAGTAGGGTGAATGCAGGGAAGTGATGCAAGGAATTACTCAAGATCAGAGTAACTTATATCAAAAGTCCATTTTTTTCTATTTACAAAGAGAGAATATGGCAGTCACATAATGTAGGGTTGACCTTAGACCAACACCTACAGCATGTGGGGGATATTCAACTCTGCTGCATGTGCTCAGACCCACTGGAGAGGCAGCTGTCAATGGGGCAATGCCCTTTGCCAGAGTGCAGCTGGAGGAAGACTTTGCCTGGATTCCAAAGGAGGGGTCAGAATCTCTTATCAGTGGCAAATTTGAGTCGTGGTTCAAATCCCAGAATAGAGTTTTGCTGCTGTCTCCAGCGTGGTTCCTGTCAGCCACTCTACAGTAGGCATGAAAATTGCACAGCAGACACAAATAATAGATTAAGGATTTGGTCTGCAAATCTATTCTGAGGGCTCAGCCATTCTGCATGTGCAGGCACAAAGCAGCCTCCAGAACACCTTCAGTTCATAAAGAGGTGTAACCAAACATGATCAGCTCTAACCTCCCTCTAGCCCTCAGCCCACCTCAGTGTGAAAAGTTGGACTGTGTGATCTAAAATCCCTTTGGGCATTAGGTCTGTGGTTTTAAGTGTTATGCCTTTCATGAACCAGAAACTACTCGGTAAATGCTGGACTCTCCAGGGAACTCCAAACTCCTTTATGTAGCTTTGGGGAAGCAGAGCAATTAACTGCTTAAGCCTGCTTTATAGCTGCTTTGTGTCCCTGGGGCAGTGCAAAGGGGTTTGATGCATTTTCTCCTGCAAAGCCCCAGGCATGTTAATGGCAGAGTTAAGAATAGATGTTCTCACCTGGGACAAGGCAACAGAAACAATCACGCCCAAGAACCTCCCAGAGACCCCGAGCACACTGAAGGGCACTGGACTTAGCATTAGCCAAGGAAACAAAAATATGTATTTTATGGAGTTTTCCAAACAATTTGCCAAATGTCTCACTACCAGGTAAGAATGGGTACCGAAATGCTGCTGGATGTACAAGAACTAGCATGCATGTGGTTTAAGGGACAAGCTGTGGAAAAAACTGTATCATCGGGAGCTAGATTTGGGATTTATATGCCCACCAAAACTTCTTGTTCCAGGCCATAATAATATTTCATTATCCAGCCAGCCTGCAGCTTAAGATCATGAAAAGTTCATGCACATGGAACATCTGTTTTATCATTCATGACAATAACTCAAAGAGCAGATAATTTACTCCAGCACTTTCTTCACCATGCTTCTCCACAGGAACGTACAGTGGAAACAGCTATCCCTCAATAAGTACTTGCAGCTCCCAGGGGAATGAGACAAGAAATGCTTGTTGGCTTGTTGGTCTGGATGTGTTGCCATTTTGAATTTTTCTAGAGCAAAAGAGCAAAACTTTTAAGGAAAGGTGGGAGAGGATTCACCCACAATGGTGTGTGTCTGAGAGCATTTAACGTCCTATTTCTCTTCAGAATTCCCATGCCTCAGTTTTCAAGGAGAGCATAAGAGACACCTATAATTGAACACAGAAGGCTCATACCTTCTGTCATTTGATGGCACAACTCTTTGTTAGCACCTGCTTCTCAATCCAGAGCAACACTGAGGTTTCTCTTTGCTCACAGAAGCAAAGATCCTAGAATATTTCTTCTTAGCAACCTCATGCTGTGAAAATGTGTTGGTAGAGGATCCTGGATTGCCCCAGTCTCCAGACTCGAGATGAAATACAGCCTACACTAACATCAATTGGCAATTCCATGCATCAGACAGATGGTCTATAAGGACATGCAAGAAGTGGAAACTAGGTCAGTTTACTAAAGATGCCTATCAAAGAATTGCTGGAGCACGTAGGAGCAAAATCATAAAGGCCAAAGCACGAAACGAAATACAACTAGCAAGGGACATGAAAGGTAGCAAAAAGCTTTCTATTAATATTTCAGCAGAAGGAAGAAGATGAAGGACAAAGCTGGCCCTTCACTTAGTGAGGAAATAAAGCTAATAATGCCTGGAGGGGCAAAGAGGTTAATGCCTTTCACCTTTCAGCCTTTGCTAAAACTGCAAGGAGCCCATGACTACCATGGTGACACCAGTGGGTGGGGAGGAGCAGTTCAGTCTACAATAACCAAAAGGCAGGCTAAGGGGTTTCATTGAAAAGACAGACCTTTTTGTTTCAAACTGCAGAACTGGCAAGCCACTGTCTTGAAGGATATGTGAGACCTAGGAGGAAGAGAAAAAGGCAGATATGGGTCTATTGTTCTGGAGGAAAGGGAAGAGCCAGGGAATTATTAACCAATTAGAATGCTGTCAACACCTAGGAAAACATTCAAACAAGTAGAAAAAACCATTTATGAACACTTTGGAGATCAGAAGGAGCTTAGCAACACTGTGTCCTGTTTTGTTTAAAAACAAACCATGATTAAAATAACACCAGACTTGTGATAGATCTTGAAGATATGAGAGACAGAATATGTATTATAGAAGATGAAGTTGCTGTGGCATGATATCACCTTGACGTAGTAAGACTTTTGCCACTATATCACATGAAATTTGCTCAGATGAGTTGGGAATCTAACCCATACTCAATCCTGTAGTGTGGTTGGCCATCTGGTAGGATTGTTATCCTCAGTGGGAGTTGTCTATGCTGCTCACTTGTCCTGGAGAAAGAGCTGGAGTGGGGCTTTGGAATGTAGCTTGGGGCTCTTCAGAATCTGTCTTAGATGGCAGCACACAGGAGCTACGTCTGCTCTAGGTGCAAGGCAGGTTTGGAATAAAAAGATCATGAATAGTTCCTATGTAATTATTCATTCATAACAGCAGGAGTGGTTTTGCTTCAGGGTTCTCAGTTATATTAACAACACTGGCTTAATTTCTCCAAGGATGCAGTAAAGGATTGGCGTGCATTTGTCATAGGAAAACTGATACAGAGGAAATAACACAGAGGGAGAGAAGTAAAGCCCTGCAGGTTATTGGTCCTGCCAGTGCGTATCTGAGGGAGGCTCCTGCTGCTCTTGGCACTTTGTTGGCTTTGTCAACCATTTTATCCCATTAGATTTGACTGATGTTGCAGACATCCTCCCTCTTCTGGTGCAGTGGTGACCAGACTCACTCTCACAGATGTGAACAACAGGGTTGTGACCATTCAGGTGATGCCTGTTTTGACTCAGCACTTATTCCCTTCAGTGGGAGCATCCAATGTGGTGGGAATAGGTGGCCTCCTGCATAAGTAATCTAAGTCATGAAGAAGTAAGTGGGCAGTGAACTCTAGGAAGTATAAAGAAGGGGTCTCTGTCTACTCCAAATTCTAGCCCTGGTTTGGGGCACCTCCAAGAGCAGAGGAAGACCAAGAAATTTTGGTGTCTGACAAACAGTGGGTTAAATGGGAAAGAAGAGACTCCAGTGGAGATAAGTAGGTTGTCTTTAAACTCATTAAATGCTGCAATGAAGAACAAAGAGGGATTTTTTTCCAATGTGCCCAAGGAACAGTGGACCTACTCTGCAGTAGGAGAGATCTAAGATAGAGATTAGGATTAACTCTCTAACTCTCAGGAGAGGGAAGGCCTGGAACAGGTTGCTGCAGAGTGGGCAGAGGAAAGCAGCCTTGCTCCCTGGAGACAAGGTTAGACAAGCATCTGTCAGGAAGAGTTTAGCTAAAGCATTTTGTGCCTTGGGGCAGGGGAAGCATGAGAGGAGCCGTTTAGTCTCTCCCAGCCCTCTTATCGTGCCTCAGTTATATTCCTTTGACTCTCTCCCATTTTTCTTCTTCAGCTCCAGAGCCCGCTCCGTAGAGTCTCAGGGTCTTAGCCTTGCTCGCAGCCCGTATCTTTTCCTGCTCCAAAAAGGGCCTGGGGTCCCAAGGCAGGAGTGAGGTTGTGATGGCTCCCACCTGAGGAGGTCCCTTGCCAGGAGCTGCACTCCATCACTGGAACCCTGAGGGAAGCCAGCCTACTCCATCACCTGTGCAGACACTTGCCCCGGGCACATTTCAAGGACCGTGACTCAGCATATGGTGGATAAATAAAGCCAAGAGGCTTTTAACACATGAAAGCTCTCCTAAACTGGCCACCTTACTTGTGGTCTCAGCAGCCACCCTAAGCCTTGAATGTGTCAGAGATTTTTCTTCATGAGGTGCCTCTGGGAGGTGACAGAAGATGAAGACAGCAGTCCCCACTGTGCATTGAAAAGGGTGATTCTCCTGGGAAACCCCTCACCTCCGTGGCCCGCAACAACCTGAAGCAACTGAAAAAAAAGGAAACTCTCTACCCACCAAGGACACGGTGGTGTCTCAGTCAGGAGAGTCAACTGTGCATCTTGGCTCCGTGGAGAATCCTGCTCTGTGAAGTGCAGTCAGTGCAGCCAGCTGGTCCTGCAAGGGCTGCCACCAGGAACCAGGGATGTCATGCCAGAGAAAGGCACTTGAGACTGAAAAAAACGAACAGATACACCTGCAAAAGGAAGCAGAAAGATGCTGACAAATTAAGATAGACCTCAATGGTCAAAGAGACCACTTTTTCATTGAAATTCCGGTTGCTTCCTTTAAAACTGAGCACTTTTATTTGTTCTGAGAGGTGTTTCTGTGAGATGCCCCAAAGGACAATCTGAGAAATGTGGGTCATGTTGTGATACACCAAACGGGGTCAGGGAGTCAGTGAGTGGGAGTAATGGAAACCAGCCTGCATGGAACTGAAGGACCTACAGGATCAGGGGGTGGCTTCACTACAGCTAAAATAATTCCCACTGTAGTGCAGCCTGAACACACCATCCAGGGATTGAAACCATGTTATGACAGGCTCCAAACAACAGGCCTGAGCTCTGGAAAAGTGAAGACTACATGTTGGAACCCAGTAGAAAGGAACTGATAATTAGAAATAGATGTAGGAGTGGGGACAGAGTGAGAAAGGACCTTTGATTTACTGGAATCAGCCTCTGAAGTCCTCAAGTCAAGTTGGTCCCTTGTCAAGTACGGAGTGGGTACCATGACAGCATTAGAGCAGAAAATGAGATTTTGCAACACAGTGAAGAGTTTTCATTTCTGTCATCTAGTGGTGCTACTAATGTAAAATTGAATTCCAGCTCACAAATAATAGATGCAACAATCTCAGTTAAAAGGGGTGCTCTTCAGGGCTAATGGATTTACAGGTTGCAATTTTAGCGTTCCTTTGTTTAAAAAAAAAAAAACAAAAAAAACCAGAAACCATACTGGCCACAATTTTTGCTTGATGTGGGGGATACAGGATTTACCCTCTGTTTATTTTTCTGATGCTTAAAACCTGGAATAACCAATACAGCTGCAGGAGCACAGTGCTGTGGATCCCATCTGAAATCTCACGTAGTGTCCCAAAATATGTCCCCCACTGTCCAAATTTCCTTTGGGAAGCCTGTCCTGGCTGAACATGTGCACTCCAGCAGTTCCTCAGGGACTCAACAACTTCATGTGAGATGAAAGGGAGATGGACCAAAGCCATTGTAAAGGGAAAGAAGTACTGCCAGAACCCATGAAACCATTTTTGTACTAGAGGAAGAAAAACAATTGCTGTATAGTCATGAAGACATCGACTGGACTAACCTTTTCCCTGAGCATGTGGGGCCAGTGCCTTGTTCCAGCCTGTTCTTCTCCTTTTCCCTCAGGTTGAATACAAGTCCATATCATACCATCTGCTCCAAAAGGCTGGCAGGAGGAAGAGAAAGGAAAAATAAGCCCAGGAGGAAGCAGCGATTACCCCGTATTGTGCCCTCAGTCCAGAAAAGGGAGGAAAGTTTTACCACGTGGGATGGAAAAAGGTGGAACTGACGACAAAGATCAGAGTTTCAGGCAGTGATCTGCTCTGAGATTGCAGGTGTGATGCATCACCTCCCGTGCCCTGTTTCCTTCCTTTGCACCAGGATTGTTGTGTTGGCAAACAATGATGCTCCAAACGAAAGTAGGAAACAAAATCATAACGCTTCCAATTTTGTAAAACCTAAGTGAACTTTAGCAGACATTATGGTGAACACCCTCCAGCACCTGGAAAAGTCGTTTATTATCTTCATTATCATCTGTTTTAAATGCTTCAGATGCAATTATTGATGGTAATACAACATATATATCCTGAATGCTCTCCATAGGTGAGACCTCCTTGTGCTGAGGTCTCTAGAAGAGCTTGTATCATCAGACCCTCAGTTCATTCATCTTCTTGAGGCAGAACCACTCTATAGCCACTGAAAAGTGACTGTATCTTTGCACTTTGAAATCATCCAGGCAGGAATTTGGAACAGACTTAATATTTTATTTCCTAAGGTGGTAGCATGAAAATGGATACCTTTGTTTTCACCCCCTTTGCTTTTATAACCAAGACTAAACTAAGGACAAATATTGTTATGGGATGGGAGGAGAAGACGTGTAAAGAGCTGCTTGTAAGAAGTAAAAAAGTAAAAATATGAGAACTTGAGAGCATGTGGACTACTTGTTCCTAAAGTAGCAGTATTTTTGTGAGCACTACATCAATAAGGCCGCTGTCCCCACAGATTTGTGCCTGGTGACTGACTGCAAGCTCCAGCTGAAGCTGTTTCCCTGCAGTCATCCATCTGAGAGGTCTCAGCTGTGTGGCTTCTCTGCCCTCTAAGAGTGTGTGAGTGAACTCCCCACTTTTCCCAAAGGTGTGCCACTCCTGTGGCCTCTCTCATCTGCCTTGGAGCCTCCTTTCACAAAGTGCACAGAAATGTTATCATCAGTGAGAGATACATCTTTCTGAAAATTTGGCTTAGTTTTGCCCAAAAAGATCAAAACTTACTGCAAAAGGCACAGATTCAGACAGACATGAACACATACAAATTGATTGCATAAGCTCCGTTTCCCCAGGAAACACAGACTGAAAGCAGCTCTGTTGAAAGAGAAACGTTTACTAACCAAATACCACAGGAAACTTTGAATGAAATGTTACCAGAGTTAGAATGCAGAATTTGGATATTCAGGCCATAGAGGGAAAATATTTGGTCCTCCAATATTTCATGTTTCAAATAGGCCCAATCTCTTGGGGATCTATTCATAGCTTTTCTAAACATCTCATAAGGTTTCATTATTTTCTTTAATAAGAAAAAAAATAATATTTGCTTGCATTTATTAACAAAATATTTTAAAAACAACACATGAGCTAGAAGCATACACCTACTTTTTAACAGAAAAATAAGCCTATCTCAGACAGGAGATAATTCTGTTTTATAGAACTCATTGTACTTCTTGTGCACTAAATGCAATTTCATGGGCTTGTTTGTTTTGGGTTTTTTGTTTTGGTTTGTTTTCGTGTTTTTTTCAACCAAAACTATGTATAATCTAACCCAACCTTGGAAATTCACAGGCATATTTAGGGTGCTGGGAAGCTTGGAAGTGTGTGACTGAAAAGATAAAATCTGAGTCCAGTCTTACCTAGACTAGATTTTCCAAGAGAAAAGAGATTTCCCTCCTCATGTAGCCAACTTCATCCCAGAGACCAGAGAATATTGCTGCACTGGTGAAAGGAAAAAGGCCCAGTGCAATGTTGTGGTCACTGATCTAGAGAATAGAATTATTCTATACATACACAATATCTGTGGACATTATCTGCAGTGGGTGACATAATTTTTTGGATCATGTCATGAAATTATTTGTGCAGGAGACTGTGATATGAAGCCAACCAACCTATGAGAGGAGCAGGCTGTGCTGCTTCAGCAATGTGTGCAACGTTTGCTGGATTCTTCATTCTTTCATATATTGAATGTACTCTCCTCTCTTTTCATGGGCATCAAGAAAAACATCTTCAGGAGGCAAACTCGAAGGTTAATTCCTCCCCTGCACTTCCTGCATTTCTTCAAATAGTTGAACTAATATTTATGAATAATGCATTGCACCCATAAATGTCACAAATCAATGCAACTCCAAGACCTTCATACTTAAACCAGCTGAGGCTCAGACGCGTTAAGTGTTATTTATCCAGTGACTTTCTCTGACTAGTAAATATTATGTCAATCTTTATTTCCAGAAGTTTACTTTTCTACAGCAAGGATTTATCAGAGCCTGTTCATATTTCTGGCAGATTCCTCATTCTTTGTGGCCTGTTCATTTTGGCTATTAATTATCCTCGGAGGTTGGTATCTTATTTATGTACTGTATTTGAGGTTTTTTTAATTCTTATTATTTTAGCCTTTTTTTTTCCTTATGCTATGTTCTGTTTGAAAACTTTAATTCAGAGAATGACAGGTTTTTGAATGCAAATACTGAGACAGTCAATTGCTCAGGAAAAACACTGGATACCCTGGAGTGCTGCTGCTGTTGTCACAAATTCCTGGTACTGGTTCAAAACCATCAGAATATGCACTTTGGCCACATAAATGTCCATCAGGAAATTATGAGAATTTACAGACAAATGAACACAGCAGTCAGGCCATTGCTTTTGAGGACAATGAAGAAAATACAATATGTTACTGTCATCAGTAATTGAAAATCTAATACAACACATATTTGTAAATAGATCTAAAGTTCTTCAATATTTCAAATGAGAAAATACAGAAAATAGTATCTTAATAATTTGTTTTTTAGCTACTATCATTGACACCGTTACATTTTTGCTCACAGTGGAACAGATCAGCTGCTGTCAGCCAGATTAGTACTGCTGAAATCGATGGAGTCACACAGATTGGCACCACCTGAAGACCTGTCCTAATAAATCTGGGTTTATTTATGGCAGATGAAACCACAGTCATGTCTCCCCAAAGGAAATACTCTCACTGGAATGGTGAGAATAAATTGTTTTGGCTGCATGAATGAATTAAATATTGAATGTTCCATTTTTAAGATTAAGCTGCCACTTTGCCCATTATTAGTGGATCTAATTTAAACCAGATCTTTGGACAAATGAACCCTTAGTTCTGCTTTACCTGAACGAGCTGATTTTCTGTTTAGCTGTTGGGTGTATGGTCAGCCTCACGAGCATGAGGAGTGCAAGTCACACAGCGTGGTGCATACTTCGTCATGGAAACCTGGGCTGAATAACACTCCAAGGTAAATCCCTTCATCTGGCATTTTTAAAGGGACTGAGAGAATTCAGTGGTGTATTTACCACATTAGCTCCTTGCTGGTGCCTTCTGCATCACTGTGCCGAGGATACAGGCTGAACAGGAGCAAAGGAGAATTTGGCTCTCTATCCACAATGTGATTCCCATACTTTCTGTTTTTTTGGAAAGACTGTTTAGACAGCAACAGAGTGAGTTCCCCTGTGGTACTGCAGCTTCTTACACTCTGTAGGGTCAAGTCTCATCGGCAAAGGCCAGAAGCACCTCTGTGGAAATGAGATATTCACCTGTGCTGAAGTGGGGTTGGCTCAGCGTTCAGATGCTTGATGTTATCAAGAGTCAGCTCAACCAGATGTTTTCATATTCTTGTTTCCAAAGCCTCTTTGATGTTTCAGGCTTTGAGGACCAGGCTGATGTAATTTTCCTTCACATCACCTAATGAGTAGTAACAGCAATAATAATAGATTTGACTATTATTCAGTATTCAGTTGGCACAGTTTGTCTTCCCCACAACCCCTTCCATTCCAGTATGTCCTTTCTCCAGCCTTCCTGCTGATTGAAAGGGGTGCCTCCTCCATCACCCTGTCATGGAGAAAAGCATAAGAAAATGCACCCTGGTAGGAAACTAAACCAGCTACTTGTTTGGGTCGTTTAAAAGTCAGATTAATGACTCAGCCGTTACCTTTTATGCATCATGAAATTCCAAGTTGTTCTTTTTTTGTTTCCCCCTCTACTTTTAGGCAGAGTCTGATCTCACTTATTACAAGGGAAATCCACTGCCGGCAAGGAGCTATTCCTGCCACACATTTGCAAGGAAGAGGAGCACCCATCTTCCCTGAGCTCTCTTTCTGTTCTCAGTAATCCCTGTGTTCTTTGGCCAGCTACAGCCCTCAGTAAAAGTGTCAGACACGTCAAACAGGATAAAATAAATCAATCTGTTTCTCAGTTTATTTATTCTAAGAAGACTGTAAAATGGAGTCAAATTGAGAAACCTGTTTATGTGGCTGAGAGGCATAAGGGATGTATTGAGGAAGGAGTGATTTTAAAGTGTTAGCCTAACATAATCAGAGCTGGTTTGGACTGGGACATGCTACCTGTTTCCAGTTCACTGTGGATGGCATGACTGCACAGTGATGGATAGTGACATTTGCAGATATAGTGTCCATGGAACGTGAAAGGTAAAGAGACAAGCAGTAAAACTATAAAATTCAAGCTCCAGAAAACCAATTAGACACAGAGAACTATAAGCAATGTGGCTTCCTTGTTTTATTGAAGAGAAGAGTCAGCAGTGATTTATGGAACCCTTGCATGTTTACATGTTGGAAGAAGGTGCCGAACTTCCATCAGCCAAGCAGACATTGGCAGAAAGATGAAACCAGCAAACTCAGACTGAAAATACAGCACAAACTTTTAATAGTGAATGTAACTGAACTCATCAAACATGAAGTGGATTTTCCATGATTTGAAGATCTGAAATTAAGCCTTTGAACTAGACAGAGAAGTGTATTTAGAGCCTCCATTTACTGGGGTCAGTCAAGACTCCCCAGGATCAAGCCAGATGCAGGATTGCAGTCATCTCTTTCAGCATTGTCACCTTTAGAGAAATCCAAGAGTTCACAGAAGCCAAGGTGTGGGCTGCTGCCATCACTGAGTTCAACAAGAGCCTAAATGTGCCTGTCATTTAGGATTTAATGAAATAATCTTACATTCAGTCACACTTCTAAGCACACCGATGTGCCATATCCACACAGGAATCACTATCAGAAAGGCTGCTGAGGCAGCTGGATGTCTCAGCACCCCTGCCCTGGAGCTGCAGCCCCACTCCTTGATCCCTGTCTCATCCAAGCTAAGACAGTGTCTGGTTTATGACTGCCACATGACAAACTCTCACAGGCAATGTGAGATGGGCTGTGGAGCTTTGAACAGCCAGATGTCCACATCTCAGTGACTCCATCCTTACTGACACACTTGACCACAGCATATGCTAAAGAATTCGCTGAGGGCAGTGAAATATGCAGTGGAAATAGTCAAAGAGAGTGAGGTAACCAAATGTTTTTTTGGGGAAAAAAATAAACCAACACACTGCTATTTCTGATGTAATTTTAAAGTGTTCTTTCCGTTAATATTGGAGTCTGATAACCCAGGAGCTTTGAACTCTTGTTCCTCCTCCATTTGGAAAGCTACTTTTGCTAGTCCTGCTATCATGGCTTCTACATCTCCAAGTCGTCACTCACAAATTGTATGAGTTATTAGCTATCAGCTTTACATCTGAGCCTACTATCCTAGGCTGATCCTTCTAGCTTCACCGGTTTTTTTTTCTTTTTTTTTAAAGAAGATGTCTTACTTAGGTGAGAGGGATTGCACTCTCAAAATGCTCCTTTTACTTCACAGAATCACAGAATATGCTGAGTTGGAAGAGACCCACATGGATCATCAAGTCCAATCCTTAGCCCTGCACAGGACCATTCCCAAGAGTCACACCACGTGCCCGAGAGTATGAGCCAAATGCTTCTTGAACTCTCTCAGGCTTGGTGCTGTGACCACTGCCCTAGGGAGCCTGTCCCAGTGCCCAACCACCCTCTGAATGAAGAACCTTTTCCTAATAGCCAACCAAAACCTCCTTTGATGCAACTTCAGGCCATTCCCTCGGGTCCTGTCACTGGTCACCACAGAGCAGAAATCAGTGCCTGCCCCTCCTCTGCCCCTCACAAGGAAGTTGTAACTGCAATGAGGTCTCCCCTCAGTCTCCTCTTCTCCAGCTGAACAGACCAAGTGACCTCAGCTGCTTCACCAAGTATTCAGGGATTTGGACCCCAAAGTCAGGCACTCAGCAGTATCCACATGCAGATGAGCACCAGCTGGGTGTCACAAAGATAGCAGGGTTTGTTTTGGGTTCCTCAGCAGAGAAAGAGAATCCCCATGACTGAATATTGATAATGTAAGAGGAAGGGTGTGTGCTGGTAACAGCAGGATGAGAGAGAAACACTGAAATAGAGGTGGAATGAATGAATGGAGGAGGAATTGAGGAAAAGGAGAAAAGGATATAGAGGAGAGAGAACAGAAACAGCCCTGGAGGAACATGACAGAAAACATAATCCCCAGCCTGGTCTTTAGTATTTTGAGTCCTCGGAAAGGGCTGTGGTAGGAGAGAAGGTGCTGGAGGAGGAAGACAGGATGCTTTACTTTCTTCATTTTGCAGCCAATTCTGGTTGAATCATCTCCCAGAGCAGCTGAGTGTCCAGCCTGTTACACAAATAATCAGATCTTTTAGACCTCCCTGATCCAGCTGGTGTAAAACTGGCCATGTCATGTCACACAGCACAAAGGGATTGAAGCTGCTGTGGGAATAGGTTACTGGAGCACAGATTCCTTGCCCTCCCCATCCCACCCACCATCAGCCACAGCCTTGAGCATTCAGCTCTGCCGAGTCTGGGGACAACCTCCACCACAGTACCAGCTCCCCAGGAGGGCTGGGATAGAACCATAGAATGGTTTTGGTTTGAAGGAACCTTAAAGATCATCTAGTCCCAACCCCCATCCCATAGGCAGGGACAGCTTCCACTATACTTGGTTGCTCAAACCCTCATCCAACCTGCCCTTGAACACTTTCAGGGATGAGGCATCCACAGCTCCTGTGGGCAACTTGTTCCAGTCTCTCACCACTCTCACAGGACAGAATTTCTTTCTAATAGCTAATTTAACCCCATCCTCCTTCAGTTTAAACCCATCCCCCCTTGTCCTATCACTACACACCTTTGTCAAAGGTTTCCTCTCTTGTAGCCCCTTTAGGTATCGGAAGGTACTATAAGGTCTTTTTGGAGCCTTCTCTTCTACGGGCTGAAAAACCCCAACTCTCTCAGCCTTTTTTCACAGGAGAGATGCTCCATCCTTCTGATCATCTTAGAGGCTTTTCTCTGGACTTGCTCCAACATTTCCACATCCTTCTTATGCTGGATGGCTGCTTAGGGTGGGGAACATGACCTGGAACACCTGAGTTCCAAGAGGTAACCAAAGCTGAGCAGAGGTTAAAGAAACATCTCAGTCCCATTTTGGCCATCAGAGTGTTCACCCACCCACCACTGCCCAGCGTGTCACATCGAGCAGAAAGGTTTGTCTGCTTTTAAATTTACCTTGACAATTCTTTTAGCCTGTGACTCAACTCTTATGTTTAAGACCTGTAAAGGTGTTTAACAGGACTTTTTTTCCCTTTGCAAGCGCTCATTTTCCTTATACTATTTCCTTATCTTCTTTCAGTTTAAGGATGAAAGAAACTTTAAATTCTTTCAAATTAAGATTTAGAAGAGCGGCAGCAAATACTATACCTGTGCCTAGGTATAAGGAGAAAAATACATCAGAGATGCCCCAGCCGAAATTGGAGTATACATTAACAGGGATACAGGTGATCAGAGAATCGGGGTGGGGTTTGAGTTCAGAGTGGGCTTTGCATTCCCATGTACCTGGACAATATTTGTTATGCCCACTGCTGGCACAGGATAGAATTATGATTGGGCCCAGGAACTGATGCTCACTTCACCAAAGTCATGGAAGGGCTGTGTGGCATTGCAGGGGACCATGTGATTCAGGGTTGCTCTGTACAGAGGGGAGTCCCAAGGGAACAGGCAGACTGCCTCCCACAGGGTGTGCCTGCAGGACAAATGTCCTCTTGCTCTTCAAATGAAGTCACTCTTTTTTAAAAAAATCAAATTAATCAAACATCTGTGTATATTTGTATACATGTCAGGTCATTAATTGGAATCAGTAAAGCCAGATCAAACATTTCTTGCTATATTAGCTACGTTGCAAGAGTCCGAATGCCATGAGCAAGCTGAGGAGTGAGCTCTGAGCATTTCGGAGCTGTGCTAAAATCGCGTGTTGGACCCGCGAGCTGCAGCTTTCCCTTTAAGAGCCCTCTGGCTCACGGCGATGCACTGAAATGCAGGAGGTGGGACAACACCACATACAAAAATGAAGAAGTGAAGGCAGGAAAAGTTTCTCCAGAGGAAAAATGCAGGGCTTGTCCTTCACCGTGACGTCAGATCTGTCTTTAATAAAATCCCCAAAGAGCCAAGAGAAAAAGGCAGAGTGCCTAGGCTAGGTTGCCAGTTCAGGATTGCTCTGCATTCCCCCAAGTGGTGTTTTTGTTCAAAACGGCTCTCAATCTGGGTTCAATCAAATGTATTTAATCCCGGCTTCCAGGGATGAGGTGGCTTTTGCCCTGGCTTCTAGCAGCAAGCAGCGTTTTGCAGGTGAGTTTGGAAACTGCAGGAAAGACTCGTCTTCTGCGGACACACTTGGGTTTAACGTAGGGTGGGCACGGAGAGCCGAGCGCGGTGCGTGTGGGAAGGTGGGCGCTGGCAAAACTTAGGGAGGTGAGAGATGTGAGGGCAGGAAAGGAAAGGTGAGCTGTGGGAGAAGGACAGGGAAAGGAAATTAAAAAGGGAAAGGAAAGGAAAGGAAAGGAAAGGAAAGGAAAGGAAAGGAAAGGAAAGGAAAGGAAAGGAAAGGAAAGGAAAGGAAAGGAAAGGAAAGGAAAGGAAAGGAAAGGAAAGGAAAGGAAAGGAAAGGAAAGGAAAGGAAAGGAAAGGAAAGGAAAGGAAAGGAAAGGAAAGGAAAGGAAAGGAAAGGAAAGGAAAGGAAAGGAAAGGAAAGGAAAGGAAAGGAAAGGAAAGGAAAGGAAAGGAAAGGAAAGGAAAGGAAAGGAAAGGAAAGGAAAGGAAAGGAAAGGAAAGGAAAGGAAAGGAAAGGAAAGGAAAGGAAAGGAAAGGAAAGGAAAGGAAAGGAAAGGAAAGGAAAGGAAAGGAAAGGAAAGGANAGCCAGGCTGGGGCTGTGAGGGGACGGGGCTGGCGGGGAAGGGGCGGCGGTGCCCGGGGCGGGTACCGGGGCGGGGGCCGGAGCCGGGCAGGGGCCGGGCAGGGGCCGGGAGGTGCCGCCGGTCACTCCCGCAGGTGAGGAGCTGCCAGCAAGGCGGGAGGGCTCGTTCTCCTTCCCGGTCCATTAGGTCTGCCCGGTCCACGCAGCTGCCTCTTTCTTTTCCCTACTCTTTGGAAAAACCTGTTCGGGGAAGCCGCTCATTTCCCAAAGGTGCTGGCGTTTGGCTTTGCTTTTTTCCCGGTGCGTGCTCGTAGCTTGGGTGGAATTCCCGGGAGGGAGGAAATCTCAGTCTCCCGGACTGAGAACTGCCGTGGGAAGGGGTGAGGGTCCGAGGTGAGCGGGCAGCGCCTGTGCCCGGCGGGGCAGTGGTCCCCTGTCCCCGGCGGAGAATGGTCCCCTGTCCCCGGCCGGGCAGTGGTCCCCTGTCCCCGGCGCGGCAGTGGTCCCCTGTCCCCGGCGCGGCAGTGGTCCCCTGTCCCCGGCGCGGCAGTGGTCCCCTGTCCCCGGCCGGGCAGTGGTCCCCTGTCCCCGGCCGGGCAGTGGTCCCCTGTCCCCGGCGCGGCAGTGGTCCCCTGTCCCCGGCCGGGCAGTGGTCCCCTGTCCCGCATCCCGGAGGCAGCGCCGGACTCGGGGCTCAGGGATCCGCGGGGGTCCCGAGAGTGAGTGGGATCCCAGGGACCCGTTTAGGCTCCCCAGCTTGAGGCCGGGGAATTCCCTAAGCCAGGCACGTGTGAGCTGTGTCTGAGCATCCCCCTGCTCGGAGTGGGGTGGCATCAACCTCTCTGCACAGGGGATTTTGCCGGGCAGGGCTGCCGGAGTCAGGGGTTGGTTTGCGTGTTGCGAGATAAAGCGGCGCATTAAGACAGGAAAGGAGCACTCGTGGTGTGGCACACCAGGCACACCTGTGCGAGAGCAGATGGCACAGCAGTGAGTCCCGGGTGGATGCTGAGATGGACTGATAATGGGGCCTCTTCTAGAAAAAAACCCACAACACAAAACTGACAACAAACAAACTGCACCTCTTGGGCTTTCTGAGGGAAGATGGTTCTTACCACAGCCGATTTTTGTCCAGCAAGTGAAAAATCACACAGAGGGAGTTCCCAAACTCTGCAAACACTGTCACTAGAGGAGATCTGTGTGAGGCTTAAAAATTGTATATTGGTTGCTCTGGGTTCCTTTGATGTCAGTGGTGCTTGTAGAAAAAGCTGCTGTAGCATGAAAACGTGTGTGTGTGAGTGTGTGTGTGTGTATGTGTGTGTGAGTGTGAGTGCACACGTGCCTACAGAGTGGGTGAGGAAGTGAGGGTGAGTGCAGTCCTGATATCCCTTCCAGCATGTTTGGTCAAAGAGTATATAAAGAGTTCAAAACATTATCAACAGTAGACTAAAGAGTCCTGAGTCTCAATAGTACCAGTTTAAACTCTCCGTTGAATTAAGCACATGCCTCCCTGATGCCCAAGAGCTGTCACCTCCTGAACACATCCATGGGGTTGGACCTTGGAAGGTTGCACTTAGAAGTCAGTGAGGAGGGACAGTTTTTCCCCAGTAATGAACTGACTCTCTCTGGGTCTTCTCCACACCTGAACTGGGATGTGACGAGGTGTTGGTAGGCTGGTGAAAGGAAGATTTCTGTCCAGCACACATAAGGGATTGGGGAAACAGGGATGAAAAGAGTATACAGCATGGACTGGTGAGAGGGGCTGGGGACAGAAAAATTGGGAGGTAGTATTTTTCTATGTAATATTTAAAGGATTTCTGAGAGAGAAGCAGGCTTAATTGATCTATTTAAGGGTGATGTCTAAAGGGACAAGGAATATTGCAATTAATGTGGGAAATTGTGACTATTTAGGTGTCATGGCCACCCTGCTCATGAGATACATTAGCAAAGTCATGAAAGTTGTAATAGATGTGTGCTGGTAAAGCTCTAACACTGCCCCACCTCATTGTCCTTTGTGTTCATCTTTGGTGACATATTTAGAAGAGTAATAAAGATCTTTCCAACACTGCAGAAACATCCATGGAGTGGAAGCATCACGTCAATATGCATGTTGTGCAAAACCCTGTGGCTCCCTGAGGACTTGACACTCTTCATGTATATGAAGAATTTTGGACAGAAAAAGCTGCTCCACTGGGAAAGAGTAGTGTTGACTGTCTGGGATATACATATTCTTGTTCCAGGGAGAAAAGCAGAGGAGTTAATATGGGAAGGTCAGGCAGGTCTCAAAAGGCATTTCAGAAGGCAGTTCTCAGGTTTTGTGTCCCCCAGTACTGTATGAACCTACAAGCAGTTACTGAGTTCTAAAACAGTTTTACCAATAAGGTTGGGCTTTTTTTGGGTTTTTTTGTTTGGTTGGTTGGTTTTGTGTTTTTAAGGGCAGAACTGCATAGGTGATGGGCTTGTGAACTAAAAAATAACTGAACATAGCTCGAATTTCAGGCATAAAATTTCAAACATTTCTTAAAATACTTTTTTTTTTTTTCATAGATATAAGGGCAGAGACCATGGGAGCCCAAACCCTGTCAACTAAGCTGAGATTCCTCAGAGCCTGAGTCATTTATGCAGCAAGGACTTTAAGGCTGGTTGTGTTGGCCCCTTTCAGTGTTGCACATTGAGGAATCAGAGCCAGGATCTTCAGCCTTCAGTCCTGATGACTCAGAAGATGTGAGACCACTTTTTCAGATGGGACAAAGTGTCTGAAACCAGGGTGATGATTAGAAAAACAATTCTGCATTTTGTAGAGAGTTAGTAAAGGAGATTAGATAGGAAGAACAGCACTGGACGTTTCTAAAACACTGGAGAAATTGGTGGTGTGTGAATTTAAAAATTTAAAATAAAAAATAATAGGGTGAATGCAAAGCTGCAGACTTCTCCTCAAATAGTGAAGAATGGTGTTGCTCTTCATCATACGAACTAGTAGGCAGGTATTGACTTCTTTGATGTGATGGCAGTCATGGTACGCAAACACCAGGCTTTTGGCTTTGGTGGGTGGGAGGGAGGAGAGAGTTGCTGAAAGATAGTTTTATATAGGCATCATCTCCTTTGTGGGAATCTAGTTCACTAGATAGCTACTGATAATGACCCGAGCTCAGGCTGTGTGGAAAGTGGCTTAAAAACCATAATGTGTGTTTTTTTCTTCTTTAAATGAGATTTATCTGTACAGATATAAAGCCAAGAATTAACTTGTAAAATATTTGGATTTGGTAGCAGGAAAAAATGATTACACTTGTTTGAGCTCTTCCAGGCAAAACCACATTCTGACCAAACATAAACAATAAAAAAATAAAAGAAAAAAGAAACAAAAAAAGAAAAAAAAAAAAAGGGAAGGAAAAACATAAAGAAAAGAAAAAGTGGCACCAACTTGCCTGGAAAAATCTCGTGGCTCTCCTGGGAAGGTGAGCTAAGGTTTACCAATTGAGTGCTTCTTATCAGAAGGCTACAGATTTGCAACATGGCTAATGATGCACAGATAATCTCAAGCTGCACAGGTTCGAAGTTGCTGTGTCTTGGTGTCTTGTCCCTCTAACCTTCCCACTGCTCCTATTGCTTAACAGCATCTGGTTACCAGAGATAGGCTGGACACACTTCTCTATAGAAGGGCTCTCATCCTACACTTCCACAAATTGTAGATGTCAATTTAAGTTGCTCTGGTTATAGCAGCTGAAGATCCAGCTATGGAAATTAGCATCCTGAGGCTTGAAGCTGGCAGACATAGTTCCTGTGGGTATGGCTGCGTTGTACATGTGGCTTTCCCAAAGCTGATCTCCTATTTGGCAGTCCCCCCTCACTCATCCACTTGCAGAATGAAATCATTGCTGAGGCAACATCCTGAAGGTAGCACTGAATGTGTTCCACGTGGATCAGAGGCCAAAATCCAAGTCTGTTTCTCCTGAAGATGCCTTCTAAGTACTCAAACATGCACATGCAAAGTTTTTGCTGAGAGAAGCAGGAATTTAGGCATTTTCTTCATTACTTCTCCTGCTGGTATCTGAATTTGCATTGGTAGCCATCAGCTGCCAGTGTGCAACAATCTCTTTGCCAAAGTCAACCACAACAGAGCTGGGGACAGGGACTGGATTCTTCATCCTCCCCGCAGTTGTGTCACTGCCTGTTTGTGTCCCCTGTGGCAGGTCCTGTCCCTATTCCACACTGCTGCAGTCCTGCCTGCAGGTGAGGCTTCACCAGGAAAGGGCACTAGTTACAAGTGATAGCTGTGGATTTTAGCTAAAGCATGAGATTTATATGGTGATATTGGATGTCTGGCCTTTGAAACGCTTGTGCATGTTTAGTTTCTCCTGCCTTCCCTGGGTGATATGAAAAGGTCAAAAGGGTCAAAAATTTCAGAAGTCCTCCACACCCACATGGAACATTTTTCTTCAGAAGCTCTGGGGGTCCCATGTTGGGCTGTTAAAAGTTGCTTTAGCATTTTGTCGGTGCTCAGCTTGCTGAGAATAACTCTTTTTGGATGGTCTCAGTCTCCCAGAGGGGTCTTGAGCATTCCTGTCTGGACAGCCCTGGCTTTCATGCATGGGTGGAAATGAAGCTGTTTATAAACCCAAGAAATAATACCATGTGTGTGAACCTTGGCAGCTGTGGCCTGGCAGAAGCCTGACGCCCACAGCTTCAGCTGGAGATACATTTGAGTATTGAACCTGACAGTGTCTAGTGTAGAGGCCAGAAAGTGGGTGAGGTTTCCTTAGTCTTTCAGATCTTTCAGGAGATTCAGGTAGGCATCCTGGGTTAAGTTGTTCCTCCTGCTTCCCCCTTGGCTTTGTTATAGCTCAAGAAACTTTGTTCTTATGGTCCTTCTCATAGACTGCTGCTGGGCTTTGACTTGTAATCATTGCATCTAGGCTAGGTGTGGGAAAGTAGAAGGGAAAAAAGGCATTTATATCTCTGTGGGTGCCAACCGCTGGGTCTTGTCTACAAGTAAAAATTCTTGTGGATAGGGAAGGGAAGGAAAGGAGAGCCTTTTGGCTGAAACAGCTGTGGGATAAAAGATAAAAAAGATAACACTTAAGCTGAGCTTTGCAGCACAACTTGAATAATGAATTTTTAGTACTTGGGTTGGTAATGCATTCCAGGACTGCATGGTCATCTCTGTTCTTCCTCTCTTTCTCAATAGCTCCCACGTTGTTCTGTTTTATTAGTCTGGGTCTGTCATTCCACTTAACCTATAAAGCAAACGAGAGATGAGCAAGTTGGAAAGCCAGGTTTCATGAACTTCAGGATGGTGTGCAATGAGTCCAAAAGGAAACCTGAGAAGTATTTGCAGAAATAATTGTGGGCTCATCCATGGAGAGTTATGAGTCACCTGGATCCTGGTGTTGCTGAACATCTGCACAGTTAGGTTTTTGCTAACATGGAGCAATTCCAGCCCTGCAAAGAACCTTCTCCTAAGAGCCTGCCTTGCAAATTCATAGGAGTTCCTAGAAAAAGTCTCATGCTTGGTAATGGGAGGGCATAGCAAGCTCATTTGGTCCAGCATTTCACTGACACTCAGATGAACAGAACTCACAATAGCTGTAATGCTTTGGCTGCTTTTACTTTTACTTAGAAGCTGAAACAAACTCCTACTCAGCTTAAGGCAAACTTGCTTTTTCCCTTCCAAACATATTGAGAAATGATCTCCAGTGAAAGGCTTCCAGGTGGATATGATGAATTGGTTTTATTATTACGTCTCTAGCATGCAACTGTGTAGTTGACTGAGTTAGCAGACACATTAGATATAAAACATGGAAACATCATATATAGTCATAGAATTATAGAATGGTTTGGTTTGGAAGGAACTTTTGAAGGTCATACAGTCCAGCCCCCATGAAAAGAGCAGCAACATCTTCAACATAACCGGGTTGCTCAGAGCCCCATCCAACCTGACCTTTAATGTTTCCAGGGATGGGGCATCCACCACCTCTCCGGGAAACCTGGTCCAGTGTTACACAGCCCTTATAAAAATCTTCTTCCTTGTGTCTATTCTAATTTGACCCTCCTTCAGTTTAAAAACACTATCCCTTGCTCCCTTGTATTACCTGTATACAAGGAAAAGAACACAGTAAAGTCAGTAGTAGCAAACAGCTTTGTAAAAAACAATATGTGACACAAAATTTGGTACATGCCACCAGGAACAGTGCAGCCCACACAGACTTCACAGCTTGGACCAAAATTGTTCTGAAGGACTCAAAGATTATTATTATTATTATCATTAAACTTTTTTTTTTTAAATTTATTAGAAAGTAGCATTGTATTATATCTGCATGTGAACAGTTGCATTTTCCCCTTTCTAGAATTTGTGAATGCAACTCACAGTTTAATTTCTGAGTGGCTTAAAAGTTTTGGTTCCTTCCATGCTCTACCAGCTTTCCAGACTAGCATCCTGCTTTCCTTTTGAGATTTTCTTATGGAAGGTTTTTGAGTAACAAGTGACAGCAGGATGGGTGGAGGGTTGTTTCTTTCTCTTATTGAAGTTTCCCCAGCTCCACGTACATATGTTTGGCCTGTGAAAGGAAGAATATAGAGAAAAAATTGGAGCATGTCTTTGCTGGAAGTGAGTTTGATGCCTTGTGGGGACAACACTAATCACCCAAAGCAATGACTCCGTGGAACTTGTTTTATCCATGGAGGGACCAGCCTTCTTACGCTGGGCAGACAATAATATACCAGAGCTCTGCAGAAAGGCTGCTTAATTCCCCAGAAAGTGCCATGACTATCCTATAGCATCTCCTGACTGTGCTCTAAACGCCTGTGTCATTGTGCCATGCCTGACAGATGGTGTCCTTGGGATTCTCATAGTTGTGGGGCTCATGAAGTCACTCTGTATCTGCATTTTTTGGACTGGAAAATGCCCCTTTCTGGTTTGTGAAGTCCGCTGGTATATTCCTGGATGTATGTGAAGACCAAACAGGCTATTTGCTCACATTTATGATCACCAACTTCTATCTGCTGTGATAAAGGAAACTCTCTCTATCTGGGCTGATAAACAGGCAAAGACATCAAAATCCATATGGGGAGAATTAAGTTCTCCTCCAAATGGCTGGCACATGTACTTGGCTGCCCCCAGGCTACCAATTCCCTGGGCTTAGAGTAACAGCTGGGTCATTTTAGCTGTTTAGCAAGGAAGGACCAAACCACAAAAACTGCAGCCAGTTGCTAAGAATCTGCAAGTGGATTACACTATAAAACTCTTTGGCTACATTTTTATGAGGGGAAAAAAAAAAGGGTGGAAAACAATTAGGAAAATATCCAGGTTCCATTAACTAGTTTGGCCATTCAGCAGGTGATTTATTTATAAGTACTGATGGCAGTATTTCCTTCAGGATCTTGGTCTTACAAGACTGGATCGTACCCACAGCACCTGTGTGTGGGCTGATATACATTGATGTAAGAGAATAAGGGAAAATTCAGTTGGCTCCTTTCTGTGAGTTTTTCATCCACATTTGACCCTAGCAGTTAAATATACAATGCCATCCCTGCTATTTAACACTGCAGTTCATTTATGGAGACCATTCACTATTAATTTTCATTGTTTTTCCAGATCACAAGTGTACCTATTTAAAATTATGGTTATTCGAACATTTCTACGAGGCACAGCACTCGGTGAGCCTGGCAGCGGGGTCATATGCAGAGGAGTTATGGAGGTTGCTTGATTTATATTTCCAGATTTTGCATCAAAACCTGTACTAATTTCCCTCAGTGCACTGGGTTCCCCAGAGAGGTGGTGTGATCACACTCATGTGGACTGGTGAATTCCTTGCCATCTAAAGGTGCCCAGGTGTGGGTGAGCCCCCGAGCGTGTGGTGGAACAATACATTACATGCCTAGTTTAAGGCTCAAATATGATGCTTCTGCTTTTTTCAGATGATATGCTTAATTCTTATAATACACATATGCTTATACCCACTCACCCACCTTGTATTTTTTGGTTTGTGTCAGTTTTTCCATGCATATCATACAGACAGTCTGCTTGTACTTGAGGAGATGTTTGCACCATATTTTTAACTGTTTTTCCCTGTCCCAGCTAGTTTAAAATGATTTCCAGAGAAGGCTGGAGTATTTGACTAGAGCAGTAAGTGGATATTATGGCACCAAAGTTGACAATCCTTTAAAACCTCTGCATCCTCAATAACTGTAACATTTCATAGAGCAATGATTAAATAAATTTATTTCATTTCCATGTGACTATAAAAGGGTTGATCTTGGGTTTATTGTTCACTCTGTAACATACAGAGGAAACAGAAAAACTGCCTCTGCAGTGGGAGCTTGTCAGATATAAATATTTTGCCTTAACACCTCCCTCCCCCTCTCCATACGCTTCTCAAATGTGGTTTTTCTGCACCGATGGTGTCCGTGGAGCCACCTTGGCCCAGGGGGATGCTTAGAAGAAACAGGGGGATGCTCGGAAGAAACAGGGGGATGCTCGGAAGGAGCAGGTTGCTGTGCAGGGCTGCTGTCGGGCACCGCAGTCATTTCTACACCAACAGTGCCCTCGCGTGTCGGGGAGCTGGGAGACCAAAACGTCAGCAACCATGGAATTAGGAATTCATCTTTGTCCTCCGGGGGACAAAACACACAGCCCGTGTCCTCCTCTGCGTGTGAAAGCAGCAGCGTTAACTGTTCACGGGCTGAGGTGTCGCCACTCTCCGTGGCAGCGCTCTCTGTGCTGTTTGGGGCAGGGAAGTGGCAGCAATAGCCTGGTCTGAGCAAGGTTGGTCTGGTTTGGTCTGGTTTGGTTTGGTTTATATTATGCCATCCATAGTGTCTGCAGGTCTCTGGGTCACGAACGGGAATTTTCTCGCCTGGTTGGTTTAGACCAGGTCACCAGCAGGTATCACAGCTTGCCTGCAAGCAAGAGTGAACCACGTGTGAAGGACCCATTTCATCACTTTGCACGGATCCATCAAGCTATAAAATGCTGATGACCAGTGGCGTGTTGGATTTGAAGGTGCTGGAGAGGTGAATGAGTCTTGCCCTTTTGCAGGCGTCAGGGGCGAGTGATGGTTGAAAGTCAAACACTGAGCAGCTGACTTTGGAGCTGACAGCATCTCAGACTCAGCTCAGTGGAACAATTGCTTTTTTGCATTCAGTAAGAACTCAGTGACTTAGTTTATTAGCTGTGTGTAGGAGGAGGGATCATGGTATGGTTGCAGTGTAGGAACAAGAAATCTTACTGCTATTTCTAGCCTGGCCACAGACATCCTGTCTGCCTTTGGGACAGTCATTTCATCTCTTGGGCCCCAGATTAAATCAGGATTATTTAATAATTTTATCCTCATGTAAGGTTCTTCTTTCCACCATGAGTAATCCCTCCGAGACACAGAATGTGAAATGCTCTGCCTGCTGTGCAAGTGACATGTGTGTGTTCCTATTCAGAGAGCTGAGCATACCAGCCTTCGCATCTAATGCTTGCACCAGTGTTTTTAGGTTCATTCTCTGGCATCTTTTTTCACCAAAGAGCTGAATTTCAGTTCTCTTTCCACTGGCTTGAGGAGCAGGAGCATTAATTCTCCAGCTCAACACATCATTTCTCTATCGTAATAACTTCACTCCTTTTCTCTTTTTTTTCTTAATGAATTTGTGCCAGGAACTGTACTATTTTCTTTACATGTAGTTTCCACGGTATGTAATTGAAAAATAATGGTTTTGTCTCCAAAGTCTTGTAAAAGCCAAGGGCTAATCTACAGCCCCATCTCCTTTTTCCTTTCTTCCCCATTTGAGATATGTCAGCTTCTGTTGGTGGCGTTAGGGAAGGAACAGCCGCTTTTTGGGGCTTTCTGGTGTGTATTAAAACAGGATCTGAGATTGAAGCATGCCTGGAATAACGTTTGTAGTGCAAAGCCCAGGCTGGCTCAAGAACTGGCTCCTCTTCTAAGCCCCCTCATTCTCACTGAACAAATTTGCTCTTTTTGCTGTTTCTGGGCCAGGTCTTTGGGAACAGCCTGTTCCCCCTGTTCGGGGGCTCACCACCACCCCTTCCTCCTCTTTTACAGCATATGGGACAAGATGCTGTCTGTAGCCATCACTCTGCTGAGTGTTTCTCCGTAGCAGTTCTCACTAAAAGAAAACGAATACTCCTCAGAAAAGTTGTTTGGATCAGCCCATCTGCCAAGCCTCACTGACAGGGGTGATCTTCTCGCAGAGCTCCCTTTGGCTGTCATTCCCCGTGACCCTGCTGGCTCCTCATCCTTGATGCTCTGCTCAGTTACTTCTGTGGGCAACCAACACGTGGCTGAGAGAACCCCATGGTGGTGTCCTGTCAGCAGCAAGGACGTTCTGCTTCCCAGGGCTCCAGCCAAAACAGTGACCCCAGTGCCAGGGCACCCACAGCCTCAGGTGGCCTCACCTGGACATGGGGCTCCAGGCGAGGAGATGGGAAAATGCCTCCTGAAGAGTCGTGTCACGATGTAATGAATTATCATGAACTTACGTGAGGGCTTAACCAGCTTTATCCAAGTCTCCCAAGCCAAATATTCTCAGCCAAGCGCTGCTGATTTTCAGAAGGGGAAAGAATTCTTTTCCTAGCCATGAACTAGCAGCCAAAAGAAGGAACTTTCCCATGCCAGGTCTGTAGAATTTTAAATGTGAGCTGCATGAAAATCCAGAGAAACACAGACCAGATGTAGAGAAATTGCCCATGAGAAAGTAAGGAAACTTCACAAAGGTGAGTGAACATCGAGGTGCAAATGTTAAATTTGAATTCAATGTTTGCTTTAAAGAATTCTATCAAGTAGCCAAACTATTAAAAAGAACTTTTTCTTAAATTTGAGCTGCAAAGAAGATCTCAGAGCATCTGTCAATGGGAACTTCCTTGGTTCAAGTGCTGAAGAAGCACTGTTTTGGAAAAAAACCATTCTTTTATTCCCTTCTCATGAATGTTGAATAAATCGATCTGAGGTATTTGAATACTAGTCATTCGAAATTATATTAATATTATGAACGTACCTGCTGCCTCCTAGCAGTTGCCCTACATTTTCAGCATCTGTCAGTGGAAACCGTTTTGTATTTTTTAATCTTTTAATATTTTGTGATAATCTTATTTCCTTTGAATGCTATTAAACTTTAAGTGATGCACATTCCCTATAATTTTCAGGTTTTGCCTTTTTTTAATTTTTGCTAATCTATGTGGATTATTTGATGCTACAGCATGAAATGGTAGATCAACATTTACACAGAATATTTACTCCTGAAAAAAACAAACAAACAAATGGGATGTAGCTCTACATCCCTCTTAAAGATTGAAAATAAGGCAAAAGTGTAGCGGAGTGAATGTACACCCCAGGCATCTTCTCTGAAAAGTCATTGAAAAGTGACTAAAACCCAGGCAGTATCTGTTTTCCCTCCTGATTTGGAGAGTTAGTGGTTGTGGGCTCTGTGAACGTGGGATGTGAGGCCCTGGCCCCCAAGGGTCAGCCTTAAACTCTCCTCAACCACAGCGCAGTTTTCGGCAGACTTGAAAGTTGTTGGCTTACAAGATGAGTATATTTGGAAAAATAACATGTTCCTTCTCGTTTTGTATCAGTTTCTTTGTAAAAGGCTTGCTTGCATCTGTGTCTGTGCTTTACTTCTCCTAATAAAAGGGACTGAGTAGGTAGGATACCCCAAGTGACCTGTGAATAACAAAATTCAGAGTTTTTAGCTCACCTTCTGATAAAGGCAAGTTCATTTCCTGCCATTTTTATAGTGCTCTGATGCACTGTAACAGAAACAGAGGTGGAGGAGGAAGAAAAGTCCTTTTATATTGCAATTAAAATGCTGAATTCAACTGTTTTCTTGGAAAGCTACGGGGGGCTCTGTGTAGGGTCAGAGACAGAGCCACACCAGCGTTCTAATATCTCATTATTTTTCTCTACTTTATGTCTGAATTCAGGTTGAAACCAATGAGGTCTGGGCTCTGCTCTGAGGCTGAGAGTTGGGCTGAAGAAATGGGAAATTGAAGTTATGACTTCTTAAGGCTATTCAGCCAAGGAGAGTAGGGAAGATAAGAGAAAAGTGGCCTGGAGACCAGGAGAAATATGGGGGTGTATGTGGAGAGATGGACAGTCACAGAGGTCTGGTCCACAGCAGTTTGGCTGCTTCTGGCTCAGCTTGACCTAAGGGCCTGTCAGTCATCCTCATGCCAATAAATTTCCATCATGTGAGACTTCTTTGAACCTTGAATAGGCTTTATGTCTTCCTGGTGGCCTGGAAAGTGGATGGTATTGCTGATAAGTGCTGTGCCAGCCCACTGGAACTTGCTCTCTCCCCTCTCTGTACTTTGTTGCTGCAGAGTTTGCACAGTTGAGGTCCTTCTTTTTTTGGTGTGTGTGTTTAATCTCCACTGTTAATCTCCTTGCTAGATTTGAAAAAGAAGAGGACAAGTTCGAAACTCTGCTTCTGACTCCAGATTCCAGCTTCCTGTTGATACAGCTGTGTGTTTTCTACTGACTGGCTCCATAAACAGAGTGTTTAACTCTTCAACTCTTGAAGTTGTGTTGCTTCGGCATCGCCAGTTTCTCTCCTTAAAGAAAATTTCCACTCTTGCCTCTGCCCAGCGCATCCTTTTTTTTTTTCTTTCTTCTTTTTTTCACATCCCCACACATTTCACACCCTGCTGTGGCTTAACACTTCAGTCATGAACAGGATTTCCTCTTGCCTTTGGCGAAAACACTTCTCTCCTTTACAACCCCCACTTTCTGGTATTGTGTTTGTGGAGCGGAAAGTAATTACTCCTTCTAACTTTAAATTCACAGTAACTAAAATCCAATCATTAAATTCCCTGGCAAGAGCATCAGCAGAAAACCAATGTACCAGAATTCTCCATACAGAATTTTTAGTGCATGAGATGGGAAAGCATCTGGCTGACTTCAGCTTGGGATAAATTACATGCCGGGGTATTCCAGCCCTTCATACCAGAACAAAATCTTCATCTATGTGTTTTCATTCTGGGGATGTAGACTGTTTATTTGATGACATTGGTGGCATCACACCCATTGATGAAGACCTGGCTGCATCTGACTGTGCCATCCTGAGTGTAACCTCTCTGTTATTGGAGCTACAAATATATCCAGCCTGAGGAATACGCTGACTGCCAGATCATTGTTCCTCTTACGTGAACAAAATGGAGAAACCTTTTCTTTTTGCTTAAGTAAATGGGTTCAAGGCACTCAGCTGTGGTGTTCCACCATATTTGAATTCCTCCAGACTCACATGAAAGTCATATTGAGAAACAGTCATGTGCTACAAACTGAATACTGATTTTTCTGTGGGTGAGTTGATAGAAATTTTTGCTTCCCAGGCACAGCATCAGCAAAGCCCAGGAGTACAGCCCTTTTAACAGCTCTGGTTTTCCTAACTCTCCCTATCCATACTGATATCTTCACAGGGGAACTCTTTTGGGATCTCCTGTGCTCTTATTCCCCACCTGCTGTCTTCCTTGATAGCAGCTGCATGTTCCTCCATCACAGTCTTCAGGGTTTGTTTCTTGTAGCAAAAGAAGCTCAAATTAGTTTGACTCTGCAAATCATCTGACTTTCATTAGCATAAACATTCTTTTAAGGCATTTCTATTTTAGTGATGATATTCTACCTGTCATTTATGCCTTGCAGTGACTATGAGAAGTGAACAAGAGGCATCCATGTGCGATAACTGTGTTGGTATGTGGTCTACATTAGAAAAGGAACTTCCCTTAAGGAACAGCTGTTAAAAAAAAGCTGCTTACATTGGCTCCTTTTAGTAGTCTTATTCGTAACTAGTCTTACTCCACGGGTACCTCCAGGTCCCAATCAAAACTGATTCACTTTCCCTCTCCTCCTTTCTCAAGCTTTGTCCATCCAGTGACAAGCTGAAAGAGTTGGGGTGGTTCAGCCTCGAAAGGCCTTATGGCCTTCCAGTACTTATGAAAGCAGCATATAAAAAAGAGGGACAGCAACTTTTTACATGGGCAGATATTGATAGGACAAGGGAAAACAGTTTTATGTCTGGTGAGATTTAGGTTAGATATTAGGAAGAAATTCTTTACTGGAAGGTGTGCACTGGCACAGTTTGCCCAGAGCAGTTGTGGATGCCCCATCCCTGGAAATGTTCAAAGCCAGGCTGGATGTGGCTCTGAGCAACCTGGTCTAGTAGATTCTTGCCTTTTCTGGAAGAAAGTTGGTCAGGTATCCTCTTGGTTATGTAAGATCTAAGTAGCTTCTGCATTCACGAAGAAGACAAAAAAGTTAATTTTCTACCTTTAATGGGATGAATTGACCCTCAAATCTCTGTGTGTCTCAAAACCTTTCTCTCCTGATAGACTTGTCTTGAAAGCAAAATTATTTTTTTCTTTCTTAAGAGAGGAAAGGTTTGTTTGTGGTTGGGCCTGTAGCTTACATGAAATTAATGGGAGTGTTAAGAAAATTTATAATGTGTAAAAACACTTCTTGGTTTTACATGTCTTATTAGATGGTCTCTTTGAAATTGCACTGCTGGTGTTAATTTTTAGCGTGATCCCCAGATAGGTTAAAGTCTCTTTTGAGGAACTCATCTGTCTCAGACAGGTGCCAACTTTAAGGGTTTGATTTCATACTAGATGGCTTTCACTCTGTGGATTCTGATGTCCTTTTGCAGGCTGGATGTGGCCAGGTACTGTATGACATTTCACACTTGCCTGTCACTGACGCTGAGTTGAGGAGCTGGGTAAGAATATCACTAGGTCTCAGTTCCCAGATATCAAAGAAAGAGGATGCTTCTTTACAACATTCTCTGTTTTTGTAAACTACAAACTACTTGTGCAGGCTTGTCACTTGCAACAGTTCATGCAGAGCTCAGGAGCGTCCTCCATCTGGTACATCTGGTAATGAGTATATTGAGTATCCTCAGTTTACAGTCTCCTCCTTTCTGCTTACAAAACCTGTGCTCTGATCTACCTCAGTGTTTCAACTATCATCTATAAAAGTTAACAAATTACAGATTTGTTTACTGTTCTTTTCCATCCTTTTCCATAGCTTTAGGCCTAATGGTCTCCAATATAATGGCTGGGAAGGGTCATGGTATACATACTCAGGCAAGCAATGTCTCTGCTCCACATGTTGAGCTAGTAAATTTCTTCAGATAGGCTGGGCTTGTTCCAGGGATTTAGGCAGATAAGCTCAGCAAAGCTTGGGAAAAGGAGGCCTCTAGCTAATCACCATGCTTCTGCTAAATGATCTCACTATAAAATTGGCAGGGTAGTTTGTGATGATCTCAGTTTAACTTCTAATAAGAGCTTACAGCAATTAATCATTTCTCTAGATTATGGGTCACCACGTTTCTGGCTTGCTGCCTACCTGGTGTGCATGGGTGAAGACTCCCTTACAGCCATGTTCTGTAGAAGGTGTTCAGTTCCTTTTTCTCCTTTGTGACAACATGGGCATTCCAGTTATCTCATTCGTGGTTCGTCCCTCACTCTGCCTTAACCATGTCATATGACTGTAACTCACAGAGAGTTTTTGTGGTTTGTCTTCTGACTATGTGAGTCTCTTTTGCCTCTGCACCCTCAATGTGATGACAACACTCATTCACTTCCCATGTGTGTTAGGACCACCACAGTTCTGTTTACAGAGATTTCTAGATGCCTGGTGCTTGTTCAGAACATCAGTTCAACCTCTTGCTGTCTGGATGTATCTCATTGTCTTCAACTCCTTTTTCCCTTCCTTAATTTAAATACTACTCCATTTGATCTTTGGAAGTTAATGTGTTTTCCTCAGAGGATCTCATTGTGGGTCACATTGGTTGAATTTTTCACAATACAGATGTGAAGGTATCACAAGCTGAGCTGAGCTATGGTGGTGACCAAGGTGCAAGCCTTGTCCTTGCAACCACAACACAGCAATGACGTGGATGAGGTTTGGCATTGCTGGTACTTAGAATTGCACTATTTCCATTATTCTTTCCCCCTGCTCAGTATAAGGTCCAATCTGATGATATTCCTTTCGCATTCTGGGTTTAGCGTTTTCCTGATTTGATTATCTAGAAAAAGCCTCAGGCACTAGTCAGATTCTGGTAGAACATTTGGATTCCATGATTCTGTGAGGAAAAGTACGGTCAGACCATGCCCATATCAGATGACCAGGGCGTGGCAGATATTGATATGGATGCCTTTGCTTCAAGTGTACAAATGCTGCTTTTACAGGTCCCTCTGCGCACACAGATCTAACTCACTGCAGATGCTGCAAGAAACATTTGCCATGATTTTGCCTGGCAAAGGATAAGATAACATACATCATTTCAAGCAGGTTCACAATGTTCTGCAATCAGACACTGAATTAGTGTTAGGTCCTCCTAGAGTATGCAGAAGCCTGGCATCTTCTGTTGGCCCTAAGGATATTGCTGACCTATATGTCTTCCATCTGCATTCGCTGTCCAACAGATCCCATAAAATACTATAAGCTACAGTTACCAAAATATGCCATGCTTGGCACAAAAATATCCTTTCATGATGGGACTCTATGTCTGGAAATGCTGCTGTTTATTCAGACAAGTTGTAGGCTCCATCTGTTTTTTACTTAACCACAGGGGTGTAGCAATGCAAAGACTGCTCATCTTTCATTGAGAGTCTTGAGGTGGCTTTGATATAATGACACAACACTATTTTAAATGGCAACTATGTCTTTTTGGATGAAGCCATGCATGCCATGTGTTCCAAAGGGGCCATTAAAGCAGCAGTAGCAGCAACTTCTCTTTCCTTCTGTTATCTTGAAATCTTCTGGCTACAAAACCAGACTTCTGGTAGGATTCCTGTTATCAGATAAAATAATAATTAGATGACAAATATATTTTTTTGGCTGTGCTCATGATAGGAGAGAGGATGGTTTGGAGCAATAGAATTCTTTTGTCAGCATTAAATGCACCATTTAACAAATAGTTTAGTTTTTTTTCCCTGAGCCAGAACCAGACTTTAGGAGGCACAATGCAGGACTGAACTGATGAAGATGTCTTGTTAGTCTTTTGGGTTTATGGGCATATTCCATGTGATTTTGGCAAGGTGTGCGTTCACAGGCTGTCAGGAGTGCTGGTTGTCTGTGTCTTCTGGAGGTCTTAATGCAACAGAGGAGGATGGAAAATTCAGAGCCTCCCTGAATGATCTGTCCCAGTGACACATTTCTCTTCTAGTAAAGAAGTTGCCTTCCTGATGACTGTATTAAACCTTTCCAACTCTATTTTTGTGGCTGCTGCCCATCAGTATACCCTCTGCTACCTCCAGGGAGAGTGGACTTACAGCAACCTCTTTGCCAGACTAGCAAAGCCCATCTCCCTCAGTGTGTTCTCCTTTTGGTCTCTGACCATCTTGGTTGCCATCCTCTAGACTGGCAATTCCTATATACAGCATTTAAAGTGAAGGTTCAAAACTGTAGTCCAGGAAATTAATTATTCTATGGATATTTCACTAAGACCAGATTCTTTTCCATATTCCATCTAAACAATTTAATGCTTGCAAAATGAAAGCACATAACTAGACCTTAGTATGGATTGCAAGGAGAAAGAAACCTTGATAGTTGGAAAATAAAGTGATCAACTCAGAAAGACAAATCTAGGGTGAAATAGCTATGGAAACTTGATATGGAGCTAAAATCACTATTTGAATGAAATAGGGTTGCATGACTACATCAATTCATCAGCAGCTCTAGGGAAGAGCAGATATTAGGTCAGGTAAACTGATTTCAGTTTTTAAATAACAGAATTCAGAATTTAAATAACAATGAAATTTAAAAATGAAAAGCTGTTATAAGTAAAAATTCTCTTCACTGGAACAGAAAGAGAGAATTGTTTATACTTGAAAAATGAAGATTTCTATTTTTGTTAGAAAAGACCATGAAAACCAAGATAATTTTGAAGAATGCCATGAAATCTGTGCTATTCTTGCCATGGTGGAAAAAAAACCCCAACCAATGAAACAAATAAGTAGAGCTTGATAATTTTTTACTTTTTTTTTTTTTTGCTTGGAACAGAGTTTCCCAAAGAGGGTAAGAGGACAAAAAGCATCTTCCTTTTGACTTCAAGACCATGACTGAAAAACAGCAGATAAGCAAATGCAGAACAAGACTATTTGCAAAGTAAAATCTCTGCCCAAGCAGCCTGCTCTTGTCTGGCAGCTGGAACTCATATTTTTCTTACCCAGCTCATAGCTGATGTGTCAATACCTTGTACTGTACAGTTTTAGGATAGTTTGTAACTCCAGGACCTTGGATGGTCCCCATGGTTCCCTTTCCTAAAACTGAAATCTGTCTGCTTGTCCCATCTGGAGATTTTTCTTGGTGCTCCTCCAGATGTTCCCTGCTACTTTTCAAACTTCAGTTCAAGCATGTTTCGTGGGATGAGCTCATTAGCTGCACAAACCAAACACTTGCAGTAGGAGACATTAAAATGTTCCTAGAGCACAGAAACTGTGCTCTTTAATACCCTGATTTGTGGAGTCTGTGGTGACAGTGTCAATTTGTTAATGATGCCCAAACATTTTTATGTCACCCTGTTCTAAGTAAGCGCTGCCTCTACTGGGACAACACTTACAAAGCATCAGGATGCTTTCTAACAGGGAAGTTTTTTCCCTCTTCACACTCCATGGAAAAATATGAAGAAAATGTGAGGCCACACTGAGTTTGCCAGTATAAGCAATTTTTTGGCAAAGAGGTAAATGTATGTGATCTTTACTCTGTAATCATCTAAACTGAATTAGAAAAGACTATTCCAAACATCTGTCTACATTCTTTCCACAGATACATTTCCCAAAATAAAGTTATGGGAAGCTGATTGTTCATCATTCATGGATCCACAGAAATATAACAGTTGACTCACTGTAGTTATTTTATTTTCTTAGGCTATTGAATGATTTGCTTCATGCAGAACGTTCCTTTCTGCTCAACCTACCATACACAGCAAGAATAAATCCAGCTGGCACCTGACATCTTTTAAAACCATCTTATATTTTCTGGGTTCAGAGTCTGTTATTCCACAATCTGTTCTGGAGATTTCACGTCTGGGATCAATTTTAATGTGATACCTAGAACCTCATGAATGCCCTGGGAAGGCTAAGCCTGAATAATCACATCTTCTTCTGACCATTACGTGTCCTGCAGGAGCTGATTTATGTCTCTGTCCCCAGTGGTATTAGCTTGTGACAGTTTATGAGCATTCATGGGGACTTAGGGATTTGTAGCAAGCGTGTAACAGCGAGGAAGTCCTGATGGTCCTGTGATTACCACTGATCTCGCTGTAAGAACTGGCTCCCTGTCGACCCATCTGGTTTGGGTATAATAATAATGCAAATATTCAGCAATATTCAGCACAGAAGTTTCAACTGAGCAAAATGAAGGACAAACTTCTACCCTGAGGGTCTGATTTAAGCCTGCTGATGTAAGGCAGGTCCTGATTTTTGTTGCCAATGTGCCCGTCTCTCTGACACACACATTATGAGTTTTTAACTATCAGTTCTGGGATGAAATTAAGCAATCTCTGTACTTGCCCAGAAATGCAACTGATGGATGAGAGTATGTGGCTTTATTTAATAGATTATTTGTATTTCATTTTGTCCTGTCGTTTTTTACTTCTTCATTAAACTCCAGACATTGTATTCCCCTGGGAACCTGCTATGTCAGGTTAGTGTTTGCAACTCTGGGAATGTTCATGTCAGTCTCCTGGGGTGCCTTTTAAAATAATTTCACATAATGGGAACATTTAATGTTGTTTGTGGAACCAGAGTTGGCTCTACAGGCGTTTCTGCTTGTGCTGTCTCAATAGTTCATCCAGTAGGTGGAGCCAGGGGAAAGCAGATGTGTTGTATGTACAAATGCTCAGCCCTTTCCTGGGAGATGCATCCCAAGGTGTCTGCTTAAAATTGTGTTTTTAACTTCAGTGTTCATGTTTAGGACAGTCAAACTGCAAAGTCTGGAGTTATTTCTAAACAGCAACAGGCTGACACTGCCAGGCCTTGGTGCTCGAACTCCCATCAGTTCAGGTCAGTCTGCAAATCAACTGATCTCATCACACAGCAGTAAAGAGGTTGGTTTCATAAAATTCTCTTACTGACCTTTTTCACTTGTGAATATGTTTGGGATAGAGAACGGAGTGATCCAGATCAGCCTGGATCCCTCCAGCAATGACATCTGGCATTTGCTCAGAAGGGCAGTATCAGAAATGTAGGTTAAAAATGTTCCTTTAATGTGAGCAATTCAATGTAGTCCCCCAATGGCATGTGCCCTGCAAAGCACAGCTTGGGCAGCTCAGAGTGAACTAAAAAGTCCATCTTTGAGATCAAATTACCATCAAAGAGAAAAGAGTAGGAGGTAATAGAGTACTAAGGCTTCCAGTACTATGGAACCGTTTTCCCAGCTCTGTCAATAGCCAGAGGAATCGAATTTAGATGTCACTGTCCTTTCCAAACTTCTTTCCATCGATACACTGGAGGGAAAGAACATGGATATCTTCTCCCTTCCTTAACCCAGCTGATCCTGATGAGAAAAATACTTGAAAGAAAAAGGTTTCAAGAGTAAGATCTTGAAGCACTGAAACAGTGAAAACAATACACGAGTGTATTTTTAAACATCTCTAAAAGGTGGCAGCAAAGAAATAGGTGATGATACATCTAGGGCTTTGCTGCTCTAAAGCAAAGGTAGAGGCTCCTCATGCACGATGTACAAGTGCTGCAATACATCTGCCTGGCTTGCAGTTTGGGCTGTATACGCTCATTTCAATACCATACCTTGGTCTTTCCAATCTTTGAAACTAAAACATACTTGAAATTGTAGTATTTTTCAACAAATGGAAAATATACTTTGTCAGTAGGTAGAATGTGCTGCAAAAATGCTGCTATCCATTTTTTATCTTTAAAATTGGGTAGTAAAACTCATGGCTCTTAAAAATATTGTGTTTGTGGCTATGGCATACAGAGGGTAATTTTTTATTTTCTCCTCTCCTCTTGAGTGTGAACACAGAAATTAGTTGGAAATTGTCGCTAGCAATCTGCTCTGCGGATACAAAAAGAAAGTAATTTTGGAGCTTGCCAAACATAAATCAGGAGTGACTTTAATAGAGTTATCAGGCATGGCAGAGTGAGAAAGGCTTCATCTTGTTTTAATGAAAATGGGCTTGTACCTCCAAAAGCAGCAAAATTCAAACTTGTGAATAACTAGTGATGGAATATTTTCTCCTTGGCATTCAAGATAATAAATGTGCAGTCTCCAAGACTGAAGAATAATTACCAGTACCTGGAAAAATTAATTTCCTATCAGGCACATTACTTTTAATTCTGACATTTTAGAATAAACTTGTCAAATCTCCACCCCT
Source organism: Grallaria varia (assembly GCA_013396735.1). Taxonomy (NCBI): domain Eukaryota; kingdom Metazoa; phylum Chordata; class Aves; order Passeriformes; family Formicariidae; genus Grallaria; species Grallaria varia. The sequence continues at coordinate 963,413 of VWZG01010408.1, read as the reverse complement.
GTTATTTTTTGGTGTTAATTTTCTCTTTGCTCTTATTTTGGATTTCTTACAAAACTATTGCCGTCCTATATGCTATATTGACCCTAAATGCATGATTCCTGAAACCTTAAATTACATGAATGGGTTTTTTTTGTTTAAGGATGGCCATTGATGAAGGCCTTTACAGTGTGATCTCCTTTTGATAGCACTTGTGGAAAGCATTAGTCATGATGTCTTAACCAATATACTTATTAATAAGGAAGTATATATCCTAAAATGTTCTGGAACATGGAAGGAGTAGGGCTGAAGGAACTTAGATGTTCCAGTGATGACCATGTTCCAGCTGACCATGAAAAAGGGAAAATCAATAATTTTATATTTTTACATAATTTTTTCTTTCATAGTAAAGTTCTGGGGGACTTGGGAGAGGAAGAGGTCCTGGAAGCTGTACAGGTTGTGCACTTGTTAAAGTGTTCAATGGACAACAGTTTCCAAAGATTTTGGCTGGGGGGTGATGGAGCCGGGGACATGCTGCAGCTTCCATCACTCTGTGCCTTCCTATTTGTAAAACACAGGAGTTGTGGTATTTTGATGCCTGTCCACACTGATTTCTGAAAATGCTTATGTAGCCCACACTGTGTCCTCCCAATGGCTTACTCAGCCATACCACTGGACATTTCAGCCAGCATGTCCAAGAACTACAGCAGGTAGTCACTATAAGGACATTGGAATGGCTTCCTTGGCCAGCTCAGGCTTTAGACCTAGAGGAAGGGCTGTTAAATAATTTACTCTAAATTCCTGTCTATCAGAAGCCACCAAATGTCTCCCAGCTATGCAGCCCTCTACAGGAATTCAGCCTCAGCCCTTCACACATTAACTAAACCCACAGGAGCTGCAGGGTTCCTCCTCGCTGCCTGCGTTGGTTCTCAGACGCTTTTAATCTGCACAGGGTAGAAGCTGTTTGCTTCCTCGTGTTGACAATAGAAATGAGGGACTGTAAAGGGATTTACTTACAGGGTTGGGCCATGGCAATGGGCTTTTTAAATAGCTGTGTGACTTCGGTCCGTCTATCTGGGTTTGATTATTAAGCACTATTTTTAATGATCGGCGACAAAGTAAATAGGTTTTATTGCACTTGAGGAGGCCTCTCTTCTCAAGTGGCAGATTACTGCACCTACTCAAATGGTTGTGAGTGGAATGCAAAATCCTGCTATTAAAAGGCCAGGGCTTTTCATCGATCTGAATGTTTCTCTTTTAACAACTTTGGCAGCATCAATGAGCCTTAAAGTGGGACTAAATTATATTGGTATGTTTTAGTTTAAACATTAGTTTAAAGGTGTTTTTAAGCCAACTTTAAGGCCAACAGTTTGTAATGGGAGCCTTAATGGAATTGGGAATTATGCCCAGAGCAAACACATTGTCTGTTTGGCAGTGATTAGCAATGTGTTCACAATTTAGTGTTCTAAACATAGGGTAACCAAATACTATGATACTTAAATGCACCTTCAGATAAAGCAGTAGCAGGTTTAGAAATGTGCTTTAATAAAATCTGAGCCTGCTAACGAAGAAGCTGTAGAAGACAGTAAAGGTTCTTTGTAGAGGTATCTTGATGGACAGCTCGTTGGCTGTGGGATCACAATTCTTGGGGATGATTTTCCTCACAAAGTCTTGGGTTGAGGCATTTTCTTCACAGAGAGTTGTTGGAAAGCCTTTGGTCTGAGACATCTGAAACTGCAAAGAGGACAAAACGTTGGGGATATATAGTACAGTACTGGGAATCCAGCAATGGATGGAATTGCTTCAGCAACTTCTAGAGCCTGACTTTCCTTTTCTGAACTTTTTAGGGTTACACACTTATTTTTTGCAGCCCTCACACCTTGTCACTAGGAAGGGCTTCTAGACTACGTGTACCCTGGCAGTGCCATGTTCTGGCTCCTGCTGATAGCATGTAAATAACTCCTTTTGTTTCTGTGCCTGAGCTGCCAGGCCCTGCTTGACCCCCGTGTATAGCTCAGGTTTGCTGTACAGAGAGTGATCCTCATAGAAAAGTCTCATCTTTGCTTTGTGACTGGGCTGATTTGCACCCTTCCTGCACCACAAATGTGGCTGGTGCTGTCAAATGTCATTCAGAGTTTGCCAGAGAGTGCAGAAGACAGTGAACCTTTGCCTTCTGTGAGTTTTGCTATGAACTAAGGTATCCCAGCACTCCATGATCTCAGTAATAGTGACTTGGATGTGTCTGCTGGAGTCACATTGTTGTGTTACACAAAATCCCTTTTCTACTTTGATTTACCAGATGTTTTATCTGATGATGAGATATTTAGTTAACTTACAGGCTAGTTTGTTGGTTTTGTTTTGGAGTTTTTTTTACTTATTTGCCAAGGAAATGGAAACCTGGCAGTGTCTTTCCCCAAAGCATTTTCCTTCCTTGCTCACCATGTTGGCAAATATTTGTGCATGGCTAATGGAAGAAACACAGGTTATGAAGCTTCACTCGTCCGACTTAGATGTGCCACAATGACTCCATGTAGGACTAAATCATGTGCCAAAAGGCATAGGTGGAAAATTATTGCAGAAATATCCCAGTTGTTTGACTGTGTGAGCCAGGGCAGCATCATGGGAACTACAGCATGAAACCTGGAAGAGCAGATTGCTGGTAGACCTGCCAGCCTCACAGCTCAGAGAGCATTTCTGCTGAGTGTGGTAGTCTGAACACTGGGAAGGATGGGTAAGGGTGGTTGTCAGAGTGCTTAAAGTACATATATTACTTTTTAAAAGATTCTTCTTAATATTTTTTTTTTTAATATATGTTTTAGCCATAGTATCACTTCATTGCTTAGGAGTGGGACTTTGTCAGGGAGCTGAACTGCATCTGCGTTGTTATAGGGGTGGAGACAAGCAAAACATTTTTCGAACAGAGGTGAGTGAACTAGTGCAACCCAACATTCACAGCCAGTTATCCAGATTTTGGCTTCAAAGAGCATCTTTTCCTTTCTCAAGCCTCATCTCTGTTCAAGCCAAAGGGCTATGACATCATGAGGCAGCAGTTGTAGTGGTGTTAGGGGTATTGCATCAGGAGGTCCATGATGGAGTGGCTAAGTCAGTGGGTTTCCAATCGTTCTCACAACAAAGGGGTTCATGACTGGGCATCTGTGAGGATTGTGTGCTGACAGGCCTGATCCCAGTCCCCTTGTGGATATGTGGGATCCTGTGTTTTGGTGGCAAGACCCAGAAAAATATGGATAAGCCTTAGGAAAGTGAGGCCAAACTGGGCCATGTGCTTTTGCACTGCAGCATGATGACCTTTATCATGCCTGGTGACCTGAAGGGCAGTGACTGCTGTGTAATAGAGGCCTTCAAGTCACCAAAAGGCTCTAGAGCCTTCTCTCAACCAGCTGTGACAACTGCTATGGGGTGGCACCATCCTCTGCCAGAGCCAAGCACCACAAGGCAACAAAGACTGGGCACATCTCACACCTTCTTCTCACATGTCAGAGGGGTTTTGGCATGTTCTTACACAGTGAGAGACCTCCATTTAGAGAGAGAGGTCCAGAAAGGGCCGAGGGCCAGCAAGTTGGTGCCATGCTGTTTGGATGATGGTCCCAGTCACAGACCTTTTGCCCTCACCAGGGGCCTGAATGCATCTGAAGAGGTTTACAAGAGAGCAGTGACGAGAGCAGTGTCCACTCTTTCCATGGCCCTTTGACATTTATTTTTTGGTTTCCTTGCAATCTCATTAGACTGGTGGGGATTTTAATCAAGGACTAAACACCACCGTGCTTGCAGCCCCCATTTCCCTATAACGCTCTCCAAGCTGTGTTTCTTTGTTTGCAGGCTATTGCCCAGACCTCCACCATCACCATGACCCCCACCACCGTCCCAGCCACCACAGAGACCTACACACGGACTCAGTACTGCAAGTGGCCGTGCGAGTGCCCCAAGTCCCCACCTCGGTGCTCCGTGGGTGTCAGCCTGGTCACGGATGGCTGTGACTGCTGCAAGACATGTGCCAGGCAGCGTGGAGAGAGCTGCACGGAGGCTGACACCTGTGATTTCCACAGGGGCTTGTACTGTGACTACAGTGGAGACAGACCTAGGTACGAAATAGGAGTATGTGCACGTAAGTGATGTACATATATTTTTGACTTAGATAGATGTTGGCAGCTCCCCTCAGTCTGAGCAGTGGTTGAGATTTATCTCATTAGATACCCGGCTGCATGCAGGTGTCATGCGTGCATCATCTTCCATTCCCTCACAGCTGTCTTTGTTCTCAGGGCAGTTGGCTGGATGAGAAATGCCATCTGAATTCTTGCTCTTTGAGTTGGCTGCAGCCAAGAGCAAAGACCAACCAGCATTGGAAAGTCTCCAGGTGTGCATGCAGATGGTTCTGTGTTAGCTGCAACAGAAAGAGGTTCTGTAGGGGGTCGGAGATGAAGGAAGGATAGGTGTGCAGCTGGATTTAAAGACAAGCAATGTGGGCATCTACATGAAAACCATGAGTTAAAGGGGATGCTTTTGGCATATCCCCTAGAGTAACTCCTTTGAAAGGATAACACGTGGTATCCCGTCAAGAAGGTCAGGAATGAATCATCTCCTATCAGAGCTTTTCAGTGACAAATTGAGGTCCCAGCCTTAATTTTACAATGGATACAGTCACAAGAGCTGCCATGAGGCAGAAGGATTTCTTCCTTCCTGTTGTAACAAACTCTCAGTTTCATGTGACTGGAATGCTTTTATTCAAGAAGAGGAAAAAGAATTTAAATACTATTTCATGTGCCAAGGGTATGTTCACTTGTTCTGAAGTTCAGAACATGAGGGGGGATCTGATTAGCTCATAAATGTCGGAAATTATTGAAAATCATTCCTCTGGGAATGATTAAAAGTGAAAGGATCATGAGCACAACCACACAGATTGCTGATCAGAAAGGCTGCTAACTGTTTAGCAGGTTGTTAGAACATATGGCCACGGCTTTAAGTTCATAAACAGGAAAAGTCGTTTAGATGGAGGGTGTTCTAGGCTGGAACATAACCGTGAGTGATCTAAGAGAAAATGTAAGGGTGAAACGAAACCTGCAGGAGACCTGACTGTGAGATGGATAGACAGAATAAGTGATCCACAGGAGAGAAAAAAGATTACAAACTGTGGGCTGCAATAAAGTGAAAGTATTAGCGGAAGTTACACAAGGGGCAGATCTGAAGAGTAAAGTTGTACAGGGAAGCTGGCAGTTTCTTACAGAAGTGATATTAGGTGTTGCTGTTCCTCAGCAGAAGGATGGGAGGTGTAGTAAGAAAGGACCTTGGTCTTGCAGTAACTCAGCCGCAATCTGACAAAAAACCAAAACCAAAACCAAAAAATGAAAAAACAGAAAACAAAACCCAAAACCCAACACAAAACCAAAACCAAAGAAAAACTAAAAAAAGCATGCAAAAAAATGCTGTCTAATGTGATTTTTGCAGAGTATGGGCAGAAGAACAACAAGAGAAGTTACGTGCAAGAAGCTGTATGCTTAAACAGTGATTTTCAAGATTAGAAAAGATTAAGGTTAAGAAAAGAGGATATGAGATCATTCAAGTGTATTGTCTGGAGTGTGTGGGAGGTCTGTAAGAGCAGGTTAGACAAACATTTTCAAGAATGACATCGTTATAGCTGGCTCTGTGTTGGGAGAGGAAAGCAGGCTTGATGTTCTCTCAAAGCTATCGGCCTTCCTAGAGTTCTTTAAAGACCTTCATGTTGCTACACATTTGTTTATTTATTTAAATGCTTGTTTTCTTAGGTGGATATCTTTTGGTTTTTGCAGTCCTCCCATACAGCACAGTGTCCCTGTGGCAGCTGCACTATAATGTAGGAAGTTTGATCCCCAGATTTTCCAGCGAGATCTCGAGTGATTCCCAGTTTATACTTTCTCATCCCTACTGCCTTGACAATATATCCCCTATTATGCGACATTTACAGCCATATGGTGAGGGGCATTGTGGCGTGCAGAGACGAGGGGAATGAGAGGTAGGTCTTTCCATGGGGGTAGGAGTGAAGCAGGATGTCTCTGGCTGCCATAGAAACCTGTGCTCTTTTCCTTGCTTTCACCATCCAGGTTGATGCCCAGGACAGGGTCTGCTGACACGTTCTTTCTTGTAGTCACACACAGGCTGCATCCCCCCACTCAGCCCAGCAGCTTCTGCCCTGACCACAGAGGGGGTGAAGGCTCCTGTGAGCAGAACACCCATGCTGGGTGTTGAGGACTGACTGCTGTGAGGAATTTGCTTTGCATATGGATGCTGTTGGCTGGGTCTAGAGAATCTAGAGAATCCAGGGCTTGCAGGGCTACAGAAACAATACAATTCGTGGAAGATAAAGATCCTGAAAGAACTAGGAACTGGTGTTGGGATAGGGAATGGGGTCAAACAGGAGGAAATTCAGGCCGTATCTGCATAGGCACACTGAGGTGTGTCCCAGTATCTAACCTCCCAGACATCAATAGGAACCTCCTGCGAGTCACACAGCTCTCCTTTTGTTGTTGGGTTTTCTCTTCATCAGAGCAGAGGCAGCAGAATTCTGAGCACATGCCCAGGTGGGGAGTCAGGTGTTGTGCACGTGAGGCTGGGAAATGAGATGTGCCTCCAATTGCTTAATTTTGATGCAGGCTCAGTGAGGTTCTGCATGAAAGCATTCAACAACCCCTTTGTCTGAGTTTGGGAATGTTCTCATAGTGAACCTCTTGGTGTGTGAGACATGAAGGAGATGGAGTTCACATAGTGCAGGAGGGATATGATATCAGGAAAAAAATACAGCATTTTCTTGAATTGTCATAATCCATGTGCACATGTAGAAATACACCAGAATTCTCAGGTCCAGCTCCAGCACTGAGTGGTTTTTTCAATACAAACGATGAAGCATTATAAAAATTGGAGTTGAATGCACACTGGAGCTCTAGATCTGTGCTTCAAATTCCAGCAGCGCTCATTTTTGTGCAGAAGAGATTTGCGTTTGATGTTTTCATTCAGCCCACCCAAAAAACAGGATGCCTTTGCAGAACTTTAATCCAGCATTTCAATTTGTGTTCCCCTGAAGCAGTCACGTTGCTGCTCCATTTCCCACCAGACATAAAACATAAGTGACCTGACCTGCACGTGTGCACTGCCTCCATGTGACCAAACAAGAAACTAAACTTTGAATTTTCCACTGTGAGATTTCTACCACTGCTTCCAAACAACTGTTCATAACTTTGAAACAAGCAAAAAAATGCTGCTGTTGGAATCAATGTGATTACAGTTCATGAGCAATCAAAATGCTTGATTTTTTGGTGATTTGTTTTTAAAAAATACACCAAATAGTTATTTTCATGGCTTTATAACATTTTCTTCATTTTCCAAGGGAACTATTCTGTGATAAACTAGATGGGATCCACTTGCCTAAATTTAGGAATCCAGTGCCATTTAGGTGCTCCTTTCCTCCCTTGGTTGTCTCTCCCCTTCTGCTTCAGATGGGTACAGGTGTTGTGAAAAGCTGTCATATATGTGACTCCATGCAGCCTCCTCATATATCTCTGAAAACCTCAAATTTCACTCAATATCTGTTTTAATTACTTTGATTGTTCCTACTGGGAACAATTCCTACCACCATGCCATGAAATGAATTTTTAGGTAAGCATTTTTGGATAAAACTTTTTTTATTTCCTAATTAATTTTTTTTCCATGAAGCATTGAAATATTATCTTTTTTTTTTTTTTTTGCTGTGAATCAGAATGAAAACAGTTTCCTGGATGGTGGGACTACTCTTGGCTCAGCATCACGCTGAACACACCACCCTGCAGCACTGCCATGTCTCTGTATTGGCTCTGCCAGCCCAGGGATCAGCTTGGTAAAGGAACACGTCAGAGCTGTTTATTGCCAGCAGTATTTTAATGGTGCTCTGTGTGTCTTTCTCTCTTTTTCTTTCTTTTCAGAGATTGTTGGTGTAGGATGTGTCCTCAATGGAGTCAGGTATAAGAATGGGGAGACGTTTCAGCCCAACTGCAAATACAACTGCACGTGCATTAATGGGGCTGTGGGCTGTAGCCCCATGTGCACAAACTCACGTCCTCCTCTTGTCTGGTGCCCAAACCCAAAGCTGATTAAGATGGCAGGGAAGTGCTGCGAGCAGTGGGTTTGTGATGACTCCAGGAAAATCAGGAAGACATCTCCCCGTCACATCTCCTCTGCAGGTACGGTGGGAGTGAGGCAGACCCCTCCTTTGCCATCAGGCAGCTGGAGACAAAGTCTACAAGCAAAGTATCAGCTTGTGCTGCCAGCCCTGGCAGGTGTCTAGTCTTTGTATGAAGGAGTCCCAGAGACTTCCCCACAGCATGTTCTGAAGGACAAGACAGGCAAGCACGTGTGGTCTGCTCAAACTCCTTAGCAGCAAGATGGATATGGGTGACCCATCCCTGGAAGTGTTCAAGGCCAGGTTGAATGGGGCCCTGAGCAACCTGATCTAGGGTGGCATCTCTGCCCATCACTGATGAGTTGGAACAAGACGATCTTTAAGGTCCTTTTCAACCCAAACTATTCTATGAATGTGAGATTCGTCAAAGATGCTGGCGTAACCATTCTGTGGTTCTGTGTGACAAAACTCCCTTTGAAGCATGCATCTGCTGGAACTTTGAAGATGTCACAAGTCATTTTTAATGCTTTACCTTTGTTAGTTGTTTTTGGTTGTTTGGTTTTTGTTGTTGTTCTTGTTTTTGTTTATTTTTTTTTTTTCCCAGTCTGGGCACTCTGGGAAGCAGAATGAGTTCAGTTTAATTTGGGACTGAGACTTTCTGTCTGGGTTCTATTGTTTCAGTAGGGCAATTTTAAAGCCCCTGTATTTTAGTAGTCTCGAACTTACATAAAACCTTGAAAGCAGTTATTATGGTGAAAGCTTCTTTGCCAACTGGGCTAAATTGTCTTTATGTTAGTACAGCTTTTCATCAGTTCTGGACTGATGGTATTATTGAACTACCTGTTTTGTGTATCACATAAGGTATCTTCTTTCCACACACTGATATTCATAGCCCACTGCACAGAGGTGGTACCATTTGCCTCAAACATGGTCCCAAATGGTTAACATGGACTCATCTTGCCATATGTCTTAAATTTATCCTCAAAATGCCCTGCAATGCAATGTATTGCCCTCAGCCACATTAACTCCATATTTTAGACTATCTCACAAAAGCAAAGCTCAAGGAGGTGCAGGAAGGTTTTTGTAAACAAGGTTTTTTTACTCTGTGGTAAGGGGTTTTTTTTCTCAGTCCATGGTCTATATTTTTGCTGCACAAAACAAAGTTTCAGTCTCCATTTTGTGGGTAAAAATAACCAAAGTTTAGCCCTCATTTCTGTCTCTGATATCTCTGAAATGTGATGTAGGACCAATTTCAAAACATTCACTACTGAAACTGCCTTTATATCTTCATGGCCCTTGTCCCAAAATGGGCATAACACAGCTTTGCTTGCCTGACTTTCTTCTTGTAAGGAGATATCTTACAGAGGTGAGACTAGCATTTATTACATTTAATACAGTGATAATTATAATAATAATAAATATAACAGTGAGCAAGTTCAATGCAGCAGTTTCTGTCAGAGTTTGTCTGTGGGCTGTCCTGTGAGCTGCAAAGCAGTGGGGACTTTGGCCGAGGCTGTGAACAAACCTGAACTGGCGTTCCTGGCTGCCTTCAAAACAGAGCCCACCCTTCTTCAAATGGCTACTGAGCTCTCTGGGACCTATTCAAGCTGCTCTTCCCCACAGTGAAAGGCGGTGGCTGCTTCCCAAGCCCTCTGCCATCCAGCAGAGACTGGTGACCACTTTCTGCTAAAGGGAATCAATTGAATGGGCTCAGAAATAAACCTTCATGGTGAGATCAGATCTCATCCCTTTTTTCCACCCGCTGGCAGAGGCTTCTGTAATTGTTTGTATTGTGACAGCACCTGGGGGTCCCAGACAAGGACCCCCTTATGTGAGGCTGTGAAGGGGAATAAAGAAATGAGCCCTGGCCCCAGGCGCTCACAGCGCTGGAGAGTCTGACACAAGTAGGTCAACACAGAGGGGGTGGGATGGGGGGGTTCACAGCAATGCTGAGCCACTTCGCTGTAGTGTAATTATTTGGGTTAGTGACCCGAATGTGTAATGAGCGGGGGAGAGGGTCTTTAATATGTAAAGCTGTCTTGTCTGAATACTGTGGGGTTAAACTGTCTCCACAGCATACGAGGGAGAGGATGAAGCCTGGCAGAAGAACTGCATTGTTCACACCTCACCCTGGAGTCCCTGCTCAAAGACCTGTGGGCTGGGCATCTCCACCAGGATTTCCAATGACAACGACCAGTGCCGGCTCCTGAAGGAAAGCCGCCTGTGCAACATGCGGCCCTGCGAGGTGGATATAACCCAGCACATCAAGGTGGGGACTGTTTATTTGTGTGCCCCTTTGGCTTTTGTTGGGCAGCATTCAGGTCTCAGAGGGCTGCACTTCTGCATGGACTTCCTGTGCTGTGCAGAGTTCCAAAATGTGTCCTCCCTGTGCTTCCATATGCTGGTATGAAAACCTTGCCCTGAGAGCTTTAGCTCCAGCCAAAAGGTCCTTGCAAAGAAGGGCAGGCCAAGACTGCAGTGTTTGATGCTGGCTGGACAGACCTGTACTCAGCTAGTGGCAAAGCAACACTGCACATCTGGTCATGGTTGTGAACTCCATTGTGCAAGTACACTACTTGCATCTTTTGAGTTTGTATGTCTAAACATGAAAATCTGTCACAGCCTCTCGGGCTTCCTAACAGCTTCAAACCCCTTTAAAACTAGGAATCATAGAATAGAATCATAGAATTATTAAAGCTGGAAAAGACATCTGAGATCATCAAGTCCAACCTTTGACAGAATACTACCGTGCCCACTAGACCACATTGCGGAGCGTTCTGTCTGCCCATTTTTTGAACACTACCAGGGATGGTGTCTTCTCCACTACCCTGGGCAGCCTGTTCAAATACTTAGCCACTCTTTCAGCTAAGAACTTTTTCCTAATATCCAACCTGAATCTCCCATGGCACAATTTGAGGCTATTTCCCCTTGTCCTATCCCTATTTACCTGGGAGAAGAGGCCAACCCTGACTTTGCCACAACCTCCTTTAAGGTTGTTGTAGAGAGCAAGGTGGGTTTTATGTTCTACCTATGTCAGCATTTAATATTAACCTCTCTTTTTTTATTTTCTTCTCTGTTTTAGCCTGGGAAGAAGTGCTTGGCTGTCTACAGGGCCAATGAACCCACGAACTACACCATCTCAGGATGCGTGAGCAAAAGCCCATATAGACCCAAATACTGTGGTGTCTGCACAGACAACAGGTGCTGCACACCCTACAAGTCCAAGACTATTGAAGTGAGTTTTCAGTGCCCAGATGGAACTGAGTTTTCCTGGAAAATCATGTGGATCAATGCTTGTTTTTGCAACTTGAACTGCAGGAACCCCAATGACATCTTTGCCGACTTGGCTCATTACCATGATTACTCCGAAATTGCTAATTAAATTGGCTGTATGCTTGAATTGACCCATTGCTCTGATTTTACAGAGGTATTAAAATAAAAGGTGAATCTTCATCCACTGCCAATGTACAATTCAATTTTTATTTTTTTTTCCTGAGTAAGGATGTTAAAACTCCTTGTTTTGCCATATTGGTTTTGAAGAGGCCTTGAACAAGCAGGACTTCTAACTCCAATAGATCTTCATCCATTAATGGCAGCCAGGAATTCCTCTATGCACAGATTCTAGAACTTAAATGACAGTCCTCTTGGCACTGCCATTTATTAGGCCAGCAGTTTAATTGCCCAAAGGAAAGAATAGCACACTTGTATGTCTGAGTCAGTAGCTTAGACAGGAGATTCAGACATCCTTATTGTCATTTCTTGAACAATGCCTAAGCTGGAAAATTGACATATATGCTATATTTTCAACATTAGACATCAGGATTTGATGGTCTGACCCCTGGGATTAAAGTCTAGTATCTGTCACACTGAGATCAGTCCTAGAACTGCCCCTCTGTCATTCTCAGTCAGATCCTACTTTGTGGTGAACTCCGTGGGAAAAGCCTAGGGAGAATAATGTTTCTCCTGAAATCTCTGTGTGATGAGTTTGTCTCTCACTGCAATAGGCTGGGTACAAGAACCTCTGTCCTGCTCTCCTTGGATTCACCTCAGTCTCCTGGAGTATCTTGTGCCAGGGACATTTTCATAGTTCTCTACCTGCTCTGATCTTGGACAGCCTGAATGCTCTGAATCCAAAATAGCCATCGCAGAGCTCATATTTTCAGGATAGATCCTCTATCCAGGATCTGTTGCTCCTTGGCTAGCTCTGCAGATGGGAAAGATGCAATGTAGAGAGCCAGATGAGAGATGAAGGACAAGACCTCATGCACCCATTTATTCACATACAAATTGTGTGGTCTATGTCTGGGGACACCAACTTCTCCTCCCCATGGTGTTACCAGCATGCAGGTCACAATTCCCACTGCCACCTTATCAGTGACACAAATCGTTGTTTTACATAGTAAAGGAGAAATGTGCTAAGTGAGAAAACAGTGTTAAGCTTCCCATCAGTCCTGTGAATGTGTGGGTGAAGAACACCCTTGGCATAGCTTCTGGTGCTTTAGTTCCAACTGGGCTGCTGCTTAGAGTGAACATCAGTGTAAACATTTTCTGCAGAAGTGGTTTCACATGTCAGCTAAGAGAAGAAAAAAACCTGTCACTACCTTTCCAAGCAATACATTTATAATCACTGAAGGGTGCTGGAGCCAGGTTTTTCTCCAATAAACTACTAGTACAGCACCCATGCCCCATGGCATGTTTGCTATTGCTTCACTTGGGAGAGCAGAAATGTGTTTCTGCATGGAGAACTGTAGTATCTGCTTCCAAAATCGCTGGTGGCACAGTAGAACGGAGTGGCACATGATCTGGAGATTGGACCACTACAGGGCTGAACTTGGGATGATACAAGTGTTTTAAATTAGTCACTTATTTTGCTTTAGTTTCAGTTGGCAAGTTGTATCTCTTTGTCTTGATAACCCAGCGGAAGCTAGATTAGTTTCTAAGAGATATAAATCTTTTGGGCTATGATGAATTAAAAATTCTTGTGAGTGGGCTGAAAATAATACCATCCCTATGTAAAAAGAACTAGGAAAAATGCTGTATAACTTCAAAAGCTGTTAAGTCCAATAGCATATTTGTTTGTATACAAGAATTTTGCCTTCACATTTCTCTCAGAGCTAGGTCATTCCTCTATTCAAAGCTTTTACTATTTCTTTCTTTAAGCTTCTATAAGTCTTCAGAGGCAGAAAAGAAGGGTGATCCTTGCCTGTATGTTTCAATGTTCTTTCCTCTTTTTTCCTCTGGTGTTAAGGAAAAGGAACCTGAGTCCACGAGCATTTTGCAAGATTTAGCCTTGGCCTGGGTGATGTGACAGCAGAAGTCATACCTGAGACTGAGAACGTTACATTTTAAACTCCATCCCTTGGTTAAAAAGTTCCATGAGAACCTACAATAAAGAGGCGTTGGCTGAGAAGTTGACAATGTTTTCCAAAAGGGAAAATGGTTTGTCTTGAGCCGTGTTAGAGGGAAGCCATACTTGGACCTCTCTTTCAATCAGATCCCTTAAATATGGCTTGGAATCCTGTGCTCTAGTTCTTGCTCATCTAAAAATGCCATATATAAGTTTGTGTTTATACATATATATATACACATGCACATGCACACACATATATCCATACGTGCCTATATGTGTACATAAATGCACATATAAATATATATACATATCTATATGCATATGCACCTCTAAGATATTATGTGTATGCATTTATATAATGTTTTATATAATTATATAAACCCATACAGAAACATGCCCATGTATATATTTATATAGCTATATTTCTATGGCGAAGTCTGTGGTGCATAAAATGGAGTGCATGTATAATGTGTGTTTTCATGTACAGTCTTTCTCTGTTGTACATGTACACACAAGGAAACAAAACCAGGATCAGATCATGTACAAAAAGCTGTGTCCCTCAATAGGCTTGCTTTGCATTGCAATTAGCTAATGCTGTAACCACTTCAATCAAATGCTGCAGTGGCTGTAACACTCAGCTTTCACTGAGAGATAAAAGAAGCTATTGAAAGCTAATGCATGACCAGCAGCTCCAGTGCGTGTCAGTTTTTAGTGAAGTGAATGCCTGGAAACCACAGATCTTGCCCAACTCACCCAAGATGTTTCTGTTTCTAGCCTAGTTTCCTAAGGAAGCAAAGCATACGCAACCTTACTGTCCATTAGTTTGCAGGTCCCTCTGTGGGAAATGCCAAACAAATGAGGCAGAAGTGTAAAGATCTCAGCAGCATTGCAATTCCTCCAATAAAAAATGAAATCAAACAGCAGGACAGGGAAGAGACCCACCACATTGCCCCTGCCAAGCCCATGCACATCTGCGAGGCAGCCAACATGTCCAATTCATCCAACTCATCCATCACACCTGCAGTGTGGCCCCAAACACCTCAGCAGAAGTGTAAAGGGGTTTTGAACAGATGCACCAGTTGGAAACCAGCAGCCATGGATGAAGCACAGCAAAAGGAACCATGGGTGGGGAATAGTGGGTTTTGCACTGCTGTAAATAGTGGGGACACTGGAAACAAATCTGTAGGAAACAAAGCCTCGTTAACGCTACTGCTTTTACAACTGTTCGTGTGGTGGCTCTGAAAGGGGGAGAGCATCACTTGTAGCCAGTGAACTTGACCCGCAGTCTGTGGTGCATTAGAAATCCTTTGTTTTAACAGGTGTTTACAAGCAGATTAGCCCTAGGACTAAGGCAACGGACCAGCCTTTAGATTCAGTTCGCTGGCTCCCTCTGCGCTTGGGCAAAGCGTATATCTTTAGAAAAGTTCTTTTGTGGTTACTGTTTAAATACACTCAGATCCTGATCCTCAGAAGCTTTCCTGGATCCAGCCCTTTGCTTCTCTTTTCCTCAGTACTTCAGAGCCAGAACAAGACCTTACTGTTCATTGTCTCTGTTGAGAGTAAAAACTCCTCCAGCAGGAACTGATGCTCACTGTACATTTGTTCAACGGGCCCAGGTCTCTGCTGGGACCTGACAGTGATACCATAACCCAAGAAAACAACAATAATAGCGTTGAAAAGACACCAGGATCAGGGTTGGTGCTAGAATCCTCTGCTGCAGCAGTTTGGGGAAAGGCTTGAGAAAGGACGGGAGTGACAACTTTGCAAGTTGAAAGAGTTTGACACACATCCTGACTCTGTAGGAACTTCATCAGAGTCAGTACTGTAGCTCAGGCTGCCTTGTTTGGGAATTCCAGAAAGCAGGTTACCCACTCACTGAAGAAGCAGGCATGAAATTTATTAAAATGCCTTTTCATGGAATATTGGCTGGAATTTAAAACACCATAACTGGATTCAGGGTCCAGCGCAGTTGCCATATTTCTGATGTGCTCACTAGAGTTGTGCTGTGTATATGTAATATATATACATTGTGAAAACCCGCAAAATTCAGAAATTCTGTGTCATCTTGTAAGATAAACCCCGAGATTTTTTTTCTTCCAGTTTTTGAAGGAGTTTTAAAACTGTTTATTCAACTGATAGAGACAGAGTGATCTCACTATCTAGAAGCATGTATCCATACATATACCTTCTCAAATTGTGACCTTCCAGTTTTAACAGTTATACAGAGTTATACCTGTAAGCTTCATATACTGAAATATATGAAAAATTAATGGGAAAACCAGATTGGCTTGGCAGCATCAGCCTGGGTTATTCCAGCTATATAACACATTACATGTTCATAAAGCATCATTTTTTTTAGGTGGCATGTTGCTCCTATGGTTTAAAGATATTAAATAACCTCGTAAGTTGTGAATGGTTAATGAGTCTGTGACTGACACCTCATTTAGAAACTTAGGAAAGCAAATGAAGGTGAAATATGTTGCCACTGGCAGTTCTTTTCCTTTTCCAGTCTCCTTGCCTGGCCAATATCTAAGTGTGCATTTTGTAATCTGTGAAAAAGCCCAGAACTGGAGGACACATGAAAATAAAGAGCCAGTAAGATGGTAAAAAAGGATGATGTGGGAGCATTTCCTTCACTGTGAAAATTTTGGCAGCTTGGGAAAGCCCCTACTCACATGTCCTTCTTTGCTAGCCTATTTCTGGCTCTACATTTGTTTGGGTTTTCTTTTCCCTTACCGGACTTGAGACAGACTTCTAGAGCCTCTGAGCAAAGTGGAGTGTGTTCTCAACCTGCCTAAGCGTGCCTTAGTTAGCAGGTCTCTTGAGAGGCTGCAGGATTAACCTGTTTGCAGCACCCATAAATACCAAAATTGTTCAAACGAGGTATTTAAAGACACGGGTAAAAAGCATTTAAATGAAAGAATCATTACCCCATATCCCTTCATTTACATATCCTCAGGACTAACCCCAGTAAGGATTCTACCCTTTTATTCCAGACAAATATACTTGTAGAGTTTTCCCACAAATCAAGTTTCCCTTCCAGCCTGAAGTAGGTTACTTGGCTTGGTAGGAACTTAAACACTGTGAGTGGCCTCACAACTTAAAGAGTGCTGGATTGGTGTTGAGCTTGCTTATGGTTCATGGGATTTTGGCTGCCAAGTGCACGATCGTGCATGAAGGGCTTCCTGACTGCTTTCATCAGTCTGGGAAAACCATCATCTCCTGAGCACTTGGCACTTTCCAAATGAAGTTCTGACCCTGTGCTGGGCTCTGCTCCTGTAGGATTTCCCCTGCCCCAAACCTGCATGAGTCGCAGGGAGGGAATCACCAGCGGATCTCCATTTAACATTGGCAGCTGGTAGGAAAGAACTAAGATTGTTTTGGATTTGGTCACTGGTTATCACTAAAAATAAATGAAAACACGTTGCTATCAAGTCAACAAATGACCATTTCCCAGCTAGAGAGACATCACTGTGGGTCTGAGGTCCACTGTGGGTCTGATAGTGTTCATCTCACCCCTGTGCGAGGGGCCAGGCAGCAACTTTGCAGAGCGTGGGCTTGTCAAACCCTACCAGCAGGATGGCCATTCCCTGTGCTCGTATAGGCTTTGCTGGGAGCTGTTCCAGCCCTCCCCCTGTGCTACAGCCCAGCAAACAGCCCTTCCCTCCCCAGCCCCCTCTGCACACTGACCTTGGCCTGAATACCATAATCCACTCCAGCCATAAGCAATTGCAGAGAGCGCCAGGTCACCCAAGGATACTTTTTCCAGCTCTGCTGCTTGGGAAGTAAGACTACCTGCTATCCCCTTTCCCAACAACTGGACTCTTCTGGACATGCCTAGTGATGTCTGCATCCAGTGTATGACGTACATCCCACAGCCACCAGTGCAAAAATATGTAGGTTATATGGGATGCGAGGCTGCTTCTTTAATGACATCCAAATAACAACTCTCCTCCAACCCCCAGGAGTGCTGGGTAAGTGAACGATCCCCACGCTGAGTTGCAGGGAACAGACATTGAACTGTTTGGCAGTTGGAATGAGAAGCCTTTTTTCCTGTTTGTTTTTTTTTTCTTTTCTCTCCCCTAATGCTGGTCGGTCAGCAGCTGTGTTGTTTATAAAATGAATGGAGCCCCTTAATGAAGCAATAGATAGAAACAGTGAGAGGCTGTGTCTCTCTGTAACAAAGGGCCGAGGGGGGAGGGCTGAGCTCATAAAATACCCTGACATCCTTTCTCTCAGTTATTTAAACATTAGGCAGAGCAGTGATCAGCTACCAACATAAAGCCTATATTTGGCTCAGTGGAAACACTAAATCCACACATCAAAACAGCTGTTCATATAGACAGACCGGCAGAGGCTTTCTGTTCCAGGGAACACAAAATAGTGCAAAAAAAACCCAAAAGAAAGTAAGCAGACAGCATGTGGGGAGACCGAGGGCCACATTGCAGCAACACTGTTCAATGTGCTGAATTGGTGGATGCAACAGACCCCATGACCAGCACATTAAGGATTGAAGCAGATAGTCTGCCCAAGATACAAAAACAGATATGTTTCTCATTCCAGCACTGGAAAGCTGGAAAGAAAAAAATAAGCAGATTTGCTATAAACAGTTTTCACTCCAGCTCAGTCCATCACTTGCAACACATGACATTAATCATAAACCTTGAAAACACATCTAGGTTAAAGTTTCCAGCTGTTCAATCTGTAGAGACTTTTAAAGAGAAAAGCAGCATCCTTCAGCACAAAAGTCCTGCTGCCACAACAGGGTATTGGCACAGCCGCTGCCACTCCCTCTCTGCAAGGGCAAGGAGAAGGAAATACATCTTGAAGTTCAGACAGATTTTTGTACAGTAGATATTGAGGCCCAGGCAGAGGTGGGAAGAACTGAGATTTCAGCAAAGGCATCCTTTCTATTAGTGGTTTCGGAGAGCACCACTGCAGCAGAGATTTAGTATTGAGATATATTAATGCAATCAGGAAGTGTCACAGACCCTGAGAACCCCTTCTGTTCTACACCTTTTATAACCCCAAAAGCACTGTGAGAGGTGGACTGGTTATTTTCTGTAAACCTCCTCTTATGTAACCTGAATTGCCTCTATGCCACAGGAGTTCCTTCTCCCCTGGTGGCCGTTCATACTTGGAGAAAAAAAAAAAAAAGAAACCTCAGCTTACCTTTTCAGGGTTAGTGACACTACATGATCCAGGCTAATTTTGCTTCCAAGAATAACACAGAAATCAGCTTTTGCAAGCTCTAAGAAAAGTTGTTCTTAAAAAAAAAAAACCTAATAAATCTGAAAGCCACTTGCATCTCTTTAGTTGCAGTGCAAGTTAAAGATGCCAGGGGACCAGCACTGCAGGGAAAGAAGAGTCATTACTCCTTGTAAAAGGTGAGATATTACTCCCCTGTTCTGCCCTCCAGCTTTTCTCTGCAGGTACACACCGTTCTTTGCCAAATGAATACTCTTTGGTGCAAAGCTGACATTTATAGTGGTCCTAGCAACTCCTTGCTGCTCAGAAGTGCTCGCAGCTCCCTTTGTGCTGCGAGAAGGCTTGGATGCATTCCTCCCCATTAAACCAAAATAAACTGCTTTGGCTTGACAGGCACACCATGGTGTCCTTGTGGAAGGAATGATTAGCCATTCCCAGAAAAGCTCAGCAAAGAACATAACTTTGCCCTTCTTTTGTAAGATGAACTGGCACAGGTTCCTCCTGTTTTCACTGGCACTGGCTGTGGTTAACCAAATCAAGCCTTTGCTGGTATCAGTCCAATGAGGACTGCTGAATCAGCACATCTAGCAGAGCCTTGGCTCAGACATGTCAAATATTTGCTTTTGCTTCTTCCTATCACAGGATTTTTTTGAGATACAGGAGGAATGAGCAGCCCAAAATAGTTCCGGCAAAGTCACCACGCCACCTGTCCCTGAAAGTGCCAGTATGTTAAACAAGTCAATACATTACTCTTTACTCTTCTGAAGTTAAGATTCTTGCAGCAGGTTCAAAAAGAAATGCCTTTTGAAACCCAAAGTGGCAATTAATTTCAGTTGAGAGGCCCAAATACCTCCTCCAGATAGTCACAAGGAACATGTCACAATCAATTTACAGATCAGATGGGGATCAAAAAGGATACAATGTGCACAGCACCAGCTCCAGAGAGGAAACCAGTGTATGGACCACAGATCTGCATACTAGACAGTACTATAGCCAGGGAGACAAAGAAAACTTCAAACAGCAAGTAATAACTCTATATCATGGCTCAATAGTTTGCTATATTTCTTAGAGCAAAATTATCCTTTAGTACTAATATAGCCAACAACAATGCTGAAGTGTGTGGTGTTTTCATAAACAGTGGGATGGAGTGGGAAGAAAAAAGTGAGCACAAAAGTAGGGAATGGCAGAGATATAAGCAAGAGAAAAGAGATTTCAGTGATACAGAGCGATGACAAGAATATACTTGGACAGAGAAAGATTATTGTATTCCTGCTAAAACATGAAGACACCAGACATTGCAAAGTTACAAATTTATTTGTTTTGAAATAAATACAAATACTTCATTAAGAAACTTTTCTTGATAGACTTTACACAATAGCTTTATTCTTTCTGAAAATTCTCTGCTCTTCCCACAAACCGTTATGGATATTCTACACAAGAGCTGAAGTTAGTCAATATAAAGTAACCTAGACAGTGTTCTTCTGGACAAGCAATCCCAAAGTATTATTTCCTATTTAGCTGCTCGGCCTTTGAGCTTTTTTTTTTTTGTGTGAGGACTGCAGTTCAGCAGGTATGCACTGGAGCTCAGGAAATCCTGTCCTGCTATCTATGGAAGAACAAATTTAAGAACACCCAACTGTGAAAATCTGGCTGGCAGAAAGGTATCAAACCACTAGCTTCAAAGAAAGCAACCCAAGGTATCAGGAGACTATGTAAAAATGCAGAACCAGCCGATCATGACACTTAAGCAGTCATTAGACACTGTATTTCAGAGACACAGTGTTGCTGCTCCACCACCTCGTGGAATACATTTCTCAGCACCAGTGAGACCTCAACAGCTTCAAATCTAGTAATTAGTGGCAGTTGAATGTACAGTATCTAATTACATGCCATCCCAGTTATTCATCTCTCCTGACAAAGAACAGCTGGATCTGACTTCACTTACATAAGTCCAGATTCATCACAATTGTGCTGGACACAGAAAACTTGAGCTGCAAAGATAAGAAGCATTCTGAAGGGGGAAAAAAAAATAAAAAAAAAAATCAAGCTGTTCCTGCTTTGCTGGCATGTATGGCTATGCTACTTGTTACAACTACACCAAGTTCTGCAGTATGGTAAACCCTTTGGCCCAAGTTCCCAAACAGGAAATCCTACCTCATTTATCAAATTTAAATCCTGTCCCCTCTTTTGGCTAAGCAGGTCTTAGGGTCTAGGAGGGTGGAAGGAAAGGAAGAATGAAACTAAACCTCAAAAAAAGTGAAATAAAAAAAGCTTAAAGATTTAGTTCATCTCAAAGTCACATTAAAATTGCCTATTTTAGTAGTATATTTATTGTACATAGGAAAACAGGCTTGAATACTAATGAATTAGAAGGCCTATAAATGCACGATACATTAATTTTTCTATCAAAGTCAAGCTATATACAATGAATTCAACTCCAGCTTCAACATGAGGCCATAACACATGTGTTTCATTTCCTTTCATAAAAGTAATCCATAATAATTCTCCCCCTCTTTGAAACTCATCTCAAATTGTGCCAGTTTACTTCAAGATAAGAGATAAAGGGGCCTGTAACAGCTTTGATTTTAAAGGAGGGTATTGAGCAATTCTGGTTTGACTCTGAAGTGTTTACAACCACATCAGCTTTTGGCAAGTATCCTTTAGAATTTGGCATCCACTGAAGGAGGGCACAATAGCAGCAGCTGTCTGAGATACAAGAATAACGATAGAGCAAATGAGATGCTTCTTTTCTTTGGTCCCTGTCAGACCCTGGTGAACAGAGTTCATCCTACAGAATAGCTTGAGATTAATACCAGTTATGTTTTTGTGACACACAGGGGGCATCCATTACTTTTTCCACACTGTGACCAGTTTAAAACCTCCCACAGCCATCTAACAGGACACTTCCATGGACTTGGGGCTTGATTGTTCAGCGTTGCTTGCCGAGTTGGGTGTCAGCTCGATGCGTGTGTCTGTGTGGGAGCGGTTCCTGGAGCCATCCCCAGTGTGAGATCGGCTCCTTGTTCCCTCCCCAGTGTGAGACCGGCTCCTCGTGCCTTCCCCGGTGTGAGACCGGCTCCTCTGTCCTTCCAAAGAGGTTACACTGGAGCCAGAAGCGGTGCGAGACCTCATCAGCCTGGTCATGCTAGCAGAGGGCACTGGAAGAAGAGTCTTTCATTAATTCCTTCCTTCATGGTCTTGAAAGAAAGCCCTGCCCTTCCTCTCCAACTTTAACCACCCCTGGAGAAGCCTTCAAGGTTGAATATATACTTTTCATGGTAGCTGCACATGTAGAAGTACCTTCACTGCTCCAAGCATACAGTTCAGGAACCCAAATTACTGTGGCAAAATTAGTGGTCAGGGCTGAGGGACTCAAGGCAGCTTTACAGCACACTGCTGTGGCTGCAAGAATACAGGGATAAACTGAGGAGACTCCATCAGACCTCCTGTTACTTTCATGTTTAACCTTTGCTGGCAGCCCAGGCTAGCAATGCACCTGCACAAGCACATATGTGAAAAACAAATGGCTACAATTCAAAGGTCGCTGAACTAATGAGGTTTTAAATACAGTATATGAACCATATCCTGTGATGCCACGAGGGGACACTATTACAACTGTCCACCTTAAAAATAAGAAAAAGTAAAACAGGTATTCATTCAAAAGGCATTCAAAAAGCTCTCCACTATTTAAAAACTTCACTTGGACTGAAAACCTTTTGCCCAGATACCACAGGTGGTTTTTCTTTCCCCTTGCAAATGCATATCAAACCCAGAAAAGATCCCACATCTGGCATCAGAGACTCTCCAGGTGCTCAGATGCCCAATTAACTTCAGTAGACAGATCAACCATTCCATAAAACCAATACTTACTGTATCCCATTCCCTGAACAAAGTATTTGAAAGCTTCTGCAAGCTTGGCAGGCTGCAGAAGAGAGAGAGTGTTATTGTAGGCAGTGCTCAGTAGGTTAGCTACATTACTATGTTATAGGTGTCACAGATGCCCTGTCTTAACAGGAGTCTCTTAAATATTCTCTGGGTTCTAATGACCCTCTGAAAACTTCATTTATAAGAAAAATCCACCTTTCCTCTCCCTAGTATGTTCCCCTGCCCCATTATTTTACAAAATGAACACATGTATTTAAGAATGAGACTTCCAGAGAAGTGATGACAAGTCTGGTCAAACTTCACTTATGCAGTTACTGAGGCAGGTGAAGCAAAAAAAACAACTGGCCTCAAAAAGTACAAGGCAGTTCATACACGGTCAGTAACTGAGCAATCCCTAATCAGCAGAGAACAAATTCAGCAGGACAGAGCTGATGTTATAATGATGTTATAGGGTAAGAAAAGCTCAGCAGGAATACATAAGCACAACTGCCTATGACTGACATTCCTGCAACAAGACACTCCCAGTTTTTCTCTGCTGCTGACAGTGGCCACATAAGCCTCACAATCTCAATTATTGCACATTAAAGTATTTTTGGTGTAATTCTATCTGAATCACTGCAAAGAATGAACTCTGCAACACACATGATGCAAATACTACTGTGTGGCTTTAAAAAAGCCTTGTCCTAATTCCCACACACTGCCAGGGGGACAGTCCCTACAGGGACTTCAGCTGAAGGCAATTACAAATTCAGGTTTTCCTTAAGTTCACAAACACCACATTATATTGCTTAGAAATATGTTTAGATGTTAGATCACATTCCAAAGCTGATTTACAGGTCAGCTGTTTTAGTGAGGGAACACAAGAACACAGGTAAATTTTAACTTTCTCAGCCTAGTTTTATTAGAAACTTGGAATTTATGACTAAATATACTTCAGAGACTCCAGTTCATTCTCAGTCAAGCAGAGTCACTCTATGCATGAACATAACATTGTTATTTCCTGCCTCCCACTCTCCTGATCTATACTATAAATAGTCCAAATAAGAATGTTTTTTTTTTAAATTCTAGTGCTCAAGCCTTAACCCACATCAGCTTAGTAAATAAAATAATACCTCTGCATTCCCACCTCAGATCTTTACTTGATTAAGACTTTATTAGTGAAAATAATATCCCCTCCCAATCTTAGTTTTGTGTTTCATTGCTCTTGTAAGAAAAAAGACGGCTCAGATGACCAATTGACATCACCATTTATGAAATCATAACCATCCTTTTGGCTGACATTTGGGAACAGCAAGTACCCTACAGGAAAACACCCATTTGTTGCAGTCTGACACGCTGCAGAACAGGATTAGTAGGATTTCCGCCAGTCAAATCCTACCTGGGAAACTTGAGGGAGCCCACCGCAGTCAGCCATCTGAAACGGGACCAGAACAGCCAGTTAGCACAGTGCCAGAGGAACTCATTTATGTTCAGGAGATATTAAAATGACCTTTTTAGCTATCTTGCAGAAAAACATTTCCTTTTGTTCTGTGAGCAACATACATGTGGATAAACACATCAAAGTAAGCTGTTAAATGTCTATAAAAGCTATGACTGCACCCCAGTAAACCCCAAAATGTCTTGACCATCAGGCAAAGCATCAGCTGGAGCTACAAATGCTTTTTACTAGGCAGCGATTACCAGTTTCTTAGAAACCAGCCTGTTAGTCCTGGTTACAAGTTCAGCTCTAAATTGCAATAACATGACTCTGTATTGACCTGGATGACAAACGAGAGAGAGAAAATAAACACCTAAAGCTCAGAGGTGAGAGGGAAAAACAATTTGCTGAGATTGCGGATGGCAAGCATCAGCCTGACTTGCCAAGGGAAGCAGGGAAAGCCAAATGAGAAAAGCTATCTTGAGTGCATGCAATACTTTTGGAGCACTTCATTTTTCCTGCCACTCCACCCCTCAAAATCAACCCAACAAAAACAGCCCCGTTCCAAGGAACACCACAAGCTCAAAACAGTGGAGTTGAAAATTACAGGAAATCCCAAATCCTATTTAGGATTATTTAGCAGCAAAACACGCCTGTAGTGGGAACTGGCATCAGTCATATCCCTGGACTGAGCAAAGGCTGGCCACTGAGACAGGGTCTGAGATAGTGTCAGAACCTTCCTTAGGGTGTGTGCCATGTCCACGTGACAGGGCAGCAGGGTGACTCCTCAATGTTAGGAGGAAAAAGCACTAAAAAAAAATCATCATCATTTTCACTGCCCAGTTCATTAAAGAGAGATGCAGCAGAATTTCACAGCAGAAGCATGACCAAACTCGTTTCACTGTTTGCATGCTATTACTTCATCAGTAACAAGCTGGAAACTGCACCCATACTCTGAACGCCAAGTATCAGCCAAAGCCTTTGCGTGATGTTCTGCTGTTTGGGAGTGCATTTAATCAACTTCCTGAAAATAACAGTAAGATGTCCTGGACTGTACTCCCATAAAAGGCAGGATGACCAAACTGTGGCTGATATATTAGCTGTCAATTCATTTGACACTACTGCCAAGGGACAGGCAAGCAGAGGAACAGAATGAGCTAGTTGGCACTTCCACTGTGCTCGTGGCATTTCAAAATACCTCAAGATCAGTTTTGCCAGCTCTAGTCAAATTTATTATGGGTATGTGAAATACAGAACACTTCAAGTATTGTCCCTCCCCAGTGTTTTAAAATAGAGGAGCTGAGAAATGCTGAGAAATTCTCACCTGTTGACTCTGACAAGAAGCCCCTAGTCTCATTTATTCTACTAAAATACTCACCCTGAAGGAACTCCCCTTTCACATCAGAACTGGATTCTCACTGTCTTATCTGTACTGCAACACATCACTCTGATTCTGCTTTTTTAGTTAATCCAACTGGTTTTATATGAGAGGAATGTTTATTTTGAATAATTGGTTTTTGGTATTACCTTCAGAAGCGTGGTCCTTGTTGGGTCCAGCTTTGAGTTGCATTCAACCTACATAAAAGAGCAGCATAAAGCACCGTACACAAGATTTTAATTATGAGCTGTTGAATGAAGATGGATTAAACATCCTGTTTTCTGGTTTAATATACAGTAAACTGAGTATCTTATACTTCTATGTGGAGACTATGTATACACATATGCATCTTTAAACTTTACTTTAAGCCCAAACAAGTTTGCATTTCTGACTGCATTTTTTCCATGTACAAACCCATGAGTTGGGAATTGTAGATTTATTTTTTTTCATCTGTCTCTGGGACTCCAGTGGCAACAAGTGCTGTTTATCTTGTGATTTTGGGGTCATCTGGTAGCATCCCAAGTGGTGAGCAGCCATGTGGCCACGGGCCAGCAGATTGGGCATGCCCATTAAGACACAACATTTGAAGTCATCCAGTCATCTGGGGTGAGTTATAATGGTCAGAAAGCAGCTCTTCACTTCCACAGTGATCCAGGGCACAGCTCCAGCACCACACAACAAGTTAAAATACCAGCAGCAGATTCCACTCTGAAGGAAAATATTTGCGGTTCACTAGAACTGCTGTGGTGATTGTTCCTAAAGTGGTAGCTATTAAATAATGGTGCACAGACAGAGGGGACAAACAGCAAGGGATTAATGGCAGCTCTCCTGCTGTGTGGAAAAGCAGAGCCAGCTGGGTTGGATCGATAGCCAGCGAGGCTGTTGTGTGGCAGCAGCTCTGCCGGCCTTGGGTGGCTGCTTGGCTTGCCCACCCATCACCCAGCAGGGTGGCAAAGATGTCTCGAGGTACCCACCACTGCATCCACTGCTGGGGAGCTGTCACCAACCACCAGGAGGACAGGACATCTGCAAAGAAGCACAGAGAACTGGTGTTATCTCTGTGATCCAGCCCAGACTTGCCCCAAGCTGCATTTCATGTTGCTGGAAGGATGAGACAGTTAAGTGAGTGGAACTGACTTGGTTTGTATTCCAGACACCTTAAAAATACATCAAATCCACTGCCTTAGCTGTAGATCTATGGACACGCTCTGACTCTGTGCTTGAGAACCTGTCCTTTTCCCCACCTGGCAGCAAATCAGCCCTTGCCAGCGCTCTCATTCCTTGCTTTATCATAAATTAAATGCGGGCATCAGCATCCAAGTGTCACCCACACCACCAGGACCCTGAGCTCCAGCTTTTGGATCTGTCCATCCAATTCTAAAAAGATTGGCAGAGAAGCTGAGTCTCCTGTGTGTAACCATCAGCAGCTGAGCAGAGAAGGACTTGACAACTGTGATGTTGCACAACTTGCAGCATAAATGAAAAGCTGTTAGCAGAAGATCTGACAGTCAGTCATTCTCATACCTGCTCCATCTTCCTGAACTTCTTTTTTAATGTTTTGGGTTGGATTTTTTGGTTGTATAGGCACAGATCAAGTGTGTTCAAAGCTATAGTTTTCATTAACTACAATACATTACTGCACATCTACTTTTTAAGTACTTTGTAGGCCCAAGTTTGCACATGCACAGTGACAGGAACTACTTAACTTTCCATTTCAGCTAATGTGCTTGTCAAGTCTGAAGAAACAAAGTCTTCCTAATGGCAGTCCCTGACTTGCTGTAACCTCTCGTCTCCTACACAAAATTACAGGATCCTTTTTTAGCACATAAGCACATGCAGCTACAGGTCTGCAGCGCATTTGCAATACATCTGCTGATCACACCTCTTGCCTCACAATGTAACAGTGAAACTGGTAGGAAATAAAATACTTACTGAAGGGTGACAACGTTTACTCCAGGACCAGGGCGCTCAATTTCTAGGTCTCGCCGACTATAAGAAATGGAGAGAACAAAGGCTTTTGATACACTTAAATTTTACAGATGCTTTCATATTCTTCTAGTTTAGAGAAAGCACAGACACATATTCATTTAAACTGATACACGTTGTAACCTCCATTACTGATGTAGAACCATACTTAGACTGCAGGATCAAAGTCTTAATTCACTCCCAGTGCACCACCTTTCAACCCCACAAATACACAAGGTCTTTCTCCCATACGCAAACCACCTGAGATCCCTAAAGGCACTCTCAAGCAAAACTTTATCCTGGGGGAACACATGTAATTTCATGACAAATAATATTGTCTCTAAAGAGCTGGACAGCCCCTTAAAACAGTTTCCAGTTAGAAATCAGGTAAATGTATTACCTGTTGTAAGAGTTGACAAAGAGATGAAGGTTGGTTTGATTCATATCATTAATAATATGCTGACGGTAAGTATGGATCAGGTCATGGTTGCTGTGAATCTCTTCCTAAAGTGGAGACAGAATCATTCAGAATAGGGGCTATTCTCTGAAAGGATCTGAAGACATGGCACAGCAGTTGCACATCAGACTCACAGATACACACTAGGAGAACATCTTGAGGGAAGGTTGAGGGAAGGGACAATTTTCAGCACCCCATGATGTCACCCAGAATTCATATTAGCTTCTGACTGCAGTACAATTTTTGCTTTAAAACCCCAGTATGTTGTAATGTCAGGATCTCATGATTGCAAAACATGTAGATGTAGTGCAGATGGTCACAGCCAGACAAGTGTGACAAAAAGATTCAGGGTAAGAAGCCTAATAAATGTTTCCAGGGTAAAGCAGATGTGGCAAGCTTACAAACATATGTAATGTGGAACTCAATTTCACAATAGTAAATAACTGAGCTTCAAGGACTTAAATCACTAACATTTTCAAACAGTTTGGTTCTAAAATCTTTATAGGTTAGTTCCTTGTTCTGCTAGAATGGAGTTTTCCATTGCACTTGCTAATAGCTTCAAGGACAGTAAAGCAGCCTCAGAAAACAGTACAATACTTTCCATTAGGCTTGCACTGAAAAGTGTCATTAGTACTAAAAACCAGCTGTCAGAGCTACAAGTATATCATATAAAGATCTGCTGGGTAATTCAGCCAGGGGTATGAGCCTATACAATACTTACACTCATGTTAGTGTTGGCTGTCTAAACAGGGAGCTGCCCCTACAAGAGTTGCCACAACTGAGATGCACGTGAGTCCTCAGGATACAGCAAGCCCCATGGCAGCATACCACCGCCAAAATACTGGCAATGCAAGTATGAAACCTCTCATATTTAGCTTGGTCCTTTGTTGTTTAAGTGAAGGATTTTCCCCACCTCCCAGCCCCAGGAGATAAATACAGGTGACTGAATACATCAGAGGAATCTTTTGAACATCCTTACCTTTCCAAATAGATGTGAAATGACCATGTCTGGCAAAGCATTTGTCCAACCTGAAATCTGAACAGAAAGATTATCTAAGTATCTGCCTGCTACTAACACAAGACAAGTGTGACTGAAACCTTCCAATTACCCATAAACGGATACCCATAAACGGATGTTTCTCTGCTGTCTCTGTATGCTCAATATCCTGGAATTAGATTTTTCTCCTCAATCCAACTACAATACCATTAGGGGTTGTTTATGTTTGAGTCATTCACAAGACGCCTTTTTTTTAATGCAGTTATTCAGGAAACGCACTACTAGTGGCAGAGGTGTATATGGAACCACTCCCTGCAGGAACACCAAGCCAACCAGCCAGCTGGGTGTCACTTCACCTCACTGCCAAATCTCCTCCCTAACAACCCACACTGACAATACAATGGAGCTGGTACCTTAAGCTCATGACCTACAGTGTGCACTTTGGCTTTGAAAGGACAGAAGAATACAGGGCACCTGCTGTACTCCTAAGGGAAGCAATCCTTGTGACATGGAAGGCAGAGGCACAGGTATGGAAGAATTCAATTACCACAAGACATTGGACAACATACTCAACATGGGTCAACTGCTACATTTCTACATAGTTACTACATTTTTTTAAATAAATTTGTATATCAGTTAAGTTCGATAAGTTTCATCTGGGAGTATATTTAGCAACTAAGCCTTGAAAGAATGTTATATCCTACCTCTGCAAGTTTCTCCTAGTATTAGTGTTGCCATTACATTAAATATCATCCTAGATGCTTACAGTAGGTTGACTTCGTGTGGTTAAAAGATGACACTATTTTGTTTTACTTCTCAGTGTTCAGAGCAACTGCTATTTACTTAAATGTGACCATGAATGATAAAGTGCCTGCCATCTGTTTACCCCGAAAAATTTGAGTAACATGTAATGTAACATTTATACAAATTGGTTCCAGGAAGATTTTTTAAGCCAGCTTTTAGTGCCTGTTTTTCCATCTTGCAAGGTTTCTTACAACTACAAAAGAATACAGTTGACAGGAGCTTCTTTATATGTGAACATTCTCATTTAAAGTTTTCCTTGTATGAACAATCTGTCCACAGTTACTTTTCTGTGGACACAGAAAGCCTTTTCTGAGTCCTTCTGGCATCTAAGACTCACCCAGATGACTGAAACGTGAAAGATGTTGTTCTGAACATTTTTCTGTGCTCTAGTTCACGTTTTGGACTGTTCTGGTAAACAAAGCCATGAACAAGAAAGCACTGAATGTTGCACTACGCTTGAAAGATGGTTCCAAAACAACCATGTCCAGGTTAAACTCTGCTCTCCCTAGCAGTTATTAGCTCTTAAGAACTGTCCATACCCAGTAGCTCCATTATGCCACAGGTATCTGTATACGTTTTCTCAAAGTACTTATTTTTATCACCAGCCCTGTAGGACGTATATTTGAAAATGGAATAATAAACCCCAAAGGAATTATTCTGGGATATTGTGTTCCTGCAGCCATGCCTTGGCACACAAGCTTGCCTAGCTCCTTGTGTTCAAATGGCTTGCAGTAAGATTTATTTTACTAGCTTAAAGGATGTTTACCTTAGTTGCTGCCCAGTCCATCCAACCTTCAGCACAAGGATTTACATTAATGAGAACTAATCCCTCCACCATGTCCGCATGGTTTAACTGCAAAAGAAAAGATGTAAGATTCATCAGATTTCCTTTGCAACTTGACTGTCAGCAAAAAACTTAAATTAACAAACTATCTCCTGGGGAGGAAAGTGGTAGGTCTAGTTTTATCTTCACAAAACAAGCATATGTATGGAAAAAAAATTTTTCATTTAAGCAATTCAACTGAGCAGCTGGAGAACATTAAGATTTAACTTTTTCCTCCACCCTCAGTTTAAATAGAGAACTCCCATTATAAAAACCTTCTGCAAAATAACTGGGTAGAGCCCAGGCCTTAAAATGGAAAATCTAGGTCTTCTGGATTAGCTATCCTGCAGATTGTGGTATTTCACTTAAAAGCCTTACTGCTTATTTAAATGGGCATGGCAGAGCAGGAATCCTCTGGGCACACTATGGGGACAATAATATGCCAGGGAAATCAGGTTTGAAGCTCCACAAAAAAAAAAAAAAAAAAACTTACAGCAAATCTGGTTAAGATGTAGGCACCGGCTCCAGTTCCCATTCCTATAATGGTCTTGAGCCTGCACAGCAATAAAATGGAAGAGACAAATGAGGAAGAGCACCAAAACCAAATTACATCAGCAGCCTTCCTCTTTCACATGCCAGCGTGAATGTCCAGAAGGGTGGGCTCAGCTGAAGCAAACTGTGGGCCCCCAGCAATGTCACTGGCCCCAGTAAGATTTGCAGGACACTGGCCCTTGTGCATTGCAGCACAGCAGTTATTCTCACTTATCTTTAAGTAAATACACCAAGGAACCACAGCATTGTTCTGATCCTGGGAGGAAATAGTCTCTGCCAGAAAAACTTACAAGATACAGACCTGAAATCTGCAGCCTAAATACAAAGCTTGCTTCCCCCCAGGGTCCCCCTGCCCTCCCCATTACAGCTTTCCAACTGGGACAGTGGTTCCTCTCTAACAAGGGGCTGGCAAGGAAACACCTCCTGAAAAAAAGCCACTGGGGTGATGAGGGTGATGAAGTTTAAGCTTCATAACCAAACAGGGCAGAGACAAACCAAATACTTCCATTAACTGAAATTGGGTTTAAAGCATCATCTTCAAGGTCTTAGAAAATACACGGAAGGAAAGACTAGACAAAACCACTCAAAACCAGGTTATTCAATGCTTTTAGGAAAACACCTGAGACTAGTTTAGCAATATTAAATCAAGATTCTTTAAATACAATCCGGTTTAATTGATTTTCAAGGTAAAGACATTATTGTTAGCATTTTTTACCCCGGTGCAACAGAATTGACAACCTTTTGCCTTGCACCAGGCATTTCAAAAATCACATCTCTTAAGTGAGATAAACCTGGTTCAAGGTGCTGCAGCAGCTGGTTACAACTGACCCATGTCTAAATCGGGGTGCTGGTCTGGAATTCCCCCCACCAGTCCAGCCTGTCTGTTCCCCAAGGCTGCCTAACCCTGAATGCCAGGTTTTCTGTTTGGTCTGAAAACCCCTTGGAGGTGTCTGCTTGCCCTCTTCACTGTGAACAAGGAGCACCAGCTGCACAGAAAAGGAATATTTCTCATCTAGAGGTGTCTGCTTGCCCTCTCCACTGTGGACAAGGAGCACCAGCTGCACAGAAAAGGAATATTTATCATCTACAGCTCCTGCTAAAGCCAAGCTCTAAGGGAGGACACACTGTCACTGGGTCTCTCGACACTGGCAACCTGGCATCTGCACTTGGTAGGAGAAGTTGTTTAAGGAGGTCAGACTGACCCCCTAAGACACCTAAACCTCAGAAACAAAACAGTAAATGCAACCATTTTATTTTTTTAATGCTAACCACACAGGAAAACGTGGGTTGTTACAGTGGGAAGAACAGATTGTCTGTGCCCTGCCCCTGATGAGGGCGATGCACAGAAAATACTGGAGGAAGCCCCCAAATTAGGCACATGGGATTTCACTGGAAGTTGCTTCCTGTTTAAAAATAAACTGACATTTCAAAAAAGGCCAAAAAATAAGCTCTGTCAGAAACCAAGGCAAAAGTAATCCATCTATAACAGAGGAATCAAAACCAGCCACAAGTGTAGTTCTAGCAAGCAAAATGCCAGACAGGCAGACCAAAGCAAATGCCTGCTCTGTCCTGCTCTTTCAGTGAGTGACAGAGAGAAGAATGACAAAAAAACCAATTCTTCACTCACCCAAACTGTTTCAGGATTCCAGGAATCATTTCAGCCAGCTGATCCATGGAGGGATACACATACCTACAACAAACATGCGTTGGTGAAATTAGCACACCACATTCAGCAGTATAGGCTGGCAAATTTAGGGACAGTCACTGGAGATTTAGCACCAAGTGTGCTCATTACAAGATTATTGAGTGTATGAGCAGAATTTCAAACAGGAACATGCAAAGGTAAGTAATTTCACATAAATATGAACATCATATGGCCCTTTATGAGTTACAGGACAGTAGATGTCTGGTTCACCTAAGAGCAAAAACAGACCACAATGAATCTTTTCCAAAAAAAGTTAACACTTAAAATCTATGAAAAACTTTGAGGATGAGAGGCAAGTTTCCAACCACATTCATCACATTTGTACTTCTTGTCCACTACAAAAAAAAAAGTTTCCCTGTGTTGCAGAGTCACAGACTACAGCAATGAGATCTAGACATCTGACAAACAACTTGCATGCATGTTTTCAGAGAAACATAAGTTACCAGATGATAAATGAGAATAGCTTCCTATTAATATTCATAAAGAAATGAAGGCATAAGAAGCTATGAAGCTGTTGAGGAAGCTCAATAAAAACAGCAGCTTGTTAGTGCTCCTGGGCTTTTGCAGAGTAGAATCAAAACTTTGAGGGAAGGAAATTCTAAGCAAAATCTCAACTGAGTAGCATGCGGAAGAAGTCTTTTACCACGAGGGTGGCAAAACACTGGAACAGGTTGCCCAGAGAGGTGGTGGATACCCCATCCCTGTAAACATTGAAGGTCAGGTTGGACAGGGCTCTGAGAAATCTGATCTAGTTCAAGATGTCCCAGCTCATTGCATGAGGGTTGGGCAATATGACTTGTAAATTTCCCTTTCAAACCCAACCATTCTACAATGCTACAACTTAACTTGAGCATGCTGGCCTCCAAGTTGGAGCAGGTAGAGACAATACAGCTTCTTATATTGCCATCATGATTTTATGAAGCAGAGGTCTTCACTAGCATAGATCATGATGGTTGCCCTTAGGCAGCCAACAACTCAGCAGTGTTAACACTTGTGCAGGACATGAATGTTAAGGCACTTAAAAGCTCATGATTTAAACAAATGCAAAGAAGGGCTGACTGAAATAGCTTTGTAGGCTGCTCTGATGGACAACTGGGCCACTGCAGCTAACAACAGCTGAGAACCTGGCCCATAGTGACCTCTTCAGCATCAAACCAGCTTAAAAATTAAGAAGGGAAATAGACTGGCTCATGCAATAAGGGTACTTATAAGCTCCTTAATACTTAGTTCTTACAGAACTGGTCCTTCCCTTGTATCCCCCTATTGGCATGTTGGCTCCTCCCTTCCTCAACCAAGCTGTCTCCTATCCAAAGAGCATCTCCATGTACCCCTGTCATTTGACCTAAATGGGACAAGCATTTTGGCAAGGACAGTGCTCATGGCACACAAGGTTTCCAAGAGTTACAGCGTCATACATGGTGCACAGTCAAGAGTACACAGCTATCTGCAGCCTTCTGTGGAGTATGTCACCTTGCTACTGACCAACAGCTTGGGTCTTCCAGGTACATTATCAGGTCTACTTAACATCTACCATGCTGCCATTTCATAAAGACTAAAGATTTAGGAAGGACATTAATAATGCCTATCTCATTTATAGTAAAAATTTAGTTTATTTGCTTTCATGACATCATTACAAAATAAGATAATTCGATATTTAAATTGACAAGGTGTAGACATCTGCCAAGGAACTGCTTTACAAGCATGCTGGTTATCAGAGCAAAAACACAAAATTGCAGGCCCAAGGTCTATTGTGACCTGGCACAACGCAGAGCTCACAGAGCTCCAGTATTTTAGGAACAGTGTCAGGAATTCAGTTCAAAAGCCAACTATTGTCTTTGCTTCAAGCACTTTTTAATGAAATTGCAGATCAAGACTTTGTTCAGGAAGAGGATAGATCTAAAGGGGTGGGCTGTTTCCCAGGCAACTCACCCAGCTTGGAAAGATGGTGCTCCATCCTGCTGACCAGGTGCATCCACATGGCAGACTGCAAAGTGCTGGGTGATTTCCTGCATATCCTCAAAGTTGAAGAGAGGATTGAAGCAAGTTTTATCTTGAGAAAGAAGAGAAAACACAAAACAATAATGGTGAGGGAAACAGTAACTTTGCAGCTATAATGACAACTTATTAACCTATCCTGTACGTAAATCAAAAGTTGATTTAACCTGGTGTAGCCTCAGAAAAGGGGTAGTCTTATTTCTAAGGAGCAAAGACAAGTAAAACCCTGCCACAAAGCAGCCTGCATCAACTTGCTTTAAGTTCTTGAAGCATAAACCCTGAACAGCTCCTTCCTCATGTCCAGCTAAGGTTTACCCATGTTATTTTGGTACCTGCCAGAAGCATTGGCTTGGTACACCAAAATCTCAAAAAATTATTCTTTATGCAAAGTTAAAATAATAAAGTGTAGTCAAGAGTATTCATCCCAGGTTTTGTCTTGGATTAAATCATCAATGTCTTTTTATTTTGTGTGTCAAAAGAGATGGAGGAAAAGGTATCTAAGGCTGAGATCGTGACTTGTGCTTTTGCCCAAATATTTCAGGATAAATGTTATGTGACTGACTGCTGCAGGCAGCTCAAGACAAAAGCATCCTTCTGGGATGCTCAGTGCCGTAGGCTCCATATTTGAGGTGATTTCTGATTTTTAAGCAGTATTAATATGGGGAGAGGATTAGCACATCTTCCTTCTGAAGCGGAACGCACCAGCTTTGAGATGCCTAAAAAATGGTTCAGTATTCTGGGTGTGTTTCAAAAAGCCACTGGGGTGATGAACAAGCAAAATCTTTGCAGATTATAAAATATTTTAGTTCAAGTCAGCTTTCAGAGAACATGTAAGTTTTGGAAAAGTTTCCTCCCCTTTGAAAGGTGAAGAAAGTTTATTTGCCATAGACTCTTGAAAGAAAAAGCTCTAATTCAGAGATAGGGTCCAGATTAAGCTCTGCCCTGTTCCACTGACAAAAAAAAAAGTAAGACAGTTCTACAAAAAAAATAGTCAAGAAAGCATGGTTTTTTTTTTTATTAATAATATCCACTCTCCAGGAACAGCAAGACTTTAAAGATCTGGAGGTGTTTTAAAATATCAGTAACTGATTAAGAAACAGCAAATTGTGTGAAGCAAATAGTACTGGTGAAAAGAACAAACTAGAGCATGTCTGGATATTAGCTCATTAAGTGACAGATAAGATAAAAAGCACTTAAAAGTTTTTTCCCTAATAAGGACTTCCTTGGCTAAGGACAGTCAGCGCTCATTTAATTATCCAGACTTGACATGTAATTCATAAAAACCCACAGCAGCACAACACTGGTTATCAGACAGGAACCTAAGGCAAAGCCAGTGTTGTTTTCAGTCCTGCTGGCAATACGCCCCCAGCCTCCCTAGAGGTGTTTTCACAGCATTTATGTAAGGTCATTACGAACCACCAGAGATCTTTTGCTCCTGTAACTGAAATATTCCAATTATTTACTTGAAAAAGATTTTTTAAAAAAATAAAATCTGAGAGTTAAACTTGCTGTACGAGAGGAGTTACATGCCATTTAGCAGGTTTTAATGCACACAAAAAAAAAGGAAGGACCCGGGAAAGGTTTCCTAATCATTGCTGCTTCCACACCTCTGATTCCAGCAGTGGTGATGTGGAACCAGGCCATACCTGTGCTGTTAAATAAAAACTCCACTTACGGTTCAGCCCAATGTCATGGTAGGTGAGGATGGCCGGCCGGTTCCCCCTGGGAGTCCCACACATGGTGACACGGAGAGAGCCATGCACGGTCTCCACGTCTTGCTCCTGTGGAGAACAGGAAGAATGGGAAGAGGCTGTCAGGGGATTGTCCAAGTGCTCCATACCTGCTGCAGCAGCCCTTGTCCGACCATGAGCACAGACCCTGCCCACCCCAGGGTCTGCTCTGCAATCCCTGTGCTGACAGTCCCCCTTCTCCCCCATGGTGGGAGCTCTGGGCTAACACTTTAAATATGACTCACCTACTCCAGTCCACAGACAACTACAGAAGCTGCTGGTTCTAACCAGATGTTGAGGAAGTAGTTAAACAGTTTTTAACCTCATTAAAAGGCAGCATAAGAAAACATAGAAAGCAGCTTGTTGTAGTGACACCCAGAAGAACAGGAGCTTACAGCTACGACTCTCAACACTTGCAAAAGTGCAAGTTGCCAAGGTAAAAAATACTTCTGTTTTTTAGAAAAGCCACTCAGCAAATAGCTACTATTTTCTAAAGAAAGCAGTACTAAGTAGCTTATATTTGCCATGAAGACTTATCACTCTGAAGTTTCTGATAGCAGTAGCCTTCCCCAGTGAAAAGAGCAGCCACATGTCTTCTTCATGGCTTGTGAGGTACAGACCTGAGCATAAAACCAACTGTCTGAAAGTTATTGTGCTATAAAGCAGAATAATCACAACATTATTGTGGTGATTAACAAAAAAAACAATGTTAAGAAGCATGCTGCTATTGTTTGGCATAACAGGAGTTTGCACTATTTAATGGTAAATAGCATTTAATAAAGCCCAGGACACTAATTAACAAATCAGTCTCTCTGAGCACCATCCTTTATTTATTAGATCTCTATGAAAGTTCGCAGCAAGCGTGGGTAGAGCCCTTCCCAAATCTTCATTTGCGAAGCCTAGCCATGATGATGAAAGTTAGATGCAGCCTGGGTCACATCTAACTTACACAATAGATAAAACAGCTTTTTTTTTCTTTTGCACTTGAACTTCAGAGGGGCCCAAACAATTTGTTATTTTGCCAACTTGTATAAAGGGAATCACAAACCAACAGTTATTTATGACACTCATTTACAGTATACCATTACACTCACATAACAGTCAAGGCAGCAAAGACGTAGTAGCCTGTCTAACCATCTCAGGAGAACACTTTATGTACCGTACAGGACACAGATGAGATATGACCCATGTCATTCAGTGTCCAGCCTGCTGCTGCAGGGCTTACTTGACTTGCTCTGGGCAGTAATGCCCAGAGGCAAAGTCTGAGTTACATTCAAATCTATTAAAAAATGTTCTGTAGAAATCAGAGGCATGCAGCCCCTGCAAAAGCCTTTGAAAGAACTCTTCAAAGATCTGAGGTAACAATTCAATCTAAATGCCAGATCCTTAATTTGATACAAGGTACACATTGCACATTGTTAAAAATAAGGATTCTGGACAATGCTATTCTACATTTCATCTATTTTGCTTTCAAGTACACAGTTACACCAGTTTGAAGTTACAACTACAGCAATGAATCAAGATCTATGCCCCTTGTACACATGGCGAGCTGAGCATCGCTGCTCTCTGAACTATCGTCCATCAAAACTCATTTTCAGCTTTTATGTCTCCTTAGAGGCTCTTTCCTCTGCATACTCACTGCATTATTTAGTAGGTAAGCTGTATCCTCCACATCCAGGACCATCTTTAGGCAAAACAGGGTGATAAATCCAACAAGTCAGAGAGAGAACGGGTAGTAGGTTTCTACTTTGTCCCAGTAGGAAACTGGGTTATATAGACAAGCTGCTATCCTACATAGGCTTATGACTCCCATAATGCCCAGCTAGGAAAAACCAAAACAGACTAATTCATGAGGATGTCATTCTTAAATAGGATTGGAGTCAGGTTTGACCAGGGGAAGTACGTGCTCAACAGAGCTCAGACATCAAAGATGAACTAAGTCCCTGCCACGCAAAGCACCAAGTGACAAATTTCAAACGTGGCAATTAGCACAGTCTCTCCTGTTGCTGTTTTCATCAGGTTCTGAGAAGTTTAGATTCATTTCACATTTTGTTATCTCCAATGCTGAAAAACCCCAAACTTATGCTAAAATAAATCTGAAGCAAGTTCTTTCCTAAAACCCAGGAAAGTTTCCAGTATAAACACAAAACAAACTAATTTTTCAAAGTCTGAATGATTCTGTGCAACAAAATAAAGGACTTTACAGTGTTTGAAATCTAGAATTCTCCAAAGTAGATAAGCAACATTTAGTCTAAAGGATTCCCACATCATCACACTAATGCCACTATAAGTTTAATTTCTGGTAGAAAATAGGGTATTGCATGTTATACAATGGATATATCATTAACATATACTATTAAAATATAATTACAGAATCACAGAAAGGCTTGGGTTGGAAGAGGTGTTAAAGATCATCTCATTCCAACCCTCTTTCTGTGGGCAGGGATGTCACCCGCTGGATCAGATTGCTCAGGTCCCCAATAATATTACATAACATAATTAATATATAATTGGGTATTGCCATTATACAGTACTCCAGAAAAGATTTTCAGTGGCAGGAGATATTAATTTTCACTATTATCAATTGCTAAGAGCAATTAATATTTTCTACAGTCTGCTTTCTCTTCTATACTTAAATAGTTTTCAATGCAAAGTATAAAAATCAATAATTTGGTAACTTCAACACAGTAATGAGGGTGTAACTGTGGGACACACCTCCAGCTGAGTGTGGAAGACAGAAATTATTTCTTCCTCAGAGGCTAACAGCCATTTCATATAATCAGATTTTTATTGCTAGAGCCTTCCACTAACAGAACTGAAAATTCAAAATGTGTTTTCTCTGCAGGGATCACCTCAAGATTTGGGATCTTCCTCTTACATGCATGAAAGGAAAGGGCTGCTCATGGCAGGTAAAGCCAAACCCCTGAAGCCGCACATCCTGCCGACTGCCACATCTGGGACTAGAAACCCGAGTCCAGTTCAAACTCGGTGTCAACTAAAAATAGTCCAGAGACAACAGGCAACCACGCTCCCAATAACTGGCATAAACCACAGTCCGTTTAACAATTGGCTTAATTCCTCATTATCTTCACAGTATGACTCCCCTAATTCAAAAGCATTGTGCTATTTTCCAGTAGCTCAAATTCTTAATGGCAAATATCCACAAGGTTCTAAAAAACAATCAATTCAAACCAGTTTGTTCAGTGACATCAAACCAACAACTTCACATCCCTATTGATCCCATTAAAGATCAAGAGATTTGTCTACGTGATGTAGGGATGGATGTTTTCAAAACACAGAGCACTGAAAACAGATGGCAGCACATCCCAATCAACATCAACATTATAGTAAGAGGCTCTTCACCAACTGATTTGTATTAAAACACTATCTTGGAAAAAAATCCAAGGTACACTAATCCGATAGAAGGATAAAGACAAACACACCATCTGTTCACATCTCTCACTTTAACAGAGGTGCAGTGCAGTTCTTATCTTAGTGCCCTAAAAACACACACAGAAATATCTTCAATATGTGCAATTTAAAGGAGACTGTCTCAGTTTGAAGGTGCTGATCCATTCTAAAATAGATTTTGGTTTTGCTTCAAGTGAGTTTTTTATGAAGTTAGAAGGGGGAGACAATTTGTTAGCACGCAGGAGAGCTCATTTATTCCTTCCCCTCTCTGTTCTCTCTAAGGAAGACATAGATTGAGGAACATATTTACAAACAAGTTGTTTTCTTCAGGATGGGATACGCAACCAAAATGATAGTTAAAAATAAAGCTATCCAAAAAGGAAAACTATACACACATTGCATATTTTGCTAAATACATTTTATATTAAGTAAAATATGACATTCCATCAAGACTATTTTAAAGTTTTCAAATGTATGTGATATGTAATCCTCAATTACAATCACATGCTTTTACTTTAATTTATAATATTATTCTGGTTAAATACACCTTCCCTCTCTTGCCTCAGAACTGAGAGAAAAGCTTCAGAACTTTTAAAGAGGATTTAAGTAACTTTTTATTGCGATGAGACAGTATATTTTAAATTCATTATATAAAAGTTCTTAAGTAATATAATACCTGCATAAGCTACTTTTTCCTACTTTTTCCCAATGTCTTGAAGATCAAAAATATTTTAGCTTTTAACATGGTATTTCATTGTTGAGTTTCAAATCCCCTCTGCCCTGAAGTTACTTAGCATTTTCCCCCCTAGCTTTTTCTACTTTAAAACAGTATTTCAAGTCATCTTATATTTTTCCAAAACCAATGCCCGCATATCCAGTTATTTTCTCTTTTTGTTGCTGGTTTTTTTTGTTTGTTTTGTTAAGATTTGTATTTTAAATTAGCAATATTAAGAAAAAGGTCCCCCAGTTCAGGTTGCGATTTGGGTACGTTGATGAGGATGATGACTTGAGATGTGCAGGTAAGTGACCCCGCTAAGGTGGCAGCCAATAACAAAGACTTGGGTGCAGGAACTGACGCAGGTTATGGCGATAGTTCTGCCCAGGGATTCTTCCTAGTCCGATTAGCCCTGGGTCACACTGCTCTGCCAAGTACAGACCTGCAGCCGCCCCCATCCTGTTCCTTCGGCGACCTAAAAGGACAAGGAAATCCACGGAACACACCGCAACGCTCCAAACAAGCCACATCCACCGCTGCCAGTGGAAAAGCCACCCCCTCGTGCCACGAGGGCCAGCGGATTCACCTCCCCTTGCAGGGCAGCGCTTTCCTTCTCCCCGAACAGGCAGGAGGGGGAAGTAAAGCTTCCACAGCTCTAGATACAGATGGCCCCGAGCCATGGATTGCAAGGAACGCACTCATCTCTGCCACCTACAGATATCACACAGCTCATAGTTCTGCTTCATTACCAAGAAAGCAGCATCCTGATGGACTCGAACACAGCTGAGAGAATATATAACATAGTGTTAAGGAGCTGGGCCTTTGCTGGCTCCAAACCTATTGATCTAGGGAATAGGTAAATAAATCAAACTGGAAATACAAATAAAATGTGCTTGGCAGGAATACAAAGCCACACAGGGCACACTGCCCTGGTTTATCATTAATTATGCTAAAACAGGTTTGGTGAGGAACACTCCCCTTCTTGAGCGGCAGGGGACCTTTACCTCAATTTTCAGGTGGGTGCCACAGATAAACTAACAGACAAAATGCTGACAGTGGAGCTCAGAGCTGTCAGTTCTTCCACCTCTTGTCTTGCCCATGCCCTGGTAACTTCATGAACACTTTCCTCCAGAGAAAAACCACATACACATCTCAGAACATGTGCTTTTAGGAGGGTGATATGGGACTGCACAGTGGCTTACTTTAAAAATGAAAAAACCACATTTGACTCCAGTCTAAAACAGTATGAGAATTAAGGGTCTTTTTCCAAATCTGAATAACTAGATAACATTTATCCTTGGGAAGAAAACATCTCACAGACAATCATTTCTTTTCATTAGTGGCAGAAACAAAGTGATTGACTGAACGCTGCTTAACTTGTTCCCTGAAGGACAGAGCAAGTTCCAATGGATATGGTGGACACCCACACCCATACACAGGCATTAAATAAGAAGCTACATCCTGCCAAACACTGGTCATCTCCTTCCCTGGCCAGATCCATCCTCCACCCAAGAGCGACTCATGGGAAAGGTTGCTCACCAAAAGCACACTTCAGCTTCAGCATCAGCCCTGAGCGAGCCGGGTCCTCCAGGGCCCAAACTCTTCCAAAGAACTAAGCAATCAAGTGTGACAACATCTCCAAACTACCTCTTTCACAAATCAACCACAGAATAATTTAAAGACACATAGATAGAGTACCAGGGGGTTTAAGGACCAAAGCCAAGTCTCCTTTGTGGCCACAGTTCTTAACATAATGCATTGAGACTGTTCTTCCACATTTTTATCTCCCTGAACTAGAAAAAAACAAAGATTAAATTCCTAACAAAGAAGGATCATTTAAAAAAAGTCAGAGCTGGCAGAACAGCACTAAATGACAAGAACCACTGCTCTGGATTAGCGACAGTTAATCCAAAACATGAAAAAAGCAAAAAAGCTTAGAGAATTTGATCTTGCAAGTTAAAAAAAAATTATATATATGCATGGTTTACAAAACAAGCAATTTATTCCAAGAATAGAAATTAAATATGGGTCACTTCTGGATTCTTAATCAAAATACCTCAGTACTCCTGCTAGCAGACTTAATCTGGGATTTGTTTAGACCAAATGACCAATCTGGACCCAAACAGAAAGCTTCTCCCATGCTGTGCACAGTCCTGCAAGAAGCTGCATGGTGACAACTTCACTGTACATTTTTCAAGACCTCAGGCAGTGGATTTCATGACTAGGAAAGCTGAAGGGGAAGATGCAGGATTGATGTAAACTACAGCTTTGCTACAGAAGAAAGAACCATTGAAAGAGATGACTGAGAACTGTCTCCCTTGGTTTCCAAGGAAAAGGATGTCAAATTTATGCTGTATTTTTTAACCAATTTGCACAACCTTGAACAAAAATATACAGGTGCTAATAAAGTGCAAAATGCAATAGAAAAGGGTTATTTTCTTCAAGGACCTCTGTCTGAACCTTCAAGAGACTAGAACAATTTAATACCTTTCCCTGTTTTTTGCCCAGTCTACCTTAATTTCTACACCCCTTGATAAAATTGAGACACAGTGAGCCTTTTTTTCCCCATCAATGGGAAAACATCACTGACTCTTTTCATCCACACGGGTACAGACCCCCTGCTCTCCATCCCAGTTGAATCCAGCCTGATCCTTGCAGCTGTGCATTTCCTTAGTCTCAGCTTAAGAACCAGCAAGGACAAACTTCAGTTGAAAGTCCAAATGACAATAAAATAAGAGGAGTCAGGAGATCTACCAAGTCATCTCAAAAGTTTGACACACAAAGAGTGGAGAGCCATCATGTGACCTACTGGCGTGCTTTATGAACTCTTATGAGCTGGCTGTAAATAAACATTCAGAAATACCATCACTCTTATTACTGACATCACTGATTGCTTAACACCTTTCACCACTCCACAGGCATTAGGAGTCTTTTGAAAAATTAACAGCATAACAGGATGCACCCACAAGGACATTTCCTCGGAGGAAAGGCATGCATACTGCTAATGAAAGCAAATTAATGGGGGAAAGTGTGTCCACGTGGGAGGGGAATATATTGTTTTCACTACCACTGCCAAAGATTCTCATTCTCTTAGCAAGAACAGAACTGCTTGCCACCCAGCCATCCCTTTTGAATGAAACTTTCTCAGCTCCAGTCTGAAAAGACCTCCTGTGGTCCCCCTTCACTTTGCTACAGCATAGCCCCATTCAGACCCCTCTCCCACAGGAACAGAATTCCTGGCAAGCAGGCAGTTCCTTCTGGTCACATCTTGCTGCTTTCCCAAATGTCAATTCAGTTCCCCCTTTTGCCAAGGAAAAAAAGAAAAAAAAAGGGAAGAAAGAATAATAGCTTTACTTGCCTGAACATCGAAGTCTGGAAGGAGGCGAGTGATAGCCTGTGAAGAGATTTGAAAGCATTAATGGCAGGAACCTGCAGCTACAGAAATCTGCTCTGGGCCATGTGTTCTAACCCACCAGTTCTGCAGCTGAGAGCTCTGTCTGTCCCTCCTTTCAATGAAAGCTCTCTTGATGAAGGTCAAAAATCACCCAACACTTTTTTTACTCTCTAATCTCGATGGAGAGCATGAAAGCAATAAAATACTACATTACAGACCAGCAAAATGAAGCACAAAAGCTGGAGCATCGCTGGTTATTGTCAAATCACTGAACAATACACACACAAGTGAGCTTTTCGCCATCATTTATTGTAGCCATGGGACAGCCAACAGTCCTGCCCAGGATGTTCAAGCATGCACTGAGCACTTCCCTCAGATAAAAGAGTCATTACTGGGATTTGGTTACATGATGTGGAAGGTAGGAAGGGGTTTATTTTAGCCCAAATTAGTCTTTTCAGTGTTTGGGAGGCTGGTTAGACACAGAGCTATTGGTGACCAACTCCTACAGCTGTCAAGGACCTCCACCAGGAAGGGAGCTACATGAAACCCATCCCACCTCCAATAGTTGACAAAGCTTATAGCTTCAAAGGATGAAGTGCCTTATAGCCACATCCTTTTATTAAAAGCCAAGAAAGAAGTAAAATTCCTATTTTCATTGCAGGGCCGAAAACATAGGGAAGAGCTGCCAAGCAAACACTTTATGCTGCAAAATGCAAGCGAGGCCAGAACTTTAAAAAAAAAAATAAAATGGAGATAAAAAGGAAAGCTTAGAATCCTGGCAAGGAGGTCACTCAGCCCCAGAAGCCCAGATGAATTAAGGACAGATGTCAGAAGCATTACAGATGCTGTCTTCAGCAATATTTTCTCAGATGATGAACCTCAAAGCATTGCAGTCCAACCTGCAATTGTGACAGGACTCAAGAGCCATGATCTTTAGGCAGTTAGGCACTGTCTCGTACATACAAACAAGTATCTGGA
Source organism: Grallaria varia (assembly GCA_013396735.1). NCBI lineage: Eukaryota > Metazoa > Chordata > Aves > Passeriformes > Formicariidae > Grallaria > Grallaria varia. Next base: position 918,533 of record VWZG01010408.1, on the reverse strand, counting down.
GAGCTGACTGAGCTTGTGGAAATCATTTTACACAGCCTTAGCTTTAGGCAATGAACTTGTTGGGTTTTAATCTTACTATACTGTAGATCTCGTGGCCTTTTAAACACATTTCATCCACTCTTGCTCCAGTGGGACCTAGAGTTGAAGGGACTAAGTATATGTGGTATCTGCACTGACAGTATATGAAATAAGGCTGATCACTGTCCAGGAATGAAACTCAGCTGTAGCAAAAACCCAAGCACAACAAGCTGGGACATGGCTCCAGATTGCACCACCCACTCAAAGCCAGCTCCACTGTTAACCTCAGCATGTGCTGAGTGTCCTTCAGGGCAACCTTTTCCATTCTCTCAAAATACATTAAGTAATTTCCTATGTCTGTGTGAAGAATGGCCACAGAGGAATTCAAACTCTGTGCTAGTTTCCCCACACAGACAAAATTTAAGGTAACATAAGGAACAAAAGCATTTAGGGTTCATTGTCAGTATCCCAACTTTTGACCTATGTGCTACAGAATCTAGGAAATTAAACAGTGTTTTAAGATATTTCCAAACTTTGAAGGAAAGAGGTTTTAGTACTAACAGGTCTTCTGCTTAGAATCTCCTTTGCTTTTCTACTACTGAACAATATGGGCATTAAAATGGGATCTTAGTTTCTGAAAAGTTTGAGTGCTGCATTCACTGGTACCCAAACAAGCTCTGCTTTCACGCAATGTCCTTGGCAAAGGAATGGTGTTTAAAGTTTCTCTAGCCATTTCACTGCAGTCACAAGTGGAAATGATTTTCTCAAGTGCTTACACTAAAGAGATGGGAAATAAAAAAAGTGGCAGAAAGCAATGAATTCTAGTATAGAAAAACCAGAAAACCAACACACTTATATACATCATTGTCAAGAAATAACCTCATTGGGAACAAGAGAAAAATTAGTTTTAATTCAAGAAGAAAGCTGAGAGGTTTCTTCACATGTTACAGTGAATTTTTTTGCCATGAACATACCAAAGCACAGAGTAGTGCTACCACTGAAGAGTCAGAGAGCCACTGAATCCAGATGCTGTTGGCAGATTTTTGGGAAAAAAAAACCAAAAAAGCATAACAAGAAATGGAAAGTAGTGCAAAACAAGATAAAAGGGCAAAAAAAAAGGCTGGGATGTTTCCACACTGCAACTCCAGAGGCTGCACCAGGCTGCAGGTTGTTCACATCCAGCTGGCTGCAGAGCAGGCAATTGGGTTTTAACTAATGGCTCAGTGCGCTCAGAGAGGAGGGGCTCAGCCCTGCCTCTGGATTCAGATGTGCCCAAAGGAAAAGTAAAGGCTCTCTGTGCCCCCCTGAAAGGCAGCTGACAGAGGAAAACCTGTCTTGACATTGAGAAGTCCATAGGCATAGACAGATGTACATGAGATTGCCTGATTGGCATCATTCAATTCAGCTAAAGACACCTAGAGCTATCATTATTCCAAGAAGAAAGTGTCACCACCATACTAAGAAAAGAGAAAAACCAAACAGCAAGGAGGAACCAACAACTAAAGCTCAGTTTTGCATTATTTTAAAAAAAATAATTCCCAAACAACTCCATTCCATCTCCAGTTTTTCCTGTTTCCTCCATATGATGTTAGAACTAATCCAGGAACACATGTACAGTACCACCAGCAGTCCTGACAAAGCAGATAAGCTCTAAAAAGCTTTAAAATAATTACCTCCTCCTTCTCCACCAGAGGTTTCACCTCTGTGAGGTGAGCATCCTGGAACTCTGTTGACATGGTCAGTAGCTGATATCTGCAAAGATGAAAAGAGATTTGTTCTCAGCTTGCATCAAAGATTAAATACAGAAACAATCAGAGATCCTGCTCCACCCAGCCCCCCCCCCCTCCCTCCAATGACCCACTCGGGTTATCGTTTAAAAGACCTCTGCAAGAACATTATGAATCTCTTATAAAATGCTTCACTAGTTTATTTATATACACACTCACACAATATGAGATTAAAGAAATTCTTGCAAGAATTCTGCAAGATCAAACAGAAGTTTGGCAGCTTCAAACCAGGGAATGCTGAAGGAAACAGGGCAGGGACCAGTGGAGAGAGTCATGGAAACTATCATTGCACAGCCGAAAGGAAGCACAGCCAAATCTGCACAACTACTTTCTGAAATTATTTTTTTTTAAGTTTATGCAAGGATCCCTCTCTATTCCCCACATTTTTACTGTGAGAAAACTGAACACTCATTAATATCATTTTACTCTCAGACTGATGTGCTCCATTCTTTGGGAACAGAGAAAAAAAAAATCAGATACTCTTAAGTGGACACCAACAAGGTAAATGCAGTAAATGCTATTTTCAAAACTGCCAATGGAAGGCACAAGATTGCTGTATCCTGCTCTAGGACAGGACTGGCATGGAGATATCCAGCTCCCAAGGGCAGGAAGCTTAGCTGGGAACAGACACAGCCAAACCCTGGAAAAGGCAACTGCAAAGGCAAACAGAGCCATAGGTTGTGCTCCATGTGCAGGGCACCATCTGCATTTGGACCAAGGCATTCCAGTTCATCAAGCACATCAGTCCAAACTGGTGCTAAGAAGAGCATGTTTTCCTTCTCTTGACAAAGATAAGGTCACAGAATCACAGCCTATGCTGAGTTGGAAGGGACCCACAAGGATCATTGAGTCAAACGCCTGGCCCTGCACAGGTGCCAGAAGGCTGTTCCTTATGAAGCTCTAATGAATTACCTGGATCAACTGAAAAGAGATACTGGAATGGTTTCAGCAGCAAGATGACAAATACATACGTTTATGACATATGTTTACATTTACATTATGTTTATTACATATCCTCTGACCTGCTGGAGAAATGTGTATCATGCAGGGTTTGGGTATCTTTCGTAAGTTTCCATTTTTATAGTTATGTAGATGGACAAAAGAAATTGATTATTTACCTTTCTTAAAATGCTTAGAACTGCCTGAAATAAAGCATGAATAAGTGTACTCAAAGCAAGATAAAAGGTTGAAACACATTTAGGAATTATTGACTAAGTGTAACTGTACACATTTTAATTATTAACAATTTTCCTGAAGCTAAGCATAGAACTACAGAACAAAATTTACATTGATTCTTGAAGCCATGATTTCCCTATCTCCTGACTTAAGTCTAATTAAAGCCAATCAACCCTGTCTGGAAAATGGCCTCATGCTCAAGAAGGGCTGTGAAACCCCCAGGAACTTAGGCAGTGGCAGCAGCATAATTTTTCATTCTGCCCCATGGGTTAACTTGATGCATTTGTTCCTGGCTCTGTTTGCAAGACAGCTGGATGCTGCAGGAAGTTCTGGAGGGACACACTCAGACTAAAAGTCAATGTGGAAAAAACATGGGTGTCTGTGCACACGCTTCAGATTTTAGGAACCCATCCTATTAGCCATGCAATTGGGTACATTTTTGGTAATGAATTAGACTGGGGAATTTAAGCTCAGGGAAATGTTTCCTGAATATTTTATTCCACCACTCGAGGCATGTGGACCGCAACAAACTGACCCCAGTGTGAGTGTTTTGTAATCCAAATTTAAAACAAGACAGAGATATTTAAATAGTCAGAAGACTGAAGTCACTGATTCACACATTTTCTCCAGCTTTTCTTTTAAGTTGTGTCCATTACAGATTTTAATCATGAAGAAGCAAAAAAGTTGACAACATTACAAGCAACTGCAGGTGACATTTAGCTTGTGTTACATATTACTGCAATTACAGACATCTCTGTAGTCTGCCATCCTACACCGTGAGCAATTGTGCATGGCAGGCAAAATAAATGCTGCTACAATATTCAGAAGTCAAAAATATTCATATGCAATTAAAGCAAAGTAATTTTTCCAATTCAGTGAATTCTGTTAAGAGGAGGTAACACCTTAATGTCACACCAAATCTGCAATAGGGACTAGAAGTGCAAGACATATTTCTGCAGTTTGTCCATAGGTGAGGAAATTAAAAGCCAGGTCCTCTGCAGTTTGCCAGTAAGAAATAGCTCAAGAAATAACGCTGCAGCTAGAGCTTATGCAATGAAGTTGTTTACACAGTATAGTTTCAGACTTTCAGGGACTCAGAGTGGACTACAAATGACCAGAAAAACCTGTGCCAAAAAAGCACAAGATGGATGCTTTTTATAGCCTTCAAAAACAATCCTGTTTTCTTAATAGTTCAAAGTTGTTGCTCTATGTTTCTGAAAGAGCCAACACTAGGAAGTGCTGATCAGCAGATTACATGACTGCCATCAAGTTTGCCGAACAAAAGCCCAACATTCACCAAGCTTTCACTTTTAGAAAGATAACATTATATGGCTCCAAGATATGGTTTCAGATCAGAGGTTTTCAAGCTCTGGGTTTTTCCTTCTGTGTATCAGGAATACCTGAAACATTCCTAGCAAGCTACAACCTTGTGATAAGACAGCACAACAACACACTATTTGTTCACAAGAGCTGGCAAACAAAGACCTGCTATCTGACAGTGCTGTAAAAAACATCTTATTTTCCAAGGAGAAAGATGGGGAAGTGGCTTTGTACCACCCTTGTTCAGCACAAATTTTATACTCTCTAAATAGGTGCTTTGTGCTCCCCCCGTTATGTGACAGGGCAGCTCAAAGCTAATAACTCTCCTAAACAGATAACCATACAAGCATCCCTTTATACCCATTTCAAAGCACTTGCCTCACAGAAGCCTTCCAAAGACAAAGTTCATTTATATCTGCAAGCAGTAGTGTAAAGTTGCCAACTTGGATAAAAACAACCTTTTTTCACTCTGCTTGGCCAATTCAGCCTGCTGAGAGGTCCTAACTTCTCCTCTCCGGAACAAACCACTTCCACCCAATGGACACCAACCACCCTGCACCCAGGTACCTGTTGCAATCGCTGCTCAGATGATTAAGTTTTAAAACAATCATACTTCTAAGGAAGAAAAAGGCTAAAAGTTTAAGACACCTCTGCAGCTGGCAAAGTGCTTTAAAACTGATGGCATACCTACCTTTGCCAACTAGCAGGAAAGGGATCAAAGCAGCCTCTAGGAAACAAGGGGGTGTGGGGAAGGGTGAAGACACCCATGCAATACTGTGTTTACTAATTTTATTCCAAGACACTTTTCCGTACCCATTCCAACCCAAGTCCACTGCTCCAAAACCACTGCAGAAACTGCCATAAGCAAGGCTAGTAGCTCAGAAATCTGTATCAGGAGTCTGGTTATTTTGATATTAAGAGTTCAGAATACACCCTCTGTCCCTTTGCATTATTGCTGGAGCATTGTTTTGGTAGCAGCAGGTACAGGATGAATGTGCAGCCTGGCTTTGCACAGCAGAGATCCCAAGAGAGGGGCCAAGAAGCCAACCAACAGGCCATCCAGACACCAGTAATGCTGCATCAAGGTAATACACATATATGCGACCGACTTAATTTCAAGCACAGAAGCAAAACAAGTCCAAAGACGCCTCATTTCAAACTTCATGCTTCTCAAGACACATGTAGGGTTGTCCAAGTTTGTGCCATGGGGCATATCATGAAGGGCTATGGCCTCGTGTCCATGAAGTGCTGGGGGCACTGCTACCAGCACTACAGGATTTACCTCTGCCCTAATACCCAACAGCTTTTGGTTTATATGAGAGCAGGTAAATAAAAGAGCAGGAAAAGGCTCCTGCACAAGTGTTTCATAAAGGCGGCAATTCCCTCAAAACTGCTTGCTTAAACACTGGCAGCAGAGATTATTCTCCTTTTGAGTACTGATGCACAGAAGGGTAACGTCACCACAGCAGCCTGATGGCATTTTCATCTCTGCGGGCTGAGCGAGCAGGAGGGACAGCAATCACTTTGCATGTGGGATTAAATACTCAGGAGCATCTAATGGCAAAGAGGAAAACAGTGGGCACTGAGCATCACAGCTCCTGAGCTCCGGTGTTGTTTTCTTTGGAGAGAGAGAGGGACCATTCAAAAATTGGGCTCCAAGGCCACAGGCGGGAGGTGTTTCCAAACCAGTCATATCCCTCTGTACTTAATCCCTTGAAAGCTACAGGTGCCTTCAGTACTCTGCCACCAAAGCAAGTTGGAAGGACAGGGGTGAGAGGGGTTTTGTGCACCTGTAGCAGCTCACAGCACAATTAAAGCAAGGATGAAACCAGGATGGGGAGAGCTAAGATGTCTCCAAAGCTCCACAAAAGTTGATTAGCAAATATCTGCATCAGTTCCGGGTCAGAAAAATGACAAAGCAACTCAGGCCTCTGATAACAAAGCAAGGAAAGTTACTGTGATGCTGAAAAAGCCTTTGAGGCTTAGACACAGTCAATTAGAGCTTTTTCAGTCATTAACAGTAAACACTATAAACTTGTCTGACTGGCCCTAACACAAAAAGTGGTTACTGCAAACTGGAGAGCAGCTTGAAAGAAAAAAATCTTGTCTTCATTAAGCAGAGACTAAACAGAGACAACTGGACATCAAGACAAAAACAATTCATAGCACCCATGGTTATGGTCCATAATGCATCTCACATGAAGTGCAGTTTACATTTCAGATATTTTGTAACAAATTTGACAAACTTAATCTTCCTGTTTGTGAATCACTTGAAAATTATTCATTTGCAAGCCTCCCAAACAGTTCATGCATAAACATCTGCCCACACTCTGCCCTGTTTAAACTACTCTTTGTTACAGGCATTGGGATCACGAGGTTCTTTGTGTACAGTTACTGATTTTCTGACATCGTTCCAGACAATAAATCATGAAAGAGGTTTTACAGCAGTTNGGGGGCGCAGATGACTTTTGACAGTTAAGTAGCATCTGACTAAACAGTTTGAGCAGGAAGAGTCATAAGTTGAAGACACTCAACTACCTGGGACTCTCTGGGCTTCCTCAGCCTCCAGTTACACATTATCTGAATTTGCAACTAAACATTAAGAGCCTGAGATGAAGCTTGGCAGTGGAGCCCTTAAATAACCTGAAGTTTCAAATAAGAAAAGGTCAGGAGCCAGAACATTAGATCAAATCATGTCAGGGAACAAGCAGCCACACTGCCTGGTGGTCTCCCATTCACAGGAGCCACCATCACCGGGCCCTCTTCATGTGCAGCACACTGCTGATGCTCCATTTCAGTACCTTTTTCTAAGCAATTTGCTTTTATTTTCTTTCAACCCCCCTTTCTAAGCTACTTCACCAGCATGCTTCTGTGAAGGCTCTAGTTGAAAATTAGAGCTGGAATCCAAGAAAAAAAACAAACCCAAACCAAAACATGGGTCATTAGGGCCATGAGGTAGCATAAGTGATTTTTTTTTTCAAAGCCAAAAAACCAAGAGGGGCCTAAAGTTTTAGCCTTTTTTAAGTTTAGACTTATGCTATGTGCTAATCAATCTGATTAGGCAACCAAAACTTTTCAGCCAAGAACTCAAGCCTTGTGCCAAGTAACAGCTGGGTGAAGCCACATGGAGACAGCTGCTGGGACAGTGCCAGCGGCTGACCCACCAGCAAGGCACAGATGGGGAGCCGCAGCGTGTCCCCCAGTCCCTCTTGCTGGTGGCTGTGGCACACTCCTGCAGTTAGAGAGGTGACATCTCCAGGCTCGACCCCCTTCTCCTCTGGCTTGTTTCCCACCTGTGACTGGCTCCAGTCCCTGATGGACACAGAGCTGCTCAGTTTTGATTCCTCTGGGATCAAACACAGCCTTGAAACCACCAGCTCCTCAGGACCAGCGGCTGGTCACTCTCCACACGCACAAACTGCACCAGCAGCTGCACGTTGAGCACCATCAAAACACAGGGATCTCGAAGCAGCTCTTCTGTCTACCCTGCAGATGTTGAGCAAGAAAACTGTTGCAATGCAGCTTGCACAATCCACTCACTGTGGGATGGAGTGAAGAGCGTTCCTTAGAAAGCTCAAGGTCCTCCCATGGTTTACAGGAGCTGTGGGAAGGGTTGCTGGGCTAGCCAGAAGATGTGCCTGCTGTTCCCATCACCCCATGGTGGATGCTCCTGTTGTGTACCCCCTGCCAGTATAATGAGCAACTATTCTCTTCCTAGTTGGCAGGGAAAAGGAAAGTCTTGCAATGTCTTAGGGCTTTTTCTTATTGTAGCAATCCCTAATACTACCTACACTATAAATACCACAACTTCATGAGGCACAGATTACAAACACCAACAAAGTACCCTGAAAGTCAAGTGCCCGATGCTAAAAAAACCTGAAAGTGCTTCTGGTCATAACCACTTGTGACAGAGGTATCTCTAATAATGCAAAGTTTCTTTAGTGAGATTAAAAGTGTTCAATGCAAGGCTGCATGGATCTTTGAGCAACCTGGTCTAGTGAAAGGTGTCCCTGCCCATGGCATGGGGGTTAGAACTAGACAGATGATCTTTAAGGTCCCTTCCAACCAAAACCATTATGGGATTCTACAAAAAATCCTAGTGATTCTCAGGCCTCCCTGGCTATGATGAGTTCTGTTAGCCCAAATTCCCTCCTCAAGCAGCCACCAGGTACTGCTGACATGGCATCAAGCTGTCCTTGCAGAGTGTGAGGGCTCAGGGAGGAGGCAGAGGAACACAATGCTTTCCTAAAAAATCCTACATCTGAGCAGCAGCCTAAGTTTATTTGGAAACACATTATGCCTATTTGCATGGGTGCCAAAGTTGTCCTTTAGCTTTAAAGGACTCCAGGCCGTGGGTGGCAGCATTTCAGGGTGGAAAGGGTGATGAGCAATCAGCTGTTTTCCCAGGCTTTTCCTTCCACACCCCTCCAGCCAGCCCGTCTCCTTCCACTGTCCCAGCACCCCTCCCAACACCATCCTCTGCATCCATCCCACTCCTCCTTCCACTGACTGTGCACAAAGGTCCGAGGCAAAGAGTAAAGGTGACACTGGTACAGGACCTGGCACCTCCTGTGCACCTCAGTGCTAGGCTGGGTTTGGGGGCAGATGAAATAACACATACTGCAGAGATGGATTAGGCATTTCATAACGTGGAGGAGACTGCTTCTGCCACAAAGGTTGCAGTCTAAACAGACAAGAAACAAGCTATTGTTCCTGCAGCTCACCAATGTCAGGACATGCTCCCTGCCCCCTCCTAGTCTCAATCTGCCATGCTTTAATAGTTCATAGCTGCTGCCCAGCTGCAGCCGCTTCAACAAGTGGGTGGTTCTGTCAATGTTAAAGGCAAAAACATACCGAGATTATTCCAGAAGGGACAAGCATGCAATACCCTCAGAGATGAGGAACGCTGTCTGGCTCTCTAGGTTGCAGCCTCTCAAGTATATAGTGGATTCTTTTTGTACGTTTTGCATTTTCATGTTGATGTTGCAAAGATGAAGACTTAAGTTACAAAACATCACGGCTAAAGTTGATGATGTTTCTTAATTTACATTTATTCATGAGGTCATACAACATGGGTTACAGCTTCTGAGTACATATAAGACTTGTTCTACTACCTATTAAAATTGTTTGCTCATTGCAGTTACAAGCTCTCTTTCTAACCCCTGCCAAAATATCCGCGTTGAAGTTCTCCATAGTAAGTCTATGAGGGTTTGTTTGTTGAGGAGAAAAATATGATTTATGGATATCACTCTGTTCCTTTGAGCACCATTCCCTTTTTCTAGATGAACTTTAGCCTTTTAGAGCTTGATCTGGACTCAAATTTCACACAGATGGCCACTGGGTTAAGGACACATCTTTTTCCCAGTTATAAAATTACTCAGATTTAAGCATTTTCACTTGCAGAATTACTCGGGACTAGATTTGGGTAACAGTCTTCCATTGCCTGCAGGCCTTAGCACCTAGAGATACAGTATGAGCTTCTCAAGGGCTGAGCACACAGACTATCCCAACAGGAGGGACTGGTGAGGGAGTGTCTAGGTCAGCACCATCCAGTGCCAAATATTCCTTGCTTTTCATAATAAGCCCTTTCAAAATCCTTCAAAGTGGGCAAAAAAGGCAATTCACCATCCTCAGCTGACTTTTTTTCAAGGCCTTACCCATCTACACTCCAGATTACTGTCTATTACATCAGACAGAGAACTTTGTTATCACTTTCCAGGCTGTGTTTACAAGAGGGGTTGGAGTTATACCTATCCAAGATTTCATATAAGCTTTTATATACAGCTTCATAAAATTCACAGTGTTTCACATGGGAAAAGAGAAAAGTTATGCTCTTAAACTGAGACATCTAGGGAAGAGAACAGTACTTTGAATTTGTCATAATATAAAGGGTCATCATAAAGCTCTGCAGTGCTTCTGCTGCATAGACTAGTCCCATAAGCCAGTATGTCACAACTGTGTCCAAGGATGCAAATACATCTTAATTTAGCACTGTATGTGTTACATACAGTACATGAAAGATATGTTTAGAGCACTCTAGGACTATGGCAACAGGAAAATGATATCATTAGTTTGACAAGGTGCACATGAGCTTCCTGAAGGAAGCAATCCAAAAACCCACAGCAAGAGCAATCCTTCCTTCCTTTAACAGTGCACTTCCCATCTGGAAGTCTGTTCACTGTGTTCACAAATAAAAGATCCTTCACAAGTTGCATACTACTTTGCTGATTACTTTTCCATTATACCTCATGCCTACCAGTAAACACACCAGTATATATATAAAAAAAAAAATCTTTTACTTGGAATACCAGTGCCTCCACCTTCAGAGTCTTCATTAGGGCATTACGGTTTAGGATCCTTATCACTTATTTTGTGATTCCTAACATTCAGAATTTCTTTAAAAAGTCAAGTTGTTAGAGTGGTGAAATGGTAAGGACTGAAAAACACAGAACTAAACTCAAGGGAGGGTTGAAAGCACATGGAATGATTTGTTTTGCAATGAGTTAGTCTTCACGCCGCACTAAGTCCTAAGGTTTTCTCTTTCCAGTAATTTCTGCATCATCCATACAGCATTAGCAGACAGGCCTTACACATCCATGGTAGAAAATAAGCTAAAAGAGCTATACTTTTGAAGCTATACTTAGGTCAGACAGGAAGCAGTCGGTTAAAGGAAAGGTAGTAAATACCCAGTTTTAACAACAGGGTTTGAAGAGGAAGAGCTGCACTGACCAACTTCCAACTACCAAGAGAAAAAACTTCATGGATGAAAAAATCTATTAAAATTTTGACAACTAACTGAAAGGAAGTAGCCCCAAACCCAAAAGAAACAGGAAATGTGATCAGCCACGCAAAGTAAGAGCAGCAAAACTGACAGACATCCTGCTTAGTACAAACAGATACAGCTGTGGAAAATCTCACCAGCATGGGCAGTCCAGCTGTGCATCAGCAAGTTCACCATGGAGCACCCCTGCAAAAACTTCATGGATGCTGACAACCCACTGCTGGGACAAAGGCAACACTCATGCCAGCTGGGAAACAAAACAGGCCTGAACCTACAGTAGCCCTTAGCTAAAAGTAAAACTAAACTCATTTCCCTCTTCGTCCAACACAGGAGCTTGCACATTCAAGTTTGATACTTCAATAGTTTCAGGCTTTATTTCGTTTCCTCTACTCCATACTTGCTGTACTGGATTAAATGCCAAATAATGGTACTGACTCACATGGACACTCAGTACAGAGTTAAATTTTGTCATAATAACAGGTTAATGATACATGAACACATATTCAGGAGAATCTGAATGGTTCCCTACTGCTCCAACTCTGCAGCCAAAGCAAATTAACAGCAGGGATTACCCCCTGCTGACTGTCCCTCATTCAAGTCACCCAGGGATCTGGATAGGAAAATAAAAAGCCACCACCATTTGAGAGGAACATCAAGTTCAATAGCCATTACATTTGCAGCCATTGATTTCCAAGAGGTCTAACCCAGATTTAGTCATCCATAGCAACACATGCTATCAAACCTTTAAATGAGATTTCCTTACTCTCAGTCTTTGAAACAGTTGCAGAATATTTCACCCAACTCTCCAGCAGCTGCAACTAATTTCAACGCAACTTCTGGGACAGAGCTTTTGATATGGAGCAGAGGGGTAACTGCTGCTCCTGGACCTGAGCAAACTTATCTGGTGGCTGGCATCCTTGCCCATGGCAGAGGGGCTGGAACTAGAGGATCTTTAAGGTCCCTTCTAACCCAGGCCTTTCTGTGATTTTACAATGACCTGCTGACAGCTGGAGATCACTGCCCACTCACCAGGCCAGGGAAGTTCTTCAACGAGAAGGCTGCAGGGGCAGCATGATTAGGTAAATATCTGAATTCACTCCTAAAGCTGAAGCCAGAGGCAGTCTACATGCAATGCCACTTATATAGCAAAACAGTGACAGGACTAAGTGGGCTCTTCTGTATTTCTGCCTGAGATTTCCAGGTGCTGTGACTCAACATGAAAGTTGGCTGGAAGTCATGCTTCATCTTCAGTACCAGCATTTCATCCCTGTTAATACCAAGAAGTTTCATCTCATGTTTTTTGGAATGTTTTCCTTTCAGGTAATCAAACCAGAGCAACTAGAGAAAACCACTCTTGCTGCATACTGCTGTGACTGAGCCAATTCAGGCCATTGCTTGTCTAGGCTGTGCTCTCCCTGACAGCAAACAGGCTTTTGCTGCCTTAAGCTTCCAGCTGTAACCATGATATAAACATTGCTGATCCAACACAATTAGAATTTTTATTATTTTAGAGTTTCACAGTTTGTACTTGTATTCATTCTGAAGAGTCTCAAGCCAGTTTCACCCCTTCTTTATCTTTTCTTTCACTCTTTGTCTATTGAGACAATAAAAGCAGGAAATGTCTTATTACATATATTACCTATGCTTTGTGCTCTTAGGAGGTTAAGTATCTTCTGTGGGAAATCAGAAGATTGCCAAAATCCCTTAAGCTGGTCATGAGGAGGTATGTTGCACTTCAGTCAAATAAATTAATCACTTAGGTTTAAAAATCTGAATCAAAGAACTTTTCTCACAGCAGTTCACTGCTAATCCTACCTGAGCTACAAAAGAGAATTACTTAGTTGCCTCATAACTACTTCTATGGACCAGACTCCATGCCAAAGTGTTCCAACAGGTGCACTGTAATATCCCCATGTAACTGTCATAGTGCAAAAAGTAATTCAAAGAACAGAGTGCCTCCTGCAGGAGTAAAGACAACTGGGGAATCCTGCTGGTTTTACTGAGCATTCAGTCTACTCAGATGATCTGTCACAGTTTTAGTGTTCCTTTTTATTTCGGCAGGAATAAAAAAGCCATTGTGCAGGGCAGAAACTGAAAAGCTTCAGAGCTTGTTTTCTGGCGGTGCTGGTTCCCAAACACAGGCAGTGCACATGGCAGCCCTCCCTCAGCAGTCGGTGACACTTCTTTGGCTTTTGCCTAATTCTGCGGACACCGGATTCTTTGACATCTCTATCTTGCAGTCACCTTGGTAAAGAGGCCAATGAACATAGAAAGGAGTGTTTGTGTACTTATTCTCTAAGGAAAACAAATGAAAACCCCAGCCTGCCAAGACCTTCTAGATCCCTCTCCCCCATCATGGTTCTAGGTCACTCAATTTGTAGCACACCCATTTTCAAAGGATGAGTTCATATTTTTACAAGGGCACGTAGTGACAGGACATGGGGGAATGGCTTTAAACTGAAAGAGAGCTAATTTAAGTTAGCTATTAGGAAGAAACTCTTCATTGTGAGGATGGTGAGGCACTGGAAAAGGTTGCCCAGAGAAGCTGTGGATGTCTCATCCCTGGAAGTGTTCAAGGCCAGGTTGGATGGGGCTTTGAGGAACCTAGTCCAGTGAAAGGTATCCCTGCCAATGGCAAGAGTCCCTTCTAACCCAAAGCCTTTTATGAACTCTCAGTTTACTAATTGTAGAAATTCTGGTTTGAAGTTTTCAAAGTTGAAGTCCAGCCCGTTCAGGTATCTGCTGCACAAGGAGCTCAGATTGAGAAGCTGAGGCCTCGAGGTTCCCAAACCATTATGCCATGGCATCTGCTCAGTTTATACTGAAAAACTGGATGCAGAAACCAGAGACACCCCCTAAGGAGTGTCATCACCACATTAAAACCTGTTTTCGTTACATCTGTTTTTTCCATGTCAAAACACACACCAGTTCCTCCTAAACACATTCATGCATTACTCTTCTTCACAGGCAAAAGGTTCATTAGTACCCTGGGAACCATGCAAGCCTTTAAGGAACACTTTTTTTGTAGCGTCTACTTCTGAGTTTTACTACTTCATCCACAGTCATTAAATTCTTGCTGTGCACAGGACACCGTACAGCACTAGGTGCCTGCTGTTTACTCAAGTACTTGTGATTAAAAACAGAGTCCTTCTATGTCTGACTACATTATACTCTGGCTAAAAGAACACAAAATAAAAATAAATAAAAAAAAAAGGCAAAAAACCCAAAAAACCAAAAACCTACCAAAAAAACCAAAACAAAAAACCCCAAACAAACCACCAAACATGTTCCCAGAGTCAAGTTCAAAGTGCACAGCTTAATGCCCCTGGCTGAATTTTTTATGTAAATTATGTTTGTAAGAGTCAAGATTAAAAACAGCAAGATGGGCTTCTCCTGTGTTTACCTGAAACACTTGATAACCTGTGAACAGGAGCTATTGGCCCTTGCTTTCCCTCAACAGTGAGTTTTTCAGCAGCTGTATATCTTTGACACAGAAAAAAAAGTTAATAAAAAGCTAAAGGATGTCAAAATACCATGCAGAGAACCTGGACAGAAACTTCAGGTTGTCTTTGACCTCTTTCATTCCCCTACAACTGTATTTTCTAGGTTCAAAATACAGTTTCTATTCAAACAGGAGGGGAAAAAAATCATCAAAATAATAGTTGGTAAATACTTCTCTCCGAAGTTCTGTTCCAGGGATGGGATGAAAGATTTGGCACTGTGGCCTTTATAAATATTGGGTTAAACAACGAGCAAAGGCAGTTTGCAAGTCTTTCATAGGAAAACCGTAACATGATGAAAAACATTAGCCAAGCCCCTCTCCGTAGCAGAAGTGAAATCGCTTATGTCATCAGTCCCAGTGCGTGGCTGTGACTCCACTGCAAACACCGCCCTGAAGTGCTCTGAACTGGGCAGCGCCTGGAAGCACGGCCGGCAAACTGCGCCCACCGTCACTCACGATGGCAACGACCCCACTGAAACAGCGACCGGACACCCCGGCGGAGGCTGCCCCGTGCTCCGAACCCGGCACGGCGCTGCGAGAGCAGGGAGACACAGCCAACAACCACCCGTGGTCGGCTTCCGAGGGGAAAATATGTGCCTGGACTTCACAGCTCTTTTCCAGCCTGCCCATGGCGCCGCTGGCCGGGAGCCTGGACAGCAGCATCCCGGGAAGGGCCGGGCTCCGGCTCGGGGCGCGCCGTCCCGGGGCCCCCTCCAAGCACCCACCCCGCCGAGAGCCGCCCTTTTCCACGGCAGGGAGGGCGAAAGGGACTTGGTTACGTGGAAAAGGAGGAGGGTGGTGCAAGGATGGGCGCCCGAGGGGACCGCGAGGTCCGCGGGTTGGGCGAATGGATGAATAGAAACATAGATGGAGGCACCTCCCTTACCTGCCGCGCTGTCGCTGTCCCTGCCGCTCCGCCGCCGCCGCGCTCCGACAGCCGGCCGGTGCCGCGGGGCGGATTTATAGCCCGGGCCCGCCCGCCGGGCGGTGCCGCCGCCACCGCCCATCCCGGGGCTCCGCCCGCTCACCCAGCCTGGCCTCGCCGGCGTTGGGCGCTGTGCTGGGTCGGGCCCGTGTGCGGGTCCCTGGCTCTCAGCCCACCCGCAAGCCCCGGTCCCCCCGCGTTCCCGGCCGCGCACCCCGCTGGAGCGGGCTCAGCGCTGACATCCCATTGCCGGGCAGGTTCGGGAGCGGAGAGCAGCGCAGACCCGCTGCCCGCCTTGGGGTTAGCGGGGGCTTCGCCCAGCCCGGCGAGGAGAGAGGGGAGTGTGTGCGAGGGCTTGCCCAAGGAGCGGCAGAGCAGAAGCCTTGGGAAACGGCGACAGCGGGATCATGCAACAAGTGGTCCAAGTCCTGCGGACCCACATCCTTCTCTATAGTTATAAAGTCTGCCGACCAGATCCTGAGTTGCAAAAACTTACGCTCGTACATCAAAATGACCACTAGGAGGGAAAAGTCTATTTGCAAGAGGAAAAATTATGCCTTCGCACATTTCTGGTGGCGTTCAGCGGGTGCAGCGGGTGCTGCAAGTGCTGTGTGAGATTCCCAGCGAACAGCTCTCTGGCAAGAAGCGCAGCTAATCGTTTATTCCGAAAAGAGGCCCAAGCCTGCTGAGCAAAGAGTAGCTGTGTATGCAGAGTTCTGCGAGCAGCCACCCGCCAAGGGGCGGGTTAAACTGTGACGGCCTGAGCTGCTGCTTCTGTGACTTTTCTGTAAAGCACATTTCCCGCAAGTGTGTGATTTCACTTAACAACCTCGCTTTTATGGCAGGTTGCTGTGACCCAAACTGATGAAATCACAGCATGTTGTCATTCTCCCTCATGCAGTGGCCTGAAGAGGAAATCAGAAATTCCTCAAACCCTGAAACTATATGTTAAACTCTCTGCCTCTTGTTTTCTTGGCTATACAATAAGCTTATTAAGTCGGTCTACAAAAGCTTGCTGCTGTTCAAATGCATGTTAACTTCTCCTAAGTCAGCTTCTGCACCTGAGTCAGAACCTGCTGCCTTCTGAAAAAGAACCTGGGAATTCTTGTTCCTTTTTCACCACAAAATGATGGGAGATCATGTCGTGCAGCAATAATTCTGAAGTATTACCAAATGCAGAATAAAAGAAATTTCTTATTTATTTTTTTTTACCTTTGATTAGTTAGTGTCTGCAAGGATGAAAAGCATTTCTGAGCAATGCAAGAGAAGCATTTGTCATTCTAAGACAGCACTGCTCTGTGTGTACTTTGTTTTTTGAATCATAAAAAGTCTAATCTTTTTCGTAATCATATTAAAATGTGATGCCAGAAAACTGATGAAACCATCACAAATAATTTAATTTGCAAGGGAGCCTATTTTGAAGTCATATTATCAAAATTACATCATCAAATCACTGGCGTGCTGTGTTTGTTATGTAAGATCTGTCTAGCTTAGTGTACCAAAGTTATGGAGCAAGTGTAAATGCTAGAATGAGAAGATGGGCTTGACTAATTTTCCAACAGATTAATCTTTCCTTTATCTGGTCATGAAACAAAATCCTAGCTCAGAAACATTCAGTCCTTCAGAAAACAGACCTGGGTCAGTGTCTGAATTGTGTGATTTGGCCCATTCTCAAGTTTTTCAGTCTGCTGTGCTTGGCTGCTTTTTGGGGAAGGGGCTGAAAGCTCCAGAGAGTCAGATGGAATGAACTGTTCTCTGTGCACTACATGCAGACATTTGCAGTAAAAAACAAGTACTGAATCCACAATGGACTGGAGGACTGGAATGAAGTGTTCTCTTTTGCTTTGACCTTTGCAGTTTGTTTATTATTTAGATCACATGTGGTGTTGGACCTTCTAAAAAGTTGGAGGTAGAAGCTCCAAGGAGTAGTTGCTTGGAAAGGCTGGTGATCTGTGCACCCACACAGAGCCTTTGCTAGTCCACGCACTCTTCCCAGCTGTCTTGCTAGTTATGCCTGAGAATAACCCAATGATTTATAGTGTCTTTTGAGGGTAATTGGTGGATTGCAGAAGAAAATGAAATAATTCCAAAAAATCCAAGTTAGGAAGTGTTTTACTATGTGAAGATGTAATTGCTAAAGTTTGTAGTCAGGGATCCAGATCCTGACGTGTGCCAGAAAGCAGCACAGCTGAAAGCTTGGGGAACGTCGCTCCCCTCAGCTTGAAAAAGTCTGCTCAGGAGGCAGGTTGGGAAAACAGGAATGTCAAGGCTCAATTTGCCAGAATGTCACTGCTGACAGTGCAACAGGCACAGCCTCAGTGAGTTTTCAGCCCGTGCTGGGCTGCAGGACTGCTCACACCGCATTCCTGCAGCAGCGGAGTGGCTCCTGTGCCAGTATCTGTACGTGTACAGACGGCTGTGCTTTAGGAACTGCTGTGCTCAGGACACAAAGCAACCTGCCACCCACACGGGCCCACTGAAATCCTAAGGAGTGCTTCTACTGTAAATATTATTTCATTTAATAAACCAGCTCCATGCAGCTGGCATGCACTTGTTCTTTCCAGAAGAGCATCTCTAGAGGAGTGGCTGCCCAGACGCAGATCTCCATTCCTGTACCAGAAAACGGGCTGTGCAAATGAACCTGAAACCTCTCCAGTGCTGTCAATGGCTTTCACTTGAGATCACAGTTTGTCTCCAAGTTCTTTAAGAGTAGATTAAACAAGTCCTTGATTTACTGTTTTATTTTGTTTTACTAGGGTTGTTGTAGGTATCCACACACTCAAAGACATATTTGCACAAAGAGCAAAAGTCCATATTTCCATGCTAGTGAAAGACTAATCATATGTGTGGAGGAGAAACCTGCCTGTGTGCTCCAGTTTCTGGCAGTAACAATATTTCAGCATTTAAACAGCACTTTAAAGCCATTAACTGATCAATGCTTACAAGGCTCCAGGGGAAAGAGGGTGGTGCAAATGAAGAACCACCAGACTAGAGACCTGATCCAAAATCCACCAAAAGGTATTAATTCCATCTATTTCAATGCTATGGAAACAGATTTTAATTATGAGACTATTCCTCTTTCCCTTGACATTATATTTCTTGCCATGCCAGCATTAACACAGGAAATTTTAGTTGTTATGGTACAGCAGCAAAGAAGGAAAAAGTGTTAAATAAAGTAGGAGCACAGTCTTATGAATTGCAAAAAATATTGTGCATTTGTTTAGCAAGATCTCTGGACACTGTTTACATTTAAGCAGTGGTAATATTATTAGTCACTGCAAAAGAAACTGGGTGTTCCCTTGTTCTTGCTAACAATACAGGAGGGATAATTTTGGATTAAGCTACATGTTTTATGAAAAATATACTTGATGTTTGTTGGTTCATGTTTAAAGAATTCCCTCTGTGACCCATCAAATATCACGCCCCATCCACTGGGAATTTTATTCTACTACAGCCTTTTGTTGTTGTCTTTGGATCCCTTGATGATGCTGACATGTAGCCATACGGATCGGTTGTCCTTCCAAAAATTATTCAATTCAGCTTTCAACCAAGGGCACTGACCTCAATTAAAAATATAAATAAATAACACCACAGACTGAAGATTCACATGCCTTTGTCAGAGATCTGCCTGGTATTATTCATATCCCCCCTTAAGTACTTATTTCCAGTTTGGAAACTGCTTTTGGCAGGTTTATAGGCTTCAGCAAAAACATAGATGTGCGGTGAGTCATTTATTTCATCTTGCATTAGGAACTTCCTGCCATTTGCAAAGGAAGTGGATTCTTTTTTAAATATATTTCAGAAGATCAGGTTTATCTGTAAGTTCATTTGATAAATGCAGTGGAGGTAGGAGGTGGGGGGTTGATTTGTTTTGAATAGGTATGTCCTTTCAGGAGTTTTTGGTGGAATGTTTTACCAAGGGGAACTTTTCTGTAGGAAGCTCTGTGCATTGCTGTGGAATCTGTGAGCTACATGCACAGCAGGACTCAGCTGCTGAGTGACGCAGTTGCCCAACCCTGCATTTGCCACTCAGGCTTTCAGTCCAGTGCTCATGGACAAATAAGTGCCTAAGAATTGGGGTTATGAGAAGTCAACATGATGACTGGTAAATATTAAAGCCAGCCAAGAAAAAAAGCCAAGAGAGACAAGGTCTAAAATAGATTTTATGTTTATTTCCACATAAGGTTTTTGACTGTGAGTTCTCTCTGAGATGAATACCTATGGTCACTGAGAGTTTTCTCTGGTACTGCCTCACAGTCCATAACGCAGAGAGGGTGACAGTGTCAGCTACTGGTCAGATACTCACTCTGTTGTGTTTGAGCACAGCTCTTCTGCTTACCAGGAAAGAATCTCAGCCGCAGCCTAAGGGTGGTTATATACCCATTGCACAATTCTTTGCAGTTTCTCCTGATGGAGTTAACACATTTTGCAAAAATAATGAAAGTTCATCAAGCCAAATAGGAAAAAGGAAGAATTTGGCTCTGTAGCTCACAGATGTCCTCGTGAAGGCAGGGAGATAGCTCTATATCCCTGCTACAGTTGGAAAGAGAATTGGGACTTGCTGCATACTTCCACTCCTCCTCCAAACAGAAATGGCTCCAATTGCAATATCTAGATGAAAATCTGTCTCTCACACCAAGAACTCACAAAGAGTTATCTATCTATTGTGCAAAAGTTAAGACAGCAGGAACTCTCTGAAACTTGCACAGGGGAAGAGAACAGGCAAGAAATCCCAAGAGGGGTTTCAGTTAGGATCTAGAGCAACTCATTTTCAGACCCATCCTGATTTGGTGGCAGCCCAAATGAGGTTTTAGAGGTTTCAGTGGTATCTGTGTTTCAGTCTAAGGAGGCAAATACAGGGTCCTGCATCTGGGGAGGAATAACCAGTACATGTCAGGGGCTGACCCACTGGAAAGCAGCTCTGTGGAGAAGGACCTCGGGCTCCTCATGGACAACAAGACAGACATGGAGATCTTGGAACAGGTCCAGTGCAGGACAACAAAGATGATTAAAGGACTGAAGCATCTCTCTTAGGAGGAAAGGCTGAGAGAGCTGGGCCTCTTCAACCTCGAGAAGAGACAGCTGAGAGGGGACCTCATCACTGTACACAAGTATCTGAAGGGAGGGTGCCAAGAGGATAGACCAGTCTTTTCTCAGTGGTGCCAAGTGATAAGACAAGAGGCAACAGGCAGAAACTGATGTGTGGGTGACCAAGCACTGGAACAGATGCCCAGAGAGGTTGTGGAGTCTCTCACTGGAGATTTGCAAGAACTGTCTGGACACAATCCTATGTCATGTGCTCTGGTATGACCCTACTTGAGCAGGGAGGCTGGACCAGATCACCCACTGTGGTGCCTTCCAACCTTACCCATTATGTGATTTTGTCATTCTGTGAAGTTCAGCTGAGTTCACCACAATCAAAGTGTAATGCACTGATGTAGTCTCGGTTTGTCTACTCAGATGGGTTCTTTGTGTATCCTTCTTTGTCACCTGCTTGCTACTGTGCAGAAGTAGTTCACACAGTGCCATGCACCATGGCCCATGAAAATCCCTGTCCT
This sequence comes from Grallaria varia, assembly GCA_013396735.1. Taxonomy (NCBI): domain Eukaryota; kingdom Metazoa; phylum Chordata; class Aves; order Passeriformes; family Formicariidae; genus Grallaria; species Grallaria varia. Next base: position 897,466 of record VWZG01010408.1, on the reverse strand, counting down.
TGCTGGTGGCCCCAGCAAGATGTGTATGGTGACCAGCTATTCACCTGCCCTCTTGTTTGTCCAATGGTCTGAACAGAAAGCTGTTGGGGCTTCTGGGAGATCAGAGAATTTGGTTTATGGGTACCTGAGAGCCTCTTGAAGGTGTTTATTTGTTCCTGCTGGAGGAGTATTGAACTCTTCAGACTTGTCCACCTGTTAAACACACATGCACACACCTGTATGTACAATCGTATAGAGCTTGTTCCTGTAGAGATCAACACCAAACATACAGATAAACACAATAAGTTCCTTTACAGATGTAGCTTTACTGAGCTGGCATGAGATATCATTTTTTTTAATCATGTTGATTATTTTTGTGGTCAACTATGAGCAGGCAAGGAAGTAACTGTTTTAACTGTGAACAAAGGGCAGTGCCATAGCCCTACACAGCAGTCAGACATAATAAGGGGGGGGATTCCTCAATTTTCTGGGAGGTGGGTGGCCTTCATCATCCCATTCCCAACAAGAAACTTGGTGTTTATGAGAAAGGATTTGCTCTGGCTAAAGAAAACCAATTAGAAAGTACTGCCTTTGGCATTAACAGCTGTCCTTTGGCATATCTTCCTCTTGAAATTTTCTTTCCAAAATAACCTACAAGAAGACAAGCTACACAGGTCACTAATTCCATTTCTGAAGCAATGGATGAGCAGAGATTTTAACTGAGCCCAGCTGATGCCCACAGATGGTCATCTAAAACTTCTTGCATTTGTAATCCTTCGGTCTGTCTGGCCAAAGCCTTGGGTGTCAGGACTCTACATCTCCACTCACTAAGTGTGGAGAATCTGACTGACCATCCATTGCAACTGCTGTCCCCTGCTGCAAACTCATCAACAAGTACCTGTAAGTTGGAGATGTCTTCTCTTAAAAGCTGCATTCACATACTAGAAACACTGCTCACATCCACAGTGTTAGGGGTGTTCAAACAGAACTTACTTGGGGGCTGCACAAGCAGCCTGAAGGGGACTTTAAGTCATCTGTGTAAAACAGACTTTGCAGCAACTTCTTGTTTAGCAGAAAGGCGTGACCAGGGATGTGCTGGGTATGAGTGACAAATTAGGATGTTTGAAACAAGAGATCGCAAGACTTGGAAGCCACAAGGAAATCTCTTGTTTCCAAACACTTTGCTGCTGGTCATTTCAGCTGGCATGCCTGCAGCTCCCGTACTGACCAAGGCAGAAAGCACCAAATGCAATTTGACATCTTTTTGATTCTCTGTGGTCATTATTTGGCTGACCAAGATTGCTCCAAAACTGAAGTACAAGTGCCTCTCCCTTTAGTCCCCATCTTTAGTTGTTGTGCTTTTAAAGAAGTTCCTCTCCTAGCTTGAAATCTGGAAAATACTTCCCTCCGCCCTCACCTCTTCCTCCCACTCCCTCTGGCTGAGGCGTTGCTATACACACAAACATGTAGCCACGAGTTCATCTGTGTGTACCAGAATCCTTCCCATTCCATTTTTCGCAGCCTCACTGAAGGAACATCCAACTCACATCTCAGCTGAACTTTTGAACCCACCAAGCACTGAGATAGCTCAAAATCAAGCAAAACAGGCTGAAGGGTGCCTATCAATTTGAGGAGCAACTAAGCAAGTGCAAGTCAGAACTCTGTGCTCGCTGATGTCTGATAAGGAAGAACTGGTAAAAGGCTTGATCATTGTCTAATCTTCCCCACGTAGCAATGTCATGTGTCCTCTGCTTGCAAATGCAGTTAAAAGTGCGTGTCCTTTTGCCCTGAGCACACATTTACATAGCAGTAACACAGCCAAGCAATTAACTAAAAGAAAGTCTGGTTCTTCAAGACCCTAAATGACATGTATCACTTGTAATCAGTTAGATGGCTACAGCTCTTTTCTGAAGCTTTTGGTTATAAACACTGATCTTACAGCTCTGAATCCAATGTCATGGAAGCTCAAAGTAATGTTGCTGGTTGGCACTGTGTACTCAGAGCTGACCATACCAGCAGGCCTGGGTCCACCTGGGACCATGTTCGTGGTCTTGCACTCCTGGGCATAAAACACAAACACCTATGAACAAGACACCTCAGGTTTCTTCCTGTCTTGTGTCCAGGTAGAGGAGATGAAGGTTGATTCACTTCTTACAAAAGCTTCAAAGAGGAAGGTGCCAGAGAGGAGACAGGTAGGACACAAGCAGCAGGTTTTGACTGCAGTCTATTTAAGGCTTCTTTTGACAAAGACCGGGTGTGTAGCCTTAAGACAAAGTAATGGAAGGAGTAGGGACAGGAGAAGAGAGCAATAGGTAAGCTGATTGCAGCTCTTGCACCAAAACTGGACATGCTCTTTTTGCCAGCCGTTTCAAAACAGTTGCTCAGAATCAAACAGCCAGCTCTAAAACAGCAATTCATTCATTTAATAGCTTTAGAGGCTGTTCGCTAATAGACAAGACAGGGTAAATCTGCTTCAGATTAGCAAAGCAAATGAGTTACAAAAAAACCCCACTCTGGTGTTAAGTTTTGGCCCGTACAAGCTGCATCTCAAACAGATGCTGTGTCCCTACTGCTAAATATAAAACAGCCAAACCCCAGTCTCTGGCCCTGACATGGAGTGTCATGGCCTGACTAAGGCTTCATGTCTTTGGACCAGCAGGCTGACCCCACACATGGTGCTGCATTTGGCCCTGGCTCTCTTCTGTGCTGCAAGTGGTGTTCCTTTGGTTCTAAGATTTATCTTTATTTTCATAATGTGTTTTTGAGTTCAGAGGCTCTGGAAAGATCTAAGGGTGGTGTTGCAACCCATATGGGTGATGTTTTTATGGCCTGAAGCTAAAGGGATGTGTTGCATCCCCCAGGGTATGCATGGGGCTGAGCCTGGTGGGACAGCCTTGGGGGACTGTGCAGGCTGGAGTGTGGTCATGTCCACACTTCCTGGTGACAGGAGAAGAGAGCCAGCAAGCAAAACAGAAACCTAGTGTGTAGACAGGCAAGAGTCTGGGTGTTGAGCTCATACCCTGTCCCCTTTTAGCCTACACACATCCAGAGGAGCTGAGCAGGCTCCTCTGTAGGTTTTATCATCACCTGCTTCCACCTGGAGTTAGACACTAAGCAGAGGACAGCCTGTGCAAACATCTCAAGCCCTCAGTGCTCTTCAACAACTTCTCACTAATGAAGAATTGCAGCAGGTGAAGCTCCACCTCTGCTGGCAGCCTCTGGACAGGTAAAAAACACTAGGAAATTTCATTGGCATTTCGGCTTCTATCTGCCCGAAATTTGGTCCCAGGAGGAAGACAGTAGCCTTATTTCTCACAGCAACTGAAAGTTTTGATGTGCAAGAGCAACTCTGAAAAGCTTTTTAACAAAATACAGACAGTCCCATAAATAAAACTTAACTGTTATACTTTTATCAGAAAAAAAAAAAAGCAAAATTAAAATGAAGGATTTCTCACTGCATCACAGAATAGAGATATTTGTAATCCAAATCATCCCTCCAAGAAAGCTTTCCTTAGCCTAAGGCAAAAACCAGGAGGGTGGTTCTTTGCTGTAGGAACCATCCAGCTACTGAAACCATCAAAGCTGAGCAATTGCCAGGTTGATGTCTACCATCTGCAAAACATGTCAATTAGTTCCGGACACTTGTCTTGTAAAAGGACTGCTGGTGGAAAGACTGGCTATGTGAATAAAGAGTCAGTGGTGAATATAATATATGTTGTCTCTGGTCACTTTTTTGACACCATCACCCACAGTATTCTTATTTTCAAGTTGAGAAAGTATGGGATGCATGAGTGTGTTTGAAAAATGGTTGTGCTTCCAGGGCTAAAGTGTGTCATAATCAATGGCTTGACATCCATCTGAAGGCCAGCAACAAATGGAGTGCCACAGAGATCCAGTATTGTTCTATGTCTTCATCAATGATTTGGATGATGAGACAAGGGGTGTGCACCCTGCAGCCAATTCAAGATGCTGCTCAATGAGGGAAAGTGATTCATATATCAAGTGAAAAAAATTTAATGCAGAATGACTTTGAGGAACTTGGAAATTGCACCAACAAGAACTTCCCAAAACTCCTCAGGGAGAAGTGCTGAGTTCTGTGCTCGGGTAGAATTACCCCACACATCAGCACAGGCTGGGAACTGAATAGCTGAGACTTGATAAAAGGGAATGTGGGGCTCTTGGTCGATGCCAGAATGAGAAAGGAGGCAATACTTTGTTCTCATTGCAGGTAGTGCAAATATCACATGGAGTTACATCACAAGAAGCATGCAGCAGGATCCAGGGAAATTATTACCTCCTTTACTCATCCCTGAACAAACTAAACCCTATCAAAAATTTCAGAATATAATCTTCAAAATTAAAAATAAAAGGCCGTTTTGGAGGAAAAATAGTCATTTTTGACCCACAGCTTAATGCTCAGAACAAATATCTAATAGAGCAAACACTTGAGCTTAGATGTGAGCAGGTCAATGTCACTTAAACCCTGTAAACATCACTGGCAGAGCTACAGCTAAGAGTGGGCTTTAGATTGGAAAAAAAAAAATTATTGAAGTTATTGTTAGGTGGTGGCTGCACAGCCTTTTTCCAGCTTTAGTTGTCACTGAAAAGACAAAAGCTCACTGGTGAATAAAATTTGATTCAGAGGCAGCAGAGTGGGGAGCACCAGCTGGAGCAGGAAGGAATTCAGTTGAATATGCCGAGGACAAGGATGTCACAACCACTGAAGACTTTCAGGGCTGTCTTGGGGGATACCCAATGAACAGAGATATCAAAATCCTAGTCTTACCACTTTTACAAAAAGTACAGGCCAAGCAGAGTAAGAAGGAACCACCAACCCAGTGTTAACAGCAGCTGGTGTAAATGTGTCTTAAAGGGCTGGTTGTGTTCATTCTCTAGGAAGCGTAGTCCTTCTGGTTTCTATCCTAAATGGCCCCGGTAGAAGACACAGCACTCAGACATGTCATTTGTCTTTATTACACCGCACATCCATAGCTGGTAAAGCCCAGCAGTGATCACAGCCCAGTGGGCAGGGGCTCCCACAGTTTATGGTGGGCTACAGGTACACACAGGCTGCTGCTGCTGCTTCCCATGTCCTCAGTGCAGTGGGCTGATCATCAAAGATATCAAATGGAAAAAGGAGCTTTTCAGGAAGTTTGTGTTGAGCCCTGTTACCTCACCGAACTCTGACAGTGTCTGCCAACATGACAGACGTTTTCATTTTGCTTTTTGTCACCCCGTGCTGAGACAAAACATCTTACGGCTGCAAGGCCACAGGTGTTTAATAGTGTGTAGGAAAGCTTTACAGATGTGGCTAATTATTATTCATTAGTTTTGGAATTACATTGCTGTGTAGACCTAGGGTTAGGAATCCTGCTTTGCTAAAATTTACTAAAAATTAATTTTGAGGGGCAGAGTGTGTCAAAAATGCTTGTTATTGAAATCATCTTCTGCTAGGGGACCAAAGCCAGAGCATAAGTCTTGAATAGTTCACAGTTGTTGATAATTGCAAGTATTGAAGCTACCACAAGGATTAGTGCTTTGAGATGAGAAGATTCTGAGTGCTTGTAGGCACACTTTGATGAAAAGCCTGAGTATTGTAATCCACCCACCATGTACCAGGCAGCCTTGCAAAAAGGGAGACTCTAACCCCCAGCACGCAGCACCACTTATCATGGATCTTGGGCATACATGAGCCACGAGACCAGAGTTTTCAGCAGGGTGATTAATACCAGCGTCACCCTGGCAGAATAGTGTGGACATACTCAAACCAAATAGTTTGAGCTCGGATGCCCTGTATCTAAAAAGTCTGCCTGTATCACACTTTGTGTCCCTTCAGCTGAGAAAGACCCTGAGCAAACTGATAAGAGATGACATGAAGAACATTTGTTCCTGAATGTAAGATTTCCTGTTTAGCATGCTTTCCCTCATGGAATGCATTTATGGCTTTGTTTGTCCCACATGTTGTAGGATATTTTTATCTCAGAAGAAGCTCTTTAAAATTATCAGAATTTAAAAGAGGACACAAATCTGTTGCAGTTTTTTTTGGTCAATTTTCAAACATGATGTCTCAAGATATTGGAATGGCCTGCCCAGAGAGGTGGTAGATTCACCATCTCTGGAGGTTTTTAAACTGATATTGGACGTGGCACTGAGTGCCAAGATCTAGTAAACAGACTGGAGTTGGACCAAGGGTTGGACTTGATGATCTCAGAAGTCTTTTCCAACCCAATCAATTCTATGATTCTGTGATATATTTGGACAAAACTTCAGAGCCATCTTGTTAGAAATTTAAATAAGTTCTGAAAAAAATTCTTAACTCAGAAAGGAAGCCTTGAGCATAACTAGTTAAAACATTGTGAAAAACATAAAAGTCTGTCTGCAGCAGTGTTTAAAACTGGCAATTCAGTAAAATGGGGAACATGCTTCAAAAAATCTTATAAAGTAGCATGGAAAAAATCAAAAACCTTGAACGAGATTCTTTGCCTACAAGACCAGATATGCTCTATCTGATTCTTCCTTTTGGGTTATCAGTGTCATTAGTTCCAAGACAGAAAAGCCCACAGGAGCCATTTTAATTTTATGTTCTTTCTGTGACATTTGATGCGGGCTGGGAGAAGGGACAACTCTTGCCCCTCTGATGTGGGCAGCTGTGAAGCTGCTTTACAGCATTTTATTCTCAATTGTGAAAGGAGTTCTCCTAGGTCCTTTCTGCATGTAACTATCAGAAACTCAAGACAAAGGCTGAATGCAGACTTGAGCTTCCTGACTCCCATTATTGATTGGCCTTTCATCAGATCGGTGGTTTTAGCTTAACACTAGTCTTGGCCATGCTGAAAGCTCCAGATGCAGACATGAAAGCCAGACCTCATCCCTTCCTTCTGTGTGTTCCCTTTTCTGGGAAGGGTCCCAAGGACTCTTGGGATACCTGCACCCGGTTCTGATCTACCATCTCTCCATAAACTCAGGCAAGAGCTGATGTAATGACAAGCTTGTGTGCTAAGCAACCAGGTGTTGGAGGACTCAGGTGGATTTTACCCCCAGGCTGCAAGATTTGTAACCTTGTCTGCTGGCAAACAGCCTTGTGCTATAGTTAAGTCCTTCAGGGCTTTTTATAGATGAGAAAATGCACATCCTTTGCTTGGACCTTCTTGCAAATTTGCTAGAACAGCTTATCAGAGTTGCTGGTCCTGGGGATGTGCTGCAGAAAATGGATCCTCGCCTGTATCCAAGTGGCTTCAAAGAAGTGTCTGGCTGTTGGGGACCCACCACTGTCAGTGCTGCAGGGAAACTTGTACTCCCTGCCTGGATGATCACACCAAACCAGCAGAACACTAAAAGCCCAAGGAGGAAAAAAGCCCAAACAACGTGTCTCATGATAACTGCTGGTACCAAAAGTGCCCTGGGTTCAGCAACTGCCAGTGGCTCTTCTCAGCAGTTTGTCAAAACAGAACTCTCTTCAGCAAAACGGGAAGTGTCCTTTTTTTTCCCAGCAGCTGCAGTGTACTGAACTGTAGACATTTTTACAGCCACATCGCCTGCGTGCCCGTTGCCGACGTCCAGCAGTTATGTTATGTACTCAAGAGTTTTCCTGGCAAAGTATCAAACCTCCCTGGAATAATCTGAAGCGGCCTCAGTCAGAATGTTCCCTGGTACTGCAGAAAGGCTGAGCCAGGGCACGGAGTGTGATACTGAGTCTGCAGGTGTGGTAAATATTTAAGGTTAGGATTAACCGCTGTTTTAAAACACCTCTTTCTCATAAACGTTCACTTATTTTATGACACCTGAAGCTCTTCCTGCAGTTAAATAACAATAATGATTCATTGTTGTCATTTCTGCTCAAATCCTTGAATCAGTTCCTTAATATAGAAGGTTTGTTTATAAATGTGGATAAGGAGTAGCATATTTATCCTACTCTGACTGACTGACCAAAGATCTGAGGTGCCTTCGGTAAAGAGGAAAACATGGACATTGTAGCACATTCTGTGCTCAATCCTTTTTTATTTCAGATGGGGACAGATCCCTGTTTTCTTGGTCATAAGAGGGAGGGAGGGATGCAGTAGCAGGAAGCGTGAATAAAAAGGAGGCAGGTGGCTCTGGTAAATGATGTAAAAGTCAACTTCCTCTTCTTCAGTAGCTGGGGGCTTTTAGAAGTTTAACTGCATTTGAGGTGCTTAAGTCTAAGTCGAGGAAGTTCCACTGAGGAAGTGGATAGACCAGATGGCAAGGGTTTGGGGCAAGATGGGCATGTGTCATGGTACAAAGTAGACCAAACCCAAGCAACTCTGGAAGCTGAATGTGATTTTTCCTGTTCGTTGCTTTGTGCTCAACCTACTGATGCTGTAAATACTTGATTATTGCTTGGTGCTCAATCTACTGATGATGTAAATATTTGAGGAAGGAAAACAGCATAAACATCACAAGAGCATGTGGAGAAGGGCGGCTCAGACATCCTGGAAAATGGGATGTGACCCTGCAAGGGACTGGAAGAACGTTTTCATCCAGCTTCCTACAGAAAGAGGAAGTTCAGATGGTTTCTTGTATTTGTAACCACTTAGACAGCTCAAGACTTCAGGAAAAAAAAAAAGTACATCAATCACGGCAGTGCTGCATAAAAAGGGATTAAAAAAAGATACTAGATAGAAACACTACTGGAAGTACTGACTTACTGTAAACATTTGAAAAAACAGGCTACTAGCCTCAAGGCTTTGAGTAAGAATCAAGGCTTTAGTCTATTGACAGGAAACCAGAGCTGGGAAGAAATTCACAGCATTTTCCAAACACTACTTTTTTTCCACCTTAGAGTGAGAAGGCTGCCAAGCAGTTTCTAGTGGAAAGAACAGAACTTGTATTTTCATATCAAATTACAGAAAACTAGAGTTGAAGAGAACTCAAAATGGGAATTTGTGCATCTTTGAAAAAGGGTCAAGTAAATGTGGCCATTGCCAATCAACATTTTTTTAAACTATTTTAAAATCCTCCAGAAATAGAGTTTGAGGGTTCTCTTGCTTCTTCTGAGATAAATTACTTTAAGAAATTATTTTTTATTTTTTTCTTCCTGTTAGTTATTTCTTATCATAGGTTGAGGGCACTTGGAGAACAAGTTTTTCTTCTAATATGTAACAGTTTAAATAACATTTCTAAGCACAGGAAGTCCGGCAGTTTTCAGGCTTTCCTTCTCTGTGTTTCTGTGGTGCTTCTTTTCCCTTTGTAGTATCGAAAAGCACAACAAACTTTATTTTTAAAACATTTCCTCAGAAGTCTTTTTGCCTAAAGGGCTTGCCAGGATCATAGTCCTTCACTCAAGTGTCTCTGTTTTCTCTGCAGGTTTTCTAACATGCAGTATTCAAAGCTGGCACTGAAATCTGGAAGTCAGAGGTGCTGAAGGATCCTCTATAGATTTGTTACTCAAAGGGAGATAAATGAAGGGCAAAGTTTACCTCCTATGTTTGACTCAAGTAGTTCTGCTAATATGTCCTGAGGTGACATTTGCTTGGTTTCCCATATATCATACTCTTTCATATTTGGTTCATAGTGCCTATTCTGTGCTATTGTTGTCTTGAGAGCTTCTCTTCTTTTACTAGTTGGTCTATGATTTCCCATTTCTATGTTTTTAATAAAGTCATTAATTTAGGCCATTTCTTCTGCTTAATGAGATCGATGTGAGTGTTGAACCTGCCTGAACCACCAACACATTGGTGACAATTGCTCACATAAATTGGATTTCAGTTTTATGATGATATCACAAATCACAAATTCATAGGGGCTATCTGATATGCCATCTCTGTTGGGTAGAAGTTGTTGCACCCTACTCTGAGTCACACCTTGAATTTTATGGTTGCTTTAGAGTATTTTTGTGTAGACCATATATCCCACATTTTTATTACAAATGCAATTAATTATGTCAGATGTTTCCCTGTCATCAGCTGGGTGAGTGTGGTGGACTGATCTTGGATGGCCACCAAGTGCCTATCAAGCAGCTCTTTCACTCCACCTCCTTAGTAGGACAGGGGAAGAAAATGAGATTAAAAGCTTGAGGGTTGGGAGAACAGGGTGATCACTCACCAATCACCGCCATAAGTAAAACAGACCTGACTTGGGGAAGATTAATTTAATTTATTGCCAGTTAATAACAATGAAAAATAAAAGGAAAAAACCAAAACACTTTCCCTCCATCCTCCTTTCTTTCCAGGCTCAGCTTTGCTGCTGACTCATCCCCGTCCAAAAGCTCAGGGGGATGGGGAATGGGAGTTGTGGTTAATTCATCATACATTCCTCCTCATGCTCTTTCCCAGCTCCAGCGTGGAGTCCCAGTCACAGGACAATCCTCCAGGAACTGTTCCAGCACGGCTCCTTTCCTGCAGTCCATCAGGATTAGACTGCTCCAGCTTCCTTCAGGGCTCATCTCCCTGCTCCAGTGTGGGATCCTCCATGGGCTGCAGGTGGATCTCTGCTCCCACCTGGACCTCCGTGGGCTTCAGGGGCACAGCTGCCTCTCCATGGGCTGCAAGACCAAGCTGCTGAGGAATCTCTGCTCCGGCATCTGGAGCAGCTCCTGCCCCTCCTTCTGCCCCAACCTGCTTTTCTGCAGAACTGTTTCTCTCACTCCTTTCTCCTCTGGCTGCTGTTGCACAGGAGGTTTTTTTCCCTCTTCTTAAATATGTTATCCCAGAGGTTATCCCTCAGTTGCTGACGAGCTCAACCTTGGCCACCGGTGGGTCCATCCTGGAGCTGCCTGGCATTGGCTCTGGGGGAAGATTCTGGCACCTTCTCACACAAGCCATCCCTGTGGCCCTCCCTGCTACCAAAACCTGGCCATGTGAACCCTGCACAAGGACTTACCATGTTAGAGAAGAAATTAAATTCCTTTAATGTGCTTTACTCTTGACAAAGCCGTGCTGGCCGTTTCTTTGCACTGTATTATCTTCCAAGTGCTCACAGGCCATTCCTTAATTTGTTCCAATAGCTTTCCACATCCAGCTGAATTCCTGGGATTCGTTCCTCTTCTCTGCTTCCACCTCCTTAAATGCACAGAGAACACTCACCCCTACTATTCCTCAGAGCTCACCTCACTGCAATCAGCTTTTAAAAGTCCCCACTTTTAAGGATTTTTCTATCAAAAGCAAGTAAAAAAGAGCACACTTGGTGACACACTGGCTGATTCCAGTTGCACACCTCTCATTCTTCCTAAGTTTTTTGTTTGGCTGGTGTTTATGAGTTGTCTCTTTCTCTAATCTAGACAATGCCTGTTCCACATTGGAATTTTGCAAAAGGGGCCAGCGTTTTTGGCTCATTCTTGATTGACTTTTGATAACTCAGCTCCTGCTATAACAATCTGCCATTTGTCATAACCATGCAGTGAGCAACAAAAGGTCTCTGTTAAATGTTTAATGCCAGGCACGGTCCCAGCAATCAGTGCTGGTAGACTGAGGATACTATGCAGTATAGGAGGTAGGAAGAAGCCAGAGGGGAAAAAAACTCAAGAAACAAAATGTGGAGTTATTGTCTGGATTCTGTATAAATATAGCTGGGTGTTTTATTATCTTTAAAAGTGGAGGACTTTCCTTTAGCAAAAGAAATCAGAAATCTAATAAGTGTGAGTATTCCACTTAATAAAATAAAAATTGCAAATCACAAATATTGTTTGTCTTACTGTCCATAAATACGCCTGCTTCAAAAAATTCAGCCATACCCTCGAAAAATTCCATGCAAAATGAATCAATTAAAACAAACCCGTTAGTTAAAATTAACTTTTGTTAGTTGGCAGCAACACTGGTAACAATAGTGACACTTTTTCCTGCAGCGCTCCTGCTTTGCAGAGCTAAATAAAATTCCACTGCAGCCCAGAGTCATCTGATATCTTTATTCATGTGTGTTGGACTTAGAAAAGTTTCATAAGGACCATATGAAACTTCATTTATAGACATGTTTTTTGTTTGGTTGGGATATTTATTTGGGAGGGAAGGGGGCATTTTGAACATATTGCTGTCTCAATCTGGAAAATCATCATCATGAGCTCTCCAGAAATATCACAAAAATGTGGCAAAATGTTCAGGGTGTTTTGAGTTGATGTGAAGAAGCCTTTTAAGGCTGCAGCATGCCTAATAAGTGTGGTACAGATAACTTGCAAGTAAAAGAAAATAAAATCCTCTAATCAAAACCAATGTGAAGAGAAAAATCTTCACATTTAAATTCTTAAAACCAGAGTGCTAGTGAAGTGTGGAAGCCCCTGGCATAAAACCTTATTTGAGGGGAATTAGCTGTGTAAATACTGCCTAGTACATAGCAGCAGTTTGTGTTTGTGTCACTAAATTGTGCAACCAAGGAAAGCTTCAGCAACTGATGGCAACCTGTACTGTCCAAGAAAAAGCAAAATCCCCTTTAGGATGGTATTATTCCTCAACCAATCTTATTTAAATTCATTCCCTCCCCAAAGGAATAATTTTTGGGTGACCTTTTCAGAACACCATATTAAAGCGTGCTTTGTTTATTGAGTGCTTTTGAAACTGCTTGGACCAAAATGCAGTTTCGCTCTAATAAAATATATCTGGACCAGTTCCATTTCCCTCCCACTCGCTGAAGCCCACAGGACTTAATGGGTGTAACAAGAAGAAGAATTTGGCCATTGACCTGCAACTCCAGTGACTCATACTGGGTCACATAAAACTCTCTCCCAGTTAGAGGCTGTAACAGAGAGCTGCTGCTAGTGTTGAGCTTCCCTGCTACCACACAGGATGTGGGAGGCTCCAGGGGAAGGGACCTTTCCTGTCAATTCACAGACTCACAGATCCTGGTAGAGGCTGGAAGAGATTTCTGGAGGTCACCTGGTCCAACTCCCCTGCCCAAGCAGGACCACCGAAAGCTAACTGTCCAGGATCATGTCCAGATGGCTTTTTGTTATAAGGAGAGAGACTCCTTTTAGTTGCCCCTCCCTGGACAACCTGTGCCAGTGCTCAGTCACTCTCACAGTAAGAAAGTGTTTCCTGATGTTCAGTTGAATTCTCCTGTCCTGCAGTTTGTGCCCATTGCCTCTGGTCCTGTCAGATTCAATGCAGAGCTGTGGGGACAAGAAGAGAGACAAAGAGGGCTTGGGGACTAGAAAGGCTGTGTTGTATTGCCAGAGGACTTCTCCTCCAAACCCAATACTCAGACTTCATACATCTTGATTTTTCCAGTCCTTGCTTATGGGGCTGGAAAGCCTGCGGGAGTTTTGGTCAGAGGGTCTCAAGACCCATCAAGCTGGCTTGGTATGGAGCTGGCTGGTAGTTCAGATCCCCATCTTTGCAGGTGCTCTCCACAATGCAGAGACTTCCAGAAAAATCTCCACCTGGGCACTTGGTCTCATCGCTGAGCCTGCTCTTACCACCCAAGCCTGACCGTATGCTCCAGCAGACAAGTTATTCTGCTGCGGGCAGAGAGGAAAGGCAGGGATGTCTAAAGTGAAATCTATCCCTACATTTGTCTGCCTGCATTTTTATACCATTCTCACCTCCATGTGTCCTTTTAGATCCTCTCACCTGGGCTGATCATTCACAGGAGCAGAGAATACTGCATGGCCCCATGCATTTTATTTTAAGCTATGAGGGATACATTACATATGAGGATTGCCTAATCCAGCACATCAGCCTGCAAAATTGGCCAAACATTACTGGGGATTTTCTTATTTTGCTCAACCAAGGAGCTAAATGCTTTCTCTGCCTGGAAAAATTATCAAGAAATATTCTTTCAGAGAAAATGTTTTGGAAGCATCATCCTAAATGGGGATTAGACTGGTTTTAAGTAGGGTAATGTGGAACTGGAAAGCTGCACAGACATCCAAGAGTGCCTGGTGACATGTGGAAGCATAAAGGTGAGACTGACTCATAAAAGTGCACTCGGGGCTGTTTTACAACAGCAGTTCACAGCATATCTGATCCAAAACAAAGCAGGGTTTGCTTGCCCGCAGGGATCACCGTGTACATACAGAGGAAACAAAGGGCTTACGTCTTTCAACACAAAATATTTCAGTATAAATAGCTCACAGGAACGCAGCTAAACTCGCAGGCCTTCTGTCAACCAGCTGCAGAAGAGGCAGGAAAGGAAAATCTTTTAGCGAAGGGCATCTTCAGCAAGCAGGGTGGGCTTTTTTGTAGCCAAAAAGCCCCATGCTTGGTGCTTGGTTTTTGCATGTAAAAAACATGAAGGGTGATTACTTTAAGCAGGAGAGCCTCTTTCAAAAACCTTCAGAGTGTCTTCTCTGTCCCTGAGACAGAGGACTGTAGAATGGGCTCTGAACAGTTTGGTCGCCCACCTGTGCTCCAGGGTTATGTCTGCCCTGTCCAATAAAAGCCATCCAGGGAAGAAACTGAGGCAACTCCAACTCTGACTGCGCACACTGCAAAACAGTTTCTTCTCTCCCACGATCTGTTACAGACAAATCCAACCAGCTCTGCCTTAAAAAAAGCCCGGTGTGGTGTGGGTGACGCCTCCCCTAGATAGTCTTCCCCACTGGCTGTGCGGGTGGGACCAAACCAGATGCCTTACGTTGCCTTTATCATCACCTGTGCTGGTTTTGAACCCCCAGGCTCTTGTGCATTCCCATAGGAAGGAGCCCTCAGGTTCATATGATAAAATCACCGCCCTGGTATACCTCATGGTAGGAGCAGAGGATCAGTTCCTAGAAGGGACAAGTTTTTAGCGCCCCACAGAGCAACAAGGCTGATTGCCTGATTCCTGGGCTACTTTTCAGTGAAATGGTAGCATTTTAGGGGCAGAAAGACATGTTCTATCAACCAGATTGTCCACCTGCCTGCAGCTACAGAAGGTTGTCCACGAGGGATGCAAGAAAGAAGATGATCTAAAAGTCAAGCAAGGGCTGGCAAGTAGTGTGGGCTTTGTGTGTACACACCTTTGATGGGCACAGCCTTGTAAGAACAGCCTAAATTTTCCATTCAAACAAAAATTCAGAATTCTGTAAAGCATCTAAGTGCAAATTTGGTAGTTAACCTCATAAAGGTCTTCTTTATGTGCTAGGTTAACAAGGTCTACAGATGTGGTGTAACTCAAACCAGATGACCGCAAAACCTCAGAGGAGTGAACTTCTGTTTTTCAAAAGTTTGTGAAAAAAATTAATGAAAATCAAGGGCATATTTCCACAGGTAGGAAGGGAGAAGACAGAACAGAGTAGATTTGGGTTTTTTTTTTCCTCCTCGTTGGATACACATGCGGACCACATGTTTTTCTCAGCTTTGCTTCAAGGCCCTTTAATCAGCAACATGATAGCCTGGGAATAAAAGAGCAGCTGACAGAGGGTTTAAAAACACTCTTTGCCATGGATACCTTACCTGGTAGTGTAGCTACTGAGTAGGTAAGCAGTGCCATGGCATTGTAGCCCGGAGGCCTCAGCGTTTCTTGCTGTGGAGTCAAGGTAGGGGACACCTGAGGCAATCAGGTGCATTGGTGGTCTCAGCACTTTCCTTCTACCAGGACTGTTACTGTTCCATGCAACACAAGAAAGGCAAACTCATTCTTCATGTTAGCAGCAAGTGGAAGGAGGTGTTGCTCATGCCACAATGACTGATGTGGTGATGGTTGCAATCAAGCTAAATTGCTCAGGACAGTTATGAAATTGTGCGAGATGGTTTCTTCCAGCTTAGTTTGTTTCTTTTTGATATGCGCAAAAATGACATGACCCTGAGGTACTCATGTATAAGGAAAGGCCAGGAATAGCTCATTGGTCTGTTTAATATTTCAGCTGCACAGGCACTAAGACTGTTCAAGGCACAGCAGAAATATTGTGGAAAGTAACTGGCTAATCACCCACTGAGATATGCTCTACTTTTACTTGAATCCCAGTGTATTCCTCATGAAAACACAGCGCTCCATGGTAGGGCTCCATGGTGGGACTCCATGTTCAACTCTGGTGCTGAACACAAGGCAGCAAAAGCACATTTCATCGTGCAGTGAGACGTGACCCTGCAACAAAACAAACTGCTCTCAGAGGACCTGTGGCCAGACATTGGCCAGACCTCAGGAATGCCAGGGCCCAAGCTTTACATACACAGTCCTCACAATGAAATTCAGAGAAAAGATTCCCTAAACAGTGCATAAACATGATCTGAACATGCAGAACAAGCACTGCCTACCTGATGGGAACATGAAGTTCATGGGTTTACTGCACTGTTGTCCTCCTCTGGATTTATATGCCTGAAGTGGAAGACAAATGGAGTTATCAGTGTCTGCTGGGGATGAAGACCTTTCTCCTGAGAGCAGGTGACTTTTGTGTATGGGCTGTCGTTCTGGACCCAGGTATCTTCTGCTCTTGGCCATACCATAATCCAGAAGAGTACTAGAGAAGTGTCCCATTCAGAATCATCTGTCACTTTTATTTTAGGGTACTTTATAGGCAGGTAGAGGATGTGCTGTACAAAAGGTGTTGCTGTAAAAAGATGCCTGCCATTATTGATCATATGGGAGTGCTGCTGGGGCAAGAAAGAATTGTGCAAAAGAGCTGTGAAATTTTTGAAGAGAGATTCTGCCCATGAATCCTGTCTTTTTTTTCCACTGTGGTCTGAACTGAAATTGGAGTGTTCTTCCACATACCTAATCTCTAGACTGCAGGAATCAGTCTCCCCATGCTGTGGCAATTATCAAGGCTCATAGTTCACAGCTTGTCGCACTAGGCTCTAGGAAGCTACTGTGGTTGAATGAAGTGAGGGAATGAAAGGTTTCTAGGCTTTGGCTGATGGTTTTACATCTTTTTGAGATCTTATTGCTGCCTTCCTTCCCCTGCTACCCTGGCTGTCACTGCCAACCACCCTACAGGCAGAGCAATATCTAGCAGCACTCTTCAGTTAGCTGCTGATGGAAATCAGCTCAGACAAACAAGCTGAACAATGAAAGCAATCCAGCTGATTTTCCATGATGAAAAGAAGCAACAGTCACACAAGTGGCTCATCCAGTAGGTTTGCAGTGACAAACATCTAGAAGGGTTAAGTACTGATACAAGTGCATCCTAGAAGCATGTCTAGCTAGATGGACATTTCTGCTTGGATCTCTATCAACCTGTCCTCTGCCTAAAAGGGAGTGTTTCCAGGGGAAGCAAAACTTAGAAGAGATCCTTTTCTGCCTATACATTCATTACTCAAACACACTTCAGAAAGTGTTATAGTTTTAGATTTTTCAGGATTTTTCTTTCCTCTCTGGCTAACACGAACTTTGGGGGGTGACACTGCCTCCACCTAGATAACGATCCGAAATTCCACCTTGATGGCTCTAAGAACAGTTCCTTTGGTTTTTTTGTTTGGGGAGTGGTTTTGCTCCTTCACTTCACTTCTTCGGCGGAGGCGGAGGAGACGGAACCGGAGCACGGGGCTGCTGCTCTTTCTGCTGCGAGTTCCAGCTTCTTTTCCCTGCTTTTCTGCTCCTAGCCCATTGGGCCCAGGGCTCCACTGGGATATACAATCTAATCTTCACTGCTTTGGACTTACTGCCATTTTTCGCCCTGAGACACCAAGGCAACAGCGAGGGAGATCCCGGACCCCTCTGCTCACCACCTTCCCGCCCCGGGGCCAGCGCCGGCCGGCTGGAGGACAAAGGGACCACACGGTCTGCTACCGGCTGCCTGCAGGAGACGAGCCGACCCCCCCACCCCGTATCTCCACGGACTCATTGTTCGAAGGTTTTTGGTTATATAGTTGTTATCTGTTCTGTTCTGGTGGTTCACATATACATATATGCATATATAACCATATTTAGTAGTTAAGAACTGTTATCTCTCCTTCTACATTTTTTCCTTCAAATTAAAATTTTGTTCTAAATTTAAAAGAGGCGTGATCTTTTCTTGAGAAAAGGTATTCCAAATTGTTTTGGCTTGCTCTAAACTAAGACAGAAAGAGATCTATTTCAGTTGAGACCTAGTCTACAAATCATATGTCCAAGGCAAGACTCTCTTTCAGAAGGCTTTGCTCTGCATGTTGATTTGAATTATCTCCCAGCTGCTCTCTTACCATTGTGCTTGCTTAGGAAACTGATCCCTAAACATTCCAGCTCCTGGTCAGATGAGAGAGCATTTCCTCCAGTTCCCCTTTAAACACGCACATGTGTTCTTCTCCTTGGACTCTGCATGAAGCCCTGCATTGTGGGCTGTACCAGGTACTAAAACAAGCACAATTGGCTTAAACTTGCCTTTTTCAAAGATTTGCCCTGCCTTTTTTGAGCAAAACAAAGCCTTTTGTATTCTTGTGGCCAAAATGATTCAAGGGGGAACCACAAGGCATAAAGAGCCCTCAGCTCCTCGCCCATTGCAATTTGGAGTCCATTTCCAGACCAGTGTGAATACAAGGGACAATCATATGGAACTGTCCTGTATAATTTGCTTTTAGAGCATTCCAGAGGGGAATATCTGAGAGCAGAGGTGAATGTTCATGCCAGTTCTTCAGCCAGTCTCCAGAGCTGGAAGAAGTGTATGTTTCTTTCCTCTTCCTGTGACAAAAGATTCCTGTAACATCAGCATTGTGTGTTGGTTTACCCTCTGAACCTCCGACATCCTTACAATTTTCGTAATGACTTTTGGCAATGAGTGAGGTGAATATACCAGAATTAGAAAAGTACCTTTTGAATTTGAGATGTGATTGATGGCATTTTCTCTGGAAATGAAACAACAGAGGTTTGGTAGGGAGAGGGAAGGACAGGAGGAGAAAAAAATGCATTAAAAATAAAGTGTAGGGAAGAGAAGATCAGAGAGGTGGAGTTGACTTAAGACTGTGCCAAACACAGACACAAATAAATGCCTGCAGTTGCAATGTTTTGCTTCCTGAATCAGCCTGACCACAGAAGTAGTTCAGTGACTGATGCTTGCGAAAGAGCAGGCAAGTGTGAAGAACCAGTCCCCTATCAGCATCACAAGGTATCAACAGCAACACTCCCCCTGTCCTGGGGAAACACGAGAGCAGCAGTGGCAGTCCCTGAAGGTTGAACATGAACATGCAAGGAAAGCTCTTATCACCAATATTGGGTAAGAAAGCACATGAAGTTTCAGCTGTGCCTGTTTAGTTGCCTGGCACCTTGTCTTCAAGACAGTCCTTCCAACCTGTCCTGCATCCCAACCAAAACAAAAGATGGTTCCCTTTGCCCAGGGAACTTTCAGTATAGAAAGCCTCTAGCAGAATGTCTCCTGCTCTTCTGTGGCGTGGGAGGACATGCTTCACTGATCATGGTGGTCCATACAGGAGGTACATGAAAGACAACAGCACTGTCACAGGGTGACAGCAAAGATACAGTATGTGACACGAACCTGCCAAGGGATGAGGCATCCTGCCCTTATTTGTGTCCTGGAAAAATGTCAATTTACAAAATGTCATGTAAATTCTGCCCTGTTCCCTGTGTGTGTATGCATGTAACTGTGGTGTTGCACAATGAGTCTATGGAGGGGACTAACCCATCACTTTCCCAAGGACAAGTTATATGGAGATTAAAGTAAGGCAGAGCCGAAGGATTTAGTTTTTGCTGGACATATGAGGCTGGGTTCTGCGCCAGTTCATCTTAAAAAAAAAAANAAAAAAAAAAAAAAAAGATGACTTTGCTGCAGAAAGGCAGCAGCCAGTGCCTCAGAGACAGAGGAGGTGCAGGGGCAGCAGCAGGACCTCCTTGGCACTGGCTTATTGTGCACTGCTTTGCAGGGCCACCTCAGTGCTGCTGCTCTTACAGCATGCCCATGGCTCCCCTGACTGTCGGCGCAGCTTTGCCAGGACAGGGCCCCACTCTCATGGAGCTGGGGTGTGCTGGGAGGCAGCACCAGGCGTTTGGGAGAGGGCTGAGCAGACCCTGAAGGAGACCAAGCCACAGTGATGGTCTGAGCTAAAGCTTTCTCTTTCGCTGGGGCAGCAGCCAGGTTTTATGCTGAGCTCCTGGAAGTGTCCTGGAGGTAAGAGTTCTCCAGCCTTCAATGACTGCTAATGAATAGCTGATAAATTTGGGACAACTTACCTTTGTCTGCAGAAGGTGGCATTAGATAGTACAGGTTGTTAATGAGGCTGGAAACTGTATAGTTTACTGACAAATCTGAAGCACCACTTGTCTACAGTGCAGAGTCTTGTGCCAGGACATATAGTTGAATAGAAATCATAGTTTTTTGTTTGCTTGATTTTTTTTTTTTAATCCATTCTCTATTTGGCCTATAAACAGATATTGTGATTGAAAGTTTAATCTCCCCCATTTATCTAATAAAGTCATATCCTATAGCTTGAAGAAAAAAACCTCATTGTAATGCAATGACTAAAATAGTCCTTTAAAAACACTTTACCATGCCTGCGCATTTCTCAGTTGGGAAAATATATTATTCACCCATTGTATGGTTAGATAACTTTGGGCACAGGACTGTAAAGGAACTAGTCCATTCTGAACAAGTACGTACCGTAACTGGAAACACTATAACCTTATAAAACAGACTCATGAAACTATAGCCTTATAATTTACCCTAATTAGCCAGTGACAGACCTTCTGGCCCTTTGGCTTGATTGCTTTTTATGTCTGGGCTTCCATTTGGTTCGTGCTGGGTGCAGTTGTAGACATTCATTTACAGTGAATCAGTGACAGAACCATAAGTCATCCAGAATGACTGACTCACAGTCCCATGATTTTTTACAAGAGACATAGTGGATGGTTTTAAATACGTAATAGCACCGTTTCACTACATCAATGTTTTGGTAAAAAGGCAGATCAATTCCTCAGAGATACTCCCCATATTAATTAGTGCAACGCAGTTGAATCTTGTTCACCAGAGAGTAACACCAGCTAGTTACCTGAATCATTTTGATTGGCAGGTCAGCTATAAAAATCTTTACATCAAATTAAACAATTTCTCTCTGGGCTTTTTGCTTGAAATAGCTTTAAAACACAAGGTACAGTTCCTCCTAGACAATCCTGGGAGAAAGTAAACATGCTGTGAATGATTAGCTAACTTGACCTCCGCTTTCAGTGGAACAATGTCTTTTATATGGAAACTTGGAAAACGCCAATGAAAACTGATGTGTGACTGCAATTAACATTGCTGATTACTGTTGCTGCTTTGCCATCCACATTCTTTAAGAGGCCACTAGAAAAATGATCTCTTTTCAAAGCTCGTTTAGCAATGCTATCACATGAGGTGCACAGGTCATGGTTTTCACAGTGGTGCAGCACACTGAACTTCCATGCTCTGCACTATTTTGTGCACAGGCCTGTTTTTTTCCACTTGAGCAAAAACACACCAGATTTAGTTACTCAATTTACTCCAGTGAGAGGACATTCACCCCCTTTGCCACTGTTGTTTGATAGCATGAAATACTGTCTGCAGTTGCCAGGGATGAAACCAAGGTGAAGAGGTTCAGCTAGGCAAAGAAACCCTGGTAAAGAAGGACAACAGGTTTGGTGGCAACTTGAAGACTGTGCTGACATGACAAGGTACTGGTCAGTGTCCTACAAGAAGCAGCCTCCCAGAAGGGCCTTAGAGCAGTGGCTTGTATTGGGAATAGTGTGGTCAGCAGGACCAGGACAGTGATTCTGCCACTGTACTCGGCGCTGGTGAGGCCACAGCTCAAATCCTGGGTTCAGTTTTGGGCTCCTCACTACCAGAAAGACATTGAGGGGCTGGAGCATGTCCAGAGGAGGGCAACTGACTTGGGGAAGGGTCTGGAGAGTAAGTCTTATGACGACCAGCTGAGGGAGCTGGGGGTGTTAAGCTTGGAGAAAAGGAGGCTCAGGGAGGACCTTCTCACTCTTTGTAAGTACCTGAAAGGAGTTTGTATTGAGGTGAGGGTTGGTCTCTTCTCCCAAGCAGCAAGAGATAGGACAATAAGAAAGGGACTCAAGTTGCACCAAAGAAGTTTTAGATAGAATATTAAGAACAGTTTCTTCATGGAAGTAGTTGTCAAACCCTCTAACAGGCTGCCCACAGAAGAGATTGACTCACCATCCCTGCTGGTATGTAAAAGATGTGTAGATGTGGCTCTCGGGGACATAGTTTAATGGTGAACATTAAGGTGCTGGATTAACGGTTGGACTCAATGATCTTGCAGGTCTTTTCCAACCTTAATGATTCTATGATTCAGTGTTTGTATGACTCAGGTGTTAGATGGCAAAGGGTGGGACGGGGAGAAAAAGAAGACAAGCATGAGCTAAGCAAGAGTGGAAATGCAGGAAAGACATTGGCAAGGTCAATGAACTTAACTGGAGCAAGAGCTTGGAGCACATGAATGGGAAGATGGTGAAAAAGAAGGAAACCTTTGGACTATGTCCTCTGGCATTTTATGAGGATGTGTATCATTTCTCTGCGTATTTGTGAGTTCACCTCTGGAGACATTTCACCTGTGCAGGAACTGGGCAGCTGACACTGGTGGACAACACAGGGACATGTTTTCTGTTCTGGCAGAGAGGGGGTTGATATTTGGACTTTGAAAGAGCTGAGAAAAAGTGGGTTGCTATTTGGACTTTGGAAGGCCTGAGAGAAAGTGGACTCATGGACAGTGATTTCAGGATGTGTGTAGATGTGGCACACAAATAACACTTAGACCAAATAGATGCTCAAAATATTTACATAGCACTGCTATGTAAACAAAGGGACAAAGTAATATGATCTGGTGGGCACATAAAGTTTGCTCAGTGTTTGTCGGTGAGACAGACACACAAAAAATTAGATGTGAAGGCAGGAGTTTGTAAGATATGGACTATTTGTTCCCCATAAGGGAACTACCTACTTCAGGGTGACTGTGGACACAAGGAACCTCGATCCACATGGAGACCTCACAAACACCTGGCCATCACACTGTCCACAGGACTGTCAGCAGAGCCTGTTCCTCTGCAAAGTTAACAGTATCAGGCTGTCTGAAGCCTTGTTAAGCCTTCTAAAATGAAAGAATAGCTTAGATTGGAAAAGATCTGCAAGATGTTTAACTCCAGCCATTAACCCAGCACTGTCACCACTAAAGCATGTTCACCACTAAAGCATGTCCCTAAGTGCCACATCCACATGTTTTTTAAATCCCACCATGGATGGAGACTCCACCACTCCCCAGGGCAGCCTGTTCCAATGCTTGACAAGTGTTTTGGTGAGGAAATGTTTCTAATATCTAATTTAAACTTCCCTTGGCACAATTTGAGGCCACTTCCTCTTGTCCTATCACTTGTTACCTGTGAGAAGAAACTGACCCCCAGCTGGCTACAACCTCCTTTCAGGTAGTTGCAGAAAGTGATAAGATCCCCCACGAGTCTCCTTCTCTCCAGGTTAAATATCGCCATGAGTTGGATGAGTTTAAGGACTCCAGTAAACATGGCTCTAAATCGAATTCCCTCCAACTCCTGCTGTGGAAATGCTTTTGCATTTGCACACTGGATGGCTCAGAGCATCCCTGTTGAAGGCCCCAGGCATACCCAGAGAAGCAGCCAGACTCAGATGGACACAAGCAGCTGATAACATAGGAGCTGACCAGGGAAGGTCCAAACACACAGTATTTAAGTCAAATACCAAGGAGCAGGAGATGGAGTCCTTACAAGCAGAAAGGAAATGCTTAATGACACAGTCCAGCTATTGGGTTTTTTTAGTGATGTGAAGATCTCTATAGGTCAAAAGCAAATCAAAGGCTTTCTTTTTCCTCTCTTTCTTTCTTATGAATGAAAGTCTGAAACTGTTCCCTATGAAAGATAAAGTTGAAAAGGGGTTTAGTACGACAGAGCTAAGGCAAAAAGTTCTCAGAAGAGGTCCTGCGAGAGATAAATATGTGTATAAAAATATCTATCATGCTGAAAACACTACATTTACTGAGATAAAAACAACTAGGCAAGTCACATCTTGTACATTTGCCAACGAGATCTGTAGCAAAAATAGTAAATCAATTGTTCACCTTTGATCACTCATGAAGACCAGGCACAGCTGCTTTTTGCCATATACAGGCTCTCTCAATGCCAAAATGAAGGAATATTAAATCACATCCTTCATGGCCAATAAGATGCCAACAAGACATCTTTTACTGTAATGTGTTTGTTGCTCAGCTGTTTCCAAAGACTTAACAATGAATTCTTAATAAAAGGGAGGTGCTGTTGCTTGGGAGAGCTGATGATTTGGAGACAGCAGATCCAAAGTCTTTCCCCAGACCTGCTGTTGCCTTTTTCTGTCTTTTCTTGGCAAGCAATTCAGTCTTTATGAGTTTCAGTTTGTCCATGTAGAAATAGAGATAACATCTGCCCTGTAATATATTAAATAAACTTAACTTCTCCTTCCATTCACAAGCTGCCCATGAGCAGTCTGGTTCTGTATGTGAATCATCTCTGATCAATAAATTTCTTTACATTTGCTGCTTACAAGAACAGTGTTTCTTATCTAAAACTGAAACACTGATAACGACAACTGTTTTGGCTCACTAGCTCCATTTTTTTCTGTAGTTAAAGAATATAATACTAATCTCTGTTGGGCACACTGGGGCTGGGGGGCCAGGGGGGTAAGAAGTTTATAATTTAAAAGGAGGATGTGCTTAACATGGAGTAAACCAAATCCTTTCACTGACATCTTATTTAAAAATGTGCCAGCAACATGTTTGCAATGGATTAGCATTGCTGAATGAGAAACTAGTTAGTTTCTGACTCCAGGGCCACAAGTAGAGCAGTTCATCACTACCTTGCTCCATTCACGGTTCAGTCCTAAAGTCATTTAACATGTGACAGGCAGAAAGAAAATCGCAAATCTGTACTAATTTTGAAGATCAATGATTAAAATCCCAACAGAAGGCAAATCCCACCTTCTTCTGTACAGCAGTGGAGGAACGAATAGGGGCAAGTAGATGCCATTCTTTCCTCCACACCAGCTGGAGACTTTCCAGATCTGGTGCTTAACAGAGTGGGAAGCAGAACATCAATTAAATAGAACATGGGCACTGTTCATACACTGGGACCTGGAGAGGTCAAGCTCCCCGCCCTACACAGAATCTGAATTGCTGTGGTGCATCTTACAAGCAGTTTCCCATTGCCTACTTACTAAGCAAAAAAAAAAAAAAAAAGAAAAAAAAAAAAAAGAAATCTCTGCCCTACTTCTGTGTTTGCATTTTGTAGCACTAATCAAATTTAAGGGCAATTCATGCTGTGGCCTTGGAAGCTGTTGTTGTAGTTGCAAACAGTCAACTACAGAATCTGTGTTTTTTTTCTGTGTCTGGGTTAATAATTCAAATCTACTGTATTGCTTCCATGGAGAGGGGAAATATTCCTCATGGCATATTGCAGTCTCTCACATTGTCACAGATCTGATCTTTCATAAAGATAATCTCTAAAGAAACTAGTAGTTGTCCCAGAGTTTTAGCAGTCTCAACACTGTACCTGTTCTGTTTTACTGCAATTCCTACAAAATCTATCTACAGACTCCTACAGGTGCTGCTCAGCGTTTAGGGTTTTGATCAGAAGTGTCTTTTAGTAAACCACTAAAATAACCAGGGTTCTGGTTTTTTATCACAAACATGTAGAAAATTAATTTCACCTCATTTTAAGCTGTCTTAAATGTATGCATCATCACAGTAAACTTGTGAGGCCAGAAAATATTGTAACCTCCATTATATTCTTAAAGAAGCTGAGGCAAGAACAGCCAATCAGTAATATTCTGAAAGAGCACTTGGCTACCAAAAAGAGAGCTTAGACAGAAATTGAGTGTTAAACCCAAGGAGATACCCACAAAACAGCCACTGGATAACTTTGATACTTAGGAGCCCAGAATTTCCATGAAATTACCTTCAAACCTGTGGACTGGGGGTGCCTGCTGCAGGCAGCAAGCATCAAAATCATCACATCTCCCTGCTCCCACCCCAGCACTGCTGAGCCCCCGCTGTGAGAGCCACGAGCCCCCAGCACCAAGTTGAACATGTGTAAGTCCATGTTTTTCCCAATGTCCCAGCATCAGAATGTATGCAGAAGGACCAATGAACATCCCTGCTGCTCTAGCCCAGGAGGACTCTACTCTCCCCAGTGGGGAGGGCATGCTAGTGGAAGGAGACATTACAGCTGGGACCAAGGGGAACAAAGAGCAGGAGCAAAACAGAGTAGGAGTAAAAGAGTCTCTGCCCTCCCCTTGAGGATGTAGTGCCTAAAATGAAAGATTCAGGGCGCTACAGAGTGTTAAAGGAAGCAAGATGCTCAAGCCAGTAAGGAAGTCTCCTATCCCCGAGCAGGCAAACTAGTTTTCTGTTTGCTTCTTGGATTGTTGATGCATTTTTCTTTAAAAAAAATCGGGGGGGAGAGAGGGAGGGGAAGTGATAACAAGCACACAGGACCCATAAAGAGAGATTTCCAGGGAAAACCTCAGGTTAAACTGGAGTAAAAGCCACAGGAGGATGGGAGGGGAAAGAGAAACCTCAGCAGAGTTTTGTCATTAAAAGCTCCAAACCACCCAGCTTATGTTCAACCACAAAATATGTTGTGGCAAAAAGGTTGTGTCCTGGGGAATGTCATGCCTCTGAAGGCCTTTTGTACAGCCACAATAGGACTTTACCCCACCCCTAGCAGGGAGACTTCAAGCTTTCCTTAGGTGGCAGTGCCCCAAATTAACTGGAGGCCTTTAAGTTGACAACAAAACAGAACAATTCCTTGCTAGGGAGTTTCTTCCCATCAAACATTCTTGTGAGGAAGCCACACTCTCCTGAGAGATCTGGCAGTCAAAATCCAGAAAGCAAATATTTCAGTGCTTCCTTTTTCCTTCTCAAGCTCCTTGGCTGCTCTGGTGAGGAGGCTGCTTTTATTGTGTCCAGGGTGACTTCTTGTGGAGGACAACAAATCTCCTGGCCATCAGGCTGTATTTGTCATGATTCTTTGGGCCAGCAAAAGGAAGCTTTGCTATATTTTGAGGCTGTCAGGTGAGGCCAGGATTTTCTCTCTGACCGTGGGTGGTCAGCCTGGGACTGATTCCTCTTTGATTTCTTGCTTGTCACCTGCCATTGAGCCCTTCATCTTACAAGGCTTGCAGAGCCATGTGCACCTCAAGGGGTTTGCACACAATACCTTGCCACTCTAAAGCATCTTCCTGGGTAGGGGAGGGGAGTGCAATGAAGCACAGAGTAGGGGTTCAACTGTGGCACCTCCACATCCTCACTGATTCAGGAAGTTGGCCAACATCTCTAGAAGATGGCTTGGTTAAACCATGTGCATAGGGAGGGTAGGTTTCTTTTCTCTTTCAAGCAGGAGAACTGACCTCCCTTCTCCATTCCCAAAAGTCAATTAGTTTCCCAGGATACTGCAGGGGAAGGAAACCTGCTCTGCCAAGAGCACCCAACCTACCCCAGCACCAACTCGGCTATGGACACGGCGGGGCTGGTTCTTGCCCTGGCTCCTCTGTCT
This sequence comes from Grallaria varia, assembly GCA_013396735.1. Lineage (NCBI taxonomy): Eukaryota > Metazoa > Chordata > Aves > Passeriformes > Formicariidae > Grallaria > Grallaria varia. Next base: position 870,169 of record VWZG01010408.1, on the reverse strand, counting down.
ACCTGGGAGACAACCGCCATGCTGACCAAGGGGAACCTGGAAGCTCTGAAACTGAAGGAATCAACATAAAACTGAAATACCCAGTGGTTCTAAAATTGCTGCACATCACAAAAACAGACGTATTTTATGACTGGTTTCTGTGATTTTTGTTGCTTCACATTTTTGACTCTGTTTGATACTTTAACCACTCGCTGTCCATAATGACAGCAACAGGCATGAGTGAAATCCCAGCTTTCTCTGATCTTAGGAGAAAAATACCCCTCAAGTGATTTGTAGATCTTAGAGGATTTCACAGGATTTTAAGAATGTTTGTCCCTTATATCTGTCTTACAGGGGGAGCTGTGTAGTATCAATCCAAACACTCCATGGACTCACGAACAGCTGAGAGAGGTGTATGATGGACTCCTCTTTACCTGCCAGCCCTCCTGCTTTTGCTGGGACACTGGGCTCTCACAGTTCACCCACCATCCCAGTGCCTTCCAGTATTTTGGAGTTCCACTTAGCCTTTTACCAGCACTGTTCTTTAACAGCTTGTATAAAGTGGGCAACAAAAACCATCTGGTTTAACCTCATTGGTCTGACTGCTTGTGAGGTCCAAAGTGTGAAAATGATTTACGCTGAAATTATAGTTAACAGAAATTGAAAACTTATGAATATAATGAAGACATCATTTTTCAAAGTACATATATTCTTTCCTTACAGTTGTAAGTAAAGATATATGTCTATTCTATGTGTACATGTGTGTATATCATATATGCATGCAATTTAATACACATAAATATATCCATGTGTGATTTTCACTGTGTAGTGTGCAACAACAAAATCAACTTTTTAAACATAAAGCACTGCTGTCAGAATCTGTATTGGATCCAGTCATTGCAGTGAACTTCATGTGAACATAATTTCTGCCACTGCAGGGTCTTTGAGTAGCTGAGACTGAAGCAAAGTCCCCACTTGCACATTTTAGTTTTTTGGCTCATTATCCAAGGGTCTTCAGTGCCCCATTTAGATCTTAACATCGGATTTTATGTACACACTTCTGCGTCTACAGTCATTTTGCAATCAAGTCTGTGTACCAAAAGGCATAAAGAGCTGAAGCTCCTACAAAAACAGTGGACCTTTGCCAAACCACAGGCTTGTCTACAGTGGAATATCTGATCTACCTACTGTGCTCTCAATATTGGTACTAGACAGCCATCTCTCTATCATGATTAGAACATGGAAGAAAAAGGGAGCTATGGAGAAACTTTCATGTTGTCTGAAGAAAAGTACTCTAGATTGCCTCTTAAGAGATTTTGGTTTGTCTCACACATATATGATGTCTATTAAAAAATTCTGTTCTCTCTGCCAGAGATGTTTATTTAACATGGTTAATGCTTTCTTGGGTTTTTTGTTTGTTTGTTTTTTGTTTGTTTGGGTTTTTAGGGTTTTTTTGTTTGTTTGTTTTTGTTTGTTTGGTTGGTTTTTTTGTTGGTTTTTGTTTGTTTGGTTTTATTTTAAATTCAGTCAGTGCTATATCCAAAGATTATTCCTTGGCTTTAGATATAGCTCTCTTTATTCCATGAGTTAGATTATGAACAGCTATTTTATACTGATTTACACCTGCTGAATAGCAGGGTCATTGCATCTAACAAGCTGAGGCCTAAACTAATTGCCAGTGTCCCATTAGGCAACTGCACAGACAATCCAGTCCTGGTGGATTTACGTGTTTGCACAGGTCTTGAAAGCAAAGGCAGAGCAAATAACACTGTGATTCTTCACAATAAAAATAATACTGTGATTCCTTGCAATTATTATATACTGATGCTGATGCTACATTTTTTCTCCTGTTACTAACAGCTGATTTCAGTGGTACAATATAATTACCAAAACCTTGTTTGTTAGGCACGTGTAGGGTGCCCAGCCCTGCACATGACACAGACAGTCCCTGCCCAAAAAGCTTATGACCTCAACAAGACAGTCACAGAGCAGACAGCAAAAACATGATGAAGGAGCTGGTTTAAGGGACAGATAGCTATAAATTATTATAATCACTATTGTAATAATTTGATCTAATTACGCAAGAGACTGTTACCTGTTGGATGATATTTCTTGTTCTCTGGCCAAGAAATAAGTTAGTGACAAGAATATCCTAGCTGTCTTTCCTGGCTTGTAATGCCAACAGTTTCTATCCAGCAGCTGACTCTAATAAAATCATCTGGCTTTTTTTGAACAAACGGGAGGGGAGGGCAGCAGCTTGATGGGTGACCTCAATTCGCTGAGCTGCCAGGCCAGTTTTTTGGACTCCCCTTTTATAAATGCTGCAATTATCTTCTGTACATAATTCCAGTTACAATTCTGATTGGAAAATGGAGCTGCTTAGGGGAGCTTACAAGACAACATCTGTTCAACAACAGACATCTGTGCCAGAACAGCAAACCAGGGCTGCCTGAGGTGGGGTGCTTGAGCAAGAGACATGCACAGCCCCACATCTGTATGTGCTGACATGGACCAAAATTGGTTCTTCTTCCATCAACATCTGTTTGTAACTCAGGCCAAGCTCTCTTTCACTCTCTGTATTCCAACTTCACTCATTAAGGAACACTTTTAAAAAACCTTATTTAAGAAACCTCCCTGGCTGTTATGTCCAGCAAATGTGTTCCAGAGATAGCCATCCCCTGCCTCGTGCAGAGAACCAAAAACAGACTAGTAAAACTAGCTTTCAAGTATCTTTTTCTGAATCTTCAGACTTATTTCACATCCTTTTGCTGGGGGATGACTAGTGAATTGGTTGATTTCTCCCCTAGTCCACCGCCACCCTACACTGCCAGCCTGCACCTGCAGTATCCTTGTCTGGGTACCAACAGCAAGCCCAGTAGTTCCACAGGGTCCATTTGCCCCCATTTAAGAGAAGAAGTCAGAGCAAGTCATCCTTCCATCCTGCTGTTGCTCCAGACCAAGCCCTTGTGTGATGTGTTGGGCAACTCGGTGAGTCACAGGCAGAGCAGACAGCGTTTTATCATGCTTTTGCTTATCCTCAGGCTTATCCCAATAGGCCTTTCCAATTCCTCTATCTTACTGCTTTTGCCAGGGTAAAGCACTGGTTAAGAGCTGTATGGGGAGACTGCCCTGACTCCTGTGACTCAGACGTGCCAGCAAACTCACCAGTTCTGCCTGTAAACAGGTATTGCAAACTGTTGTAGTACCTGGCTCGAGTAATATGAAAAAGACTCTCCCAATATTTCCTTTTTCATCCCCTCGCTACTGAAAGAGACAAATTATGGTTTGACGGTGTCTCTTCATTCAGACAAAAGTCACAAGGTCTGCTCCTAAATGAGCAAGAATTTTTTAATGAGGAAACCAAGAAAATAGATTAAAAAAACAAAAACCAAAGAGAAAAAACTTTTAATACTGAGCCACATTTGAATAGAATTATTATAAAATGATGAAAATTGTTATTCATATGATAAGACATTGCTCTAAGGATTCGCATAGGATTGATGAGTTTCTTTTTGAAGGCTAATTGAGGAGTGCAGTCTAGAGCACACAACAGTGTGCAAGAGAGTAATACCTGACATAGTGAGTAATATGAGGAGGATTCCTTGTGTGCTTTGTAAAAGGTTGCTGAACTGTCTGAACAGTCTGTCCTGCCTCATGCCATCACCTTTGAGACACTCAGCAATGGCTGGCTCTAAAAGTCACAAATTCTATGATACCCTGTCATACCTGACCCACTCCCCTTGCTTCAGGTGTCTTGCTGGCTGGCAATGAGCACGAGACTGGAAATGTAAAGTGCATCACTGGTCCCACCCCTGCATTATCTTCTCAGATAAACTCTTCTGAAGGCAATGTACCAAATTTGAACAAAGGTCTGCTTAAGCCTTCTGCTGGACCTGAGACCTTCTGAAACCAGAAAACGGAGAATGGGGAAAGAAGGAAGGAAGGAAGGAAGGAAGGAAGGAAGGAAGGAAGGAAGGAAGGAAG
>VWZG01010408.1:829904-866098 GCA_013396735.1 Grallaria varia | reverse complement strand
AGGAAGGAAGGGAGGAAGGAAGGAAGCAAGGAAGGAAGGAAGGAAGGAAGGAAGGAAGGAAGGAAGGAAGGAAGGAAGGAAAGGTTTGATGATCTTCCAGCTGGGTAAGAACAAGGCTGTGGAACCAGTCTTTGTCTCGGTGTCCATGTTGTCTACACACTGCTGGTTCACTTTAGCAGTTCTCCTGTAAGGTCTGTTTCCTGTAATTTCCCTATGCTATTTACCATGTGCATTGCAACTGGACTCACTTGGGACCAGATCCCATTACACTAGACTGTGTGCAAACATCTACAAAGAGTATTTCAGGACTGGAAGAATTTCAAATCTCTGCCAACCTGAATGTTGCCAACAAATCGTGAATTTCAGATGATGATTGTTTGGTGTGCAAATACAAGCCCTCTATCTCCAAAAGTGGGTGGTTACCCTTTCCTACCACCTAACCAACACTAACAGGGAGAAGTGTCCTTCCAAATCTTTGGGGCAGGATCTCCTGCAAAACCAAGTGCAGGAAAGCCCAAGAAAATCAGGTCTCTCTGAATCTGACCTCTGCCAAGAGACTGTAGAAGATTATTTGTGGACCTGAACTTTGGATGAGTTCGATGTCAGCCAGCAGATTCACTGAACCTTTCCTTGCTGGACCACTGCCAAATTGCCTGCAAGAAGCTGGTGATTATATTGTCCCTAACTCAGCCTCAAGAGTCTAGAGTGGAAGTGATTAGACATGTGAGCTGTGGTTTGGGAGACATACTTGTTGTCTGCCAAGGGACGTGCAGACAATCACATAAAGCTGAAATGCACACACTCACGCAGTGCTGCCCTTGCTAATGAGATGAACCTCCTATTGCAGCAGCCGTGACTCAGAGCAGCGTTTGCATATCCTTGATCAAGAGAAAAATAAAAAAGGACCAGGAGCTGAAGAAGGGTGAGATGATTGGGGAAGAAGCAAGAAGAAAAGCATATTCAGAAGTGGGTGAGGCTTTCCTCACCTGGGACGTGCTGCTTTGCACCTAGAAGTGTCTCTCTGGGCACAGCCCACTCTCCTCCCCATTTGCAATATTCCCATGCAGGCTGATACAAGCAAGAAGAGGTGGTGGGATCTGGCTTAACCTTGTCTGGGCAAGGTGAGCCTTTTGGGATCTGCATTTCAGTGGGAGGGAATTGTGCACATGATGGCAGTTATCTGCACGCATATTTTTACACCATTAAACTCAAAGATGGATGTTTAATTTCCCCTTACCCTGGTTCCCAGGAGTTAAGCATTATAAGGCTGTTGACTTTTGAGATTTTCTGCTAAAGGCATAATTGCTGAAACCTCATGAGGTTTGAAATAAGATCCTGGATTATTTTCACACACCCACATACACACAAAGCGATTTCACTAACTGAAATTAAGACTATTTCCCCTTAATTAACTGAGCCTGTAAAAAGAATGTTGCTATTTAAAGTGTAAACTGAGACAGGGGTGAAAACAACCTCTTTTGGAGGCACAAATAAATGTTGTAGTGCATTTGTTTAACAATGAGATCAAGATAAAAGGGAGTACCACCCTTTCACTTTGGTGAAAATTCTTCTCTCCTTCACCTTGGTGACAGACACGTACGTCCAGCTACAGAAACATATAACTGAAGATGCTTATTTTGGAAGAATTCATGAGGTTTCATTTTGGTTCCTCAACAAAGGGACCGAATCCCACTTTCAGCTGGAAATCTCATCACCAGCGATGCCTTTTGAAGGAAGGGTTGGGCCCTCCTCTGACAGGGGCAGGAAGGGATAGGCAGCCGTCCCAGAAAGACTTTAACTAAAGCGGGATTTTGAGGAAGGACAGGCAAAATCCTGTGCAGAGGGCATGTGAAAGGTTCCTTTGCACCAGTGGTGTCCTAACACCAGCTCTGGATCAGGCCTCTGCCTCCTGGTGTCCCCACATACAACCTCACATGCCCCAAGCTGGAGGATCTTGCATGTCCCAGGCTGAAGGACCTGCTTGGCTGAGCCAGAGTGGTGTCTGGGGGGAACAGGATTTGCTGGGCAGATGGAAAGGCTAAAGGAGACTTGTAGAAGACCCAAATAGGTCGATTTGCCTCTCTGTGTACTTCTGGCTTGGGTAGAAGGGCTGGTGAAGTGTCTCAAGCCTGTTGTCACTGTCAGAAGCCGCACAGGGACGGCAAAAGCGGCTCCAGTGTTGTTGCAAACCTCTGTGCTGCAGGAGGTTTCATTTCTGCAGAACAAGCAGCAGTTTGCACATGCTGGCAAGGTTTTCGGGGTCAGGGCTGGGTGATCTGTTATGAAGGTATCCTGGGAAGTTTTCAGTGAGTCCATCTCAGCTTTTTAGATCTTCTCCAGAGATCCCAGGACACCACGGCCCATACAAAAGCAATCCTCTGACAGAAATCAGCTTCATACAGCTGCTCTGGTGTGAGGGCCGAGGGGTCAAGAAGCGTTCAAAGCATCCATGGCAAAAAAAAATAAAAAAAAAATAGAGAGCAAATGTGAGAAAACGATTGTTTAAGCTGTTCTAGAGAGTTTAACATGGTAGTAACTGAAAACTGGCAGCTACACAACCTTGCAGCCCTCCTGTGAGATACTGAAATGTTTTGGTTATGGGGTGTTTTTTTTTGCAGATGGTTTTCTCAAGATCATCTTACACATTCATGCTGGAGCAGACAACAAAGGTTTTATTATTCTCATGTTCTCTTTTTCTCTGTAGGCCCTGGACGCACATTCTTTTGCCTCCCAATTTAAGTAGGTTAGTTAACTTTATTTCCTAATGTTAATGCAATCTTTGCTCAAAGGCATGTTGCAACTGAATATTGATTTTTTTTCAAAAGAAATAGGACAGGTCATTTCAATTCTTCATGAACCTCACCTTCCCTGCTGCTCTGGCAGAGATGGAGGATGGAGGACCTCTTACTCTCTCTCACTGAGCTCCTTGTGTTTTCTCAGCCTCTTCTTTCATCAAGTCGTAAGCTCCACTGTAGTCAGCTTTCTTGGTTTTGTTTTTTTGGATGGTCTCTCCCCTTTCTGTGGGTGGCAGGCCTAACCTTCCCTGTTCTATTTCTGTTCCTTTCCTTCCTTCCCTTTTTTAGATCTTTGTGTATAATTTTGGCTGAATACTTCAACTAGAAGCTCAAAGCAAACCTAAAACCACATGAAAATCAAGCAAACAAAGCATTTTAACGTTCAAACCTCGAGGTTCAGACTCATTTAAGGAATGGAAACATGAAAAATTGCAGTCCAATGCCCTGAAATTTAACACTATTCCCAGTAATTGGAAAGAAGGTTTTAGAACCAAACTGTCAGGTCAGTGTGAAAAAACAGAAGTGGTCCCATCACTGTTTCCCATGCAGTTTGATGGAAATGCCTGCTCTCTTGGGTCTGATCACCCAGCACATGAGCTGCCTAATTTTACTTGGGAAGCTGAAGCAGAAAGTGTGACAGTTATTTTTGGCACCTTATTGTTTTCATCCTGCACTTAACGATAGCTTTGATTTTTTTCAAATATAACAGTCCTTTCCATTGGACTTTGATGTTTGCCTTGTAGGTACTTATTAACCAGCCAAAGCTAATCATTGGGACATCACCGCTTTGTTTCTTATCTCAAATATATATTGTGGTCACATTTCATATGTTATATAAATGCATGTGCACAGTAGTAAAGCAGATCCTGCTAAGTCTGGAAAAATGCCTTCATTTATAGGCACCATGCCTGCAGGCCTCCCCACTAATGCATATTTTCACTACAATTTCTCCACAAGAGGAGAAAAGGATCTGGCGTTGCTTCATTTTTAAATGCACAGGTCCTACCATAGACTCCTCAGGAGCCACAGACCAGTAGCTGCCAGTCCAAAAGGCAGCTGTGTGTTGCAAAACACACATTGTAAAAATAGGACTGGGCACATGGAGTTTCGTCAGTAGATGCTTTGTGGCATAAAAGCATTTGTATGTTGTTGGTCTTTGTGTCTTTCCCGTTCTTCATCAAAATGATCAAATCTCACATCCTGGGCCAAGATTATGGGCTTCTCCTTTGCAGTGTCCCGTACTCCAGCACAGAATCATAGAATCATAGAATGGTTGGAGGTGGAAGGGAACTGAAGGATCATCTAGTTCCAGTCCCTCTTGCCATGGGCAGGGACACCTTCCACTAGACCAGGTTGCTCGAAGCCCCATCCAGTCTGGCGCTGAACACCTCCAGGGATGGGCCATCCACAGCTTCTCTGGACAACCTGTTCCAGTGCCTCACCACTTCACAGTGAAGAATTCCTAATATCTAATCTAAATGTTTCAATTTGAAGCAATTTAATGGGAGGTCTGGTTGTGCTCCTGTATTCTTAGTCCGTTCTCCCCTCAATGGTAGTTCCTGAAAAGGGATCACATGTGTGTTCAGTTATTGTTATTAGTAAAACCAACTACATTTTTTCCAGTGAAAAGGTTCCATAATCCTCCTTTTTTTTTCCTGCCATGTTCATGTGTCTTTGATTAAAAATTTTCTGTGGTTTGTCTTCTTAAACAGTAAAATGCTTCATTTCCAATTCTAGAATTCCAGAGAGCAATTTTCAGGACATTATTAAACAAAATTTAATAGAAAATACAGATAAATTTTGGGGCCAGACCCGCTCTGTCAGGATTATGTTGTATCTGTCCTACAATAGCTCATTTATTATCAGCCTGGGGATATCTGAAGATTGGACCTGGCGGTCCACTTAAGCTCTTTCACAGATGATTACGGCAGTGCTGCTGAAAGCAGGAGAGGGAGGTCTGAGCTAACAAAACTCATTGGAGCGAAAAAATGCATGAAGAACAATGTGACACGGAGGCTGCTGTTTATTACCAGTGCTGTTCAGGCTAGTCAAGCTACATGGACTTACATGATGGATGCAATGAAGGTGGTGGAGCCCATCAATCTCTAAATCAGAGCTGAGTGCTCAGGGCTGGCTGCTGCTGGCAGGTTGAATCTGTACAGTCGTTGGACAATTACCCACATTTCTACAACCTCCAGAGCTTAAAGGGAGCATAAATGAGTACAAAATACATTGCCCATGCAGAACTAGTAATAATACAAAGAATACAAATGTTGACCTCAGGTTTCAGACACCACGGGAAGAAATGCAAGCGTCAATGGGAGATGTATTGTTTGATGGATATTGTTTCAATCATCAAATTAGAGGAGTAAAATAATAATATTTACTTACAGCACCGTTAGTCAGGCACCAAGTAACAACTACTTTCAGCCTAAAAAGCCACATTATCTGTGACTACAAAGATGTACAGCTGCAACTTTATGGCTCATGTTGTTGAGATACTTGGTAATTCCAAGAGAAAGGCAGGAGGGCTAGGCAGCACACATGGCCTTGGTTCATTTAGCCAGTGATGACACAGTTCATGTTGACAAAAACATTTGATGAAATTTCCCCTCAGATTGCATCAGCTGTAAATACATGTATAAATAGGCTCCTTTTACATGTATATCTTGCCTCTCTGTGGAGAGTTTTGTGTGTGGTATTATTATTTTAGTTCACACCGTGATTCTTTCTCACTTCAGAACGATGTAGCGATGCCAGTAAATCTTTGTATTTTAGATCTGCCCTAACCTGGAAGTGTGGGGGAGCATGTTGGTGCTTCCTGATGTGCGTGGATGCAAGCCTTGACTGGTCTGGTCCCAGCTTAGATGTTTGATCCTTCACTTCAACCCTTCATCTGCCAAAAGTCAGGGTTTGGAGACTGGGCTAGTAGCTATGCACCTCTCAGCCAACATATTGAACTGTCATGTAAATCGGTGCTGAGAGTTTCCAACAGCATTTTGCTGTGGGGTGTGGATCCAGGATACTGCTGGCTGAGGAGATGCTCAGTGTGTCTCAGATGCAGACTTCCTCCTGCAAAGAAGCTGCTGGGTGGGGGGATGCCTCAGCAAGTGATTGGACTGTTATTTGCTCGTGTTTGGAGGATGTGATGTTTGACTCTATTAAAATAAACTGGAATAGTCCCAAGAAGTAACAACTTCAGGCAATTTCTCTCCATTTCAGAAGCAGAAATTGCCAACCTCTAGCAGCCACTAAATGGTATATCGACAAGACATGAAGCATCATTTCTTTGCTTTTATGTTTTTAAAGATCTAAATGTTTGAACTTAGCTCAATCATCAGAACGCAGCTGGGAGAAGGACTGCAGCATCCCAGACAGTGTCCAGCACTTGCCAGAAGACCAAATCCTGTGCAGCAAAAAAGGCCTGGAAGTGCTCATTCAAACCTATTTGTTACATGAAGCATCAATATGTAATTCTATTTCTTTTGGATTTTAATCCTCATACTGTTTATAATGAAGATTAAGGATAGAATATTGTTTTAGCCAGGCCACAAGGAATCTGAGATGCTTATTTTTATCTTAGTCCTCCCTTCAGGTCTGTAATTATTTTTGCTGGCAAAAATGTGATTTAAATTTTCTGTTTAATGAAAAAAGAAAAAACTCTATTGCACATGATATTTTTCTTTGGGAAGTGCCAAAACCTCATTATTTTGTTCTACCTTCTTGCTGCATGCTGAGTGTTCGTGGTGAAGAAGAGCTGTATCATATCAGATTTCAGGAAGAAAGGGAACTTTGCGGACTTTGGAAACTTTTTCCACTGTCAAACTACCCAATTGTCCTCTGATACATAATTTTTCAAAACAGGATAATAAAAAGTTTTGTACATGCTGTTGAAAAACTTCAGCTTTTAAGTCATGAGTTTCCATGCATTGATTAGTTTGTTGATGGAAAGAAATTCCCTTTTTGTGCAAAAAACGTGCCTTGCGCAGGATGTGGAGGCTTCTCAAGTAGGCATGAAAAATCAAAGTCCATCGCTTTGCTTCCTGTCAAGCGAGAGGTTCATGTTATGTCCAGGAGCAGCACCTGTGGATTAGCAGGGAAAGAAGTGGCCCTTACCAGAGCTGAGCTGTGATGGTGTCACTGGCCCATATCGGGGTGTGTTTGATGGGCTTTGCTGGGCACTGGTAATGCAGAGCATTGCTTCTTGGGAAGGATGGGCGCTTGCACAGCCTGTGATGCCCTGGATTGTCTCCTTAGTGAACTAATGGCACTGTCTGGCCAAACTCATCTCTCCTCCAGCTGTTCATCCGCTTAACCACATCACATGGTGCCACCTTCTACCCCAGATGAGATCATTTGGTTTCAGCAACCACTGAAGACCTTCACAACAGACTTGGGGTGCTGCTAAATAGGGATCTTGGATATTAGGCTAAATAGTGTCTGTGGACTATAGAAGACAAAGCAGCTGAATAGCAGATCAAAGACTACCAAAACAAATGGAGAACAATGTCAAGCTCTCTCTGGTTTAATGTTAATTAATTATTGTATGTGCAGTGTTAGTGGTTAAATGTAATTGGAGCAGTTGTACAAGGGAACATCCTGTAGACTACTGATGAAAATACTCTCTGTACAGAGGTGAACTCTTCTGAAGTAAACAGGGACAAAGACTAGATCGTATTAATCACTGGGCTTCTGATTAAAGAGCAAAGGCAGCTTGGAAATGATTAATTTCAGCAGTGTTTGACCAGTTATTTTGGCTGGCATCAAGTCAAAGCAAGCCAAAGGAGAGAAAATATCAAAGGTGATAATTTGCCCTTTTTTTTTTTTTTTTTTTAAGGAAAATAGAGCAAAGAAATGAGGTGGCAGGAAGAGTAAAACAGCAGAAAAATAAGTGGAGTTAACATCAGGAAAATGGCAGAGCCAAACTGGAAGAAGCTGTGATGTTCAAAAGATGTCACAGGGCAAAGTAAGAGGAGGAGCCGTGGAAATACCCAAGACATGGGTCAGGCAAGTCTCAGTGCCCCTGATGTCTGGCTGCCTGCTGTGCAGCCAAACCCCACCACTGAGAACTGCACAGTGTGGGGCTAGATGGGGTTTGGATTTGAAATGACACTGAGCTGCTTATGAGCAGAAGTTTAAAAGGGACAGCAGATATAACATGGAAAGCATGAAGTGCCAGAAGTTCTAGGTGTCTCCAGATACAACAAAATGATTTTGAGATTTTTCTTGGCTCTTGGACTGTTCTTTCCCATTGTGTTCATAACCAATAAATTGAAAGGACCTTTAATCTTTAAAAAATAACAGTAGCCACCCTAAATTGTGGCTGTACAATCCTAGAAGCAGAATTTTACTGTAGATGACTATAAACCCTCGCTTTTAAACAGTATCAAGAGTGAACTGATGTGGCAGCCTTCTGGTCAGGTGCACCTACTTAATAAATATTAACAGCTATAAATAGACACTCAGCAAAATTTCACTTAAAGGCTTAGCCCTTCCCAGGGCAGAGGCGGCGGGGGAGTTGTAATGTTGACAACTGACACAGTGGCAGATGTTTTTACCATTTACTGCTGAGACAGCTGACTTTAAGTGCAGAGCTGGGAGAAGCCAGAGTAGCTAGGCATTGTCTCCTTTTTCGACCTCAGTGTGTCTGATTTAAATGTGGAATTCTTTGCCACTAAAAGGCACATCAGTCATTTGCAGGCAAAGCAGAAGCATCTATGCAAGATTATCCATCCCATCCCTAAAGGAGTTTCTAAAAGGAGTTGGATTGTCCACCCACGTGGTTTTGGTTTTTTTTCTCCACTGATTACTGAAGGAGAGTAAAAGACCAGTTTGCATTAGATATCAAACATTTAGGTGCGTAAAGTCAGACAATCTCATCCTTGAAAGTCCTTCTATGAGGAACAGGGAGAGAGAATCTGAACTCCTTTTATGAGATCAGTTATCATAGCGAGACCTCACATGTAGCTTGTAAGAACTTATTAGAGGTTTGTGGAAAGCCTTTGCCTGCTCTGTTTTAATAAGTTCAAGCATCTCACATGGTGAGAACAGAGTGGAGCCCACCAGGTCCCGTTCTGCCTGTCCATGGTGGGAAGAACCACGCTGTGCCAGCCAGAGGGTGCCCTCCTTCAGCATTTTTGTCACAGCTGGGAAACCCAGACCATGGGCCATGGCTGGGACTGCTAGGCATGACCTCAGAACAAACTAAAAATTAAGATCCAATTAGCCATAGGTTCTGAGTATCTTGTAAAGCAAATAAGCACCTATTTAATAAAATACAAAAAATAAAGAAAACCCCCAGTGATTACACTAATATTTGTTTGTGCCTGTATTGTTACTGCCAAAAAAAAACCAGAATCTGACTGAATAAGACTTCCAGAAGTTGGACTGTTTTGTCTTTGTGGATATTTTGTGTCCTTCATAAAGCTTAACTTCACTCTCAAAAAATCCCCAGCCTGTTTCAGTTGCTCTTGTGAGTGCAGTACTGCCCACCACTCAGGAAAAGGTAGGTAAATTCTGTGTATTGACCATGGGAAATAAGAGAAAAAATAATAAGTTTTTACTTGGACAAAATCAGACTAAGACATTTCTGTATCTTATCTGAAGTCATAAAGAAGAACTTTTTTAACTCTTCAAACAAGACAAACAAATTTGAACAAGAAAGAATGGCAGTTTGGTAATTTGTGATGTGTGATGTTTTAGAAGTGGTCTCCACCACTTCTCTGGGCAGCCTGTTCCAATGCTTGGCAACCCTTTCAGTGAAGAAATTCTTGTTAATATCCAACCTAAACACTCCCTGGCACAGCTTCAGGCCATTTCCTCTCCCACTGTCACTAGTTACCTGGGAGAGGAAACTGACCCCCATCTCCCCACAGCCTCCTTTCAGAGAGTGAAGTAAAGAGTGACGGGCTCACTTTTTAAAAGGAGTGGCCGTACTTTGCTTTGGAGAGGGGCCGAGTCTTTCCATGACGATGGTCTTGTTGGCACAAAAAAGTGGAACAGGACCCTCAGGGGACCGAGCTAGTGCCCAGCATGGTTTCAAAACTGAGTGAACGTGGGGAATAGGTACCTGATTGCTTGCACAGGGCAGCTGAGTGTACATGCAGAAGCTGATCAGTAGTCTGATTAACTGGGTGGTGACTGAGCATTATTGAATGTCCACAGCTGCCAAAGTCCTGTTTTATAAGTCTTGATCTTTTTTTGCCAAAAGTCTATGCAAAAATTTTAGGTGCCGTGTTTTGAGTGTAACCTTGAAGCAGTTTAAGCCTAAAAGGTGAGTATGACAGAGATTAAGGCTAAAATTTACTGACCAGGGCGTGTAAAAACATTTCATTTGAGTGAGAGCTACACAAAAATACAGGGAGTAAACAATTTGCCCTGAAGGATTAAGATGACCCTAGGCTCCAATAAATGCCTGACAAGATTAAATTTGATTTTTCTTTCCTGAGGTCAAGCTGCTCTTTGTTCCAATAAATTTATTTAACCATATTCACCTCATCAGAGATGTATTTTATGTACACTCTCCATGCACTGCAGCTAAGCTCAAGTCAGCCTTTAATATTGTATCATGAATGGACAACTCCTCGTTTGACCAGTGAATGACCTCTCACTCCACCCCAAATAAGTATAAAGTATTCTTCTCTGTGGAAAGAGCATTTACTATTATTAGTGCCTCAGAAATACTGCTTTTGCTGTATATTTCTGTATGGTGCAGGCAGAAGGGTGTAGCAGGTACGTGTGTGTACTCATGTGTGCGCATGCAAGAGAACTCTTAAAATTAATGGCCTTGGCTCACAAAACCTTCTGGATCTGTTTACATTCCTGAGGCAAATTCCTTAATATATCTGTAGTGTAACTGTTCCACAGCCTCTAAATGCAGGGCTTTGGTATGCTACCCACCTTCCCCGTGCAGGGAATCGCTGGGAACATTTAGTTCCTGCTGAGAATGAACGTGCCCCTGGTATAAGCACAGCAGCAACGTGTTAATACACTCTGCTGATGCTGCTTAATCTTGAGGATAATGTATGGGATTTTCTGCATATTATCGTAACATGGCATGGGAAGGGGAAATTGTTTGGTTTGGAATGTGGAGGAGAGGGCAGGAGGAGAAGGAGGGAATGGAGAGGGAAGTGTTTAAATAGCTCCAGTAATGACCTCGGGGCTGATAGGGGACTCCCACTCACATCAGGATTTATGCTGAGTGTTGGAATTGAGGAAGATTTGCCCAATAATGTCAGATAATTTGCGGTGTTATGGGCTGGGCAATGCTCATCCAAGATAGCAGTAAGAAGTGGTTGCACTCCTTACGGGAGGGCGGGTGGGGGGTTCCTTCCCCAGCCCTCAAGGCCATATCAGGGCCATTCCCAGCGACCTTTCAAGGCCAAGAGTATTAGTTGAAAGATAAAGGTTTGGAAATCAGCCTTGCTCATGCAGCCCTGATTTTCTCCCAGCAACATGAGGGCTGACCACCTTCCATATGGGTTTGTGATTCAGGAGAGGGGAGTCCCACAAGAGCCATGGTGTTCCATGGCCTTAGATGACTGAAATGCTGACCATCTGCATAGCTGGTAAGTCCAGCATATGAAAAAGGTGTTTGTGTGTACTCCTGGCTCTGCTGTATGAGTGAAAAATAAAAAAAAAAGATCTGGAGAAGATGAAATAGAAGCAGACCTACAGCTCCAAACACAGTGCCTCAAAGAAAACGCAAGAGACAGAGGTTTTTGGGCTGAGTGCTGGGCTGGAAAGCCAAACATGAGTCTGCACCCCTTCTTTTCTGACTCCTCTTACTTTGATCCGTAGGATCACCTCTGAGGAATATCTTGTTCCACCGTCAATGTGACAGAGCACATCCTCCATTTGACCAAACTTCTCCAGTAAAGCCGGTAGCAAGATGTTACAACTTCTCAACAGAATATATGTATACACCTCTTTTCTTTTCCAAAAAGATCCCATCAAAAGAGTCAGTTATGCAAGAGATGTCTCGAACGGTGTAGCACGGTACTGCTGCAAATCAACTTATTCAGCTTGCTAGGCTTCCTGGTGTTGGATGCTAGTATTTGGGAATGTGATGTTCACCAAGGTGGTGAGTCACTGGAGTTCATGCAACAAGTGCTTTACATAAGACCTTGACTGGTTCTTTAGTGCGAGTTAAAGAAATGGAGAAATCTCTTTAGTATGATGAAAGTAGATATTTGCTTTGGGGAGAAAAGTCACATACCTGAATCTCCTTTTATTTTGAGTTTTTGCAAGACCAACACTTTTTTATCTGGTGTTGATTATTTTTATACTGGCAGAGCTCAGAACCTCTCATGCTGCTGAGGGCTTCAGGGTGGAAACTGCAGGGAGGGCTCTACAGCAACTCTCCACTCCTTTCTGGTTGCCCCACTCACCATTGCAAATCCACAGTCCTCTCTTCATGAGCAGTGGCAGGTGATGGGGTTTCTGCTTATGGTTCCACCCCCAAGCTGCTTCCAGCAGCTCCTTGGGCCTCCTTGAACCCAGCCTGGTGCTCTTTCCACTGTATCATGACGAAAATGGAGGCAGATTGGATGCTACCTGTCTACAGTGATCACAGCTTGGAATAACACCATGGGAAGAGTGATGTGTCACAGAAAAATTACAGTACAAGGAAAACATGCAACCAAGAGTTCATCAACGATGGAAATCAGCAGTTCTTATGGACTCTAAATGTACCCTATGCATAAGGGAGGAAACCTTTTCTTTCACAAGATGTGTGTTTGGAGCCACAACTCAAGGGACCTGTGCCAAAGGAATAGGAGTTGGCTGAGGTTATTGCTGAACCTGTGAAGGATACAATGCTAACTACAGACCTGAGCCTTCCCCTTTTGGGATCAATGTCTTCTGGTTTCACCTTGCACACCTCTGAAATTAGAACTACCATGCTGATACCAGCCAGAAGGTAAACTACTGCTCCTGTTACTGTTCTTGTGACACTATTTACTAGTGTCACACTTGGACACACTCTCTTGCATGTCATGCACTTGAGCAAAGATCAGTGATGATTTGTGATGCCTGCTGAAACCCTCTGAAAATCTGTTATTGATTAAATTCTCATTATCATGTGTAATATATGACCGTGCTAAGGGAGCTCTCAGCACACTCAATGGGATTTGCTGGGGGATATGGCAAAGCTTGGTCAACACCATCCTGAAATGAAGTACTGCTCTACTGTACTTTGCTTTCTGCTTTCTGCTCAGCAGACCTTTATGAGAGCTCAAAATGTAAACATGAAATTTTGACTTCAGATAAGAAGACTTATCCAAACATACGTGTTAACTACTCAGCCATTTGTGTTCACCTGCCTTTCTTTATCTCTCCTTTATGTTTTAATAGTGGCCATAATAGTAACCACCCAGCTTACTGCAGAGAGCACATCGTTCAGTGCTCAAACACACAGACTGTGCAACTGCAGCACTGAGAGGGATGAACAAGATAGCAGAAAAAAATAAAACTCGCTCCATTGAACTGCCATAACTCAGCTGCTGGTGCAACAACTTGGACCTGTCACCCCAAGGCCCGAGCTGGGAAGGAATGAGGGAGGAAACAAGGTCAGATGGACTCCGATCCGAGCAGGAGCCAGGTTCATGTTGGCCACTGTCCCTGCCCCATGCAAACAAATATCAGCCTGAAGCCGAAAGCCTGCACCACTTACCCAACCAAACTGCTCAGCTGCACCAGTAACTGGAGCAGCGCTGCCTCCAAGGGCTACACCATCCTGTCCAAACGGTCAGGGGCTGACCACAGATAACCTTTCCTGAAGGACACTAGTATTTTGAAACCTCAGACAGCTACTCAGTCTGCCCACTGACCTTTGCTGAAAGGCCTACTGGGAGCAGATACACATTTATTGAGACCTTGCACTGCATTTCTCAGAAGCTGAAATGTCCTGTAACACGATTCACCATTCTTTAAAATGCTGCCTCAGGCTGCCTCAGTTAAGGGGAAGTATTATTTCCCCCACATTACTTGTAATCAAAACAATGAACATTATTATCCTCTGTGAGTGTGAGTGGGAGAAAGCGAGTCACAAGTTTTACTTACTAGACAAATTGCTTGATTGCCTCTTAAAAACATCCCTAAATCTAGGACAGCAAAGCTGCAGCCACAGCTAGCTTTCAGGTTTTGCATTCCTCCAGAAAAGGATTTATCCCTTGCACTGACAGCAGATGTATGTCTTGCCACTGAATCACTGAGAATTACTCCTTTTACCTTGTCTCCCACAAAGGTATGAGGTGCTTTGTATTTTAAAATGTACCACCACCATTTGATTTTTCAGGTGTATTTTAGAGTTTAAAAATAAAAACAAATAAATAAGTAGAAACAGAATGTGGGAAGCGAATAAATTAGTTGAAGACTTCACAGGTGGCCATGCTGGAGCGCTCATCACTAGGTAGGGAAAGTGTTCTCAGGACTTTCTGTGACTATGAATGTAAGTGTCATTTCAGAAGTGATGTGACATCTGTACAAATCTCAGAAAACAACTGAGAAAAAGTCTGTAGGAAGAGGTTTTATTTCCACCTGCCGCAGTTGAGTAAATCATACCAGCTTGGAGAAGGGTTTGCAATCAAGAAGCATCTTCTGCCTTTTCCAGCTGTGCCAACTACCCTGATAAAGGCCAACTTCCCATACACTCCTTGTCTCAAAGTCGAGTTTAGTTGTTCCAGCATCCTTTAAACACAGCTGCAAGGCTGATCTTCTCTGTTTACCGATCCCTGACCTTTCCCACCATCCCTCACCCCATCTTTATGCTCCTGCCCAGAGATGTCCTGATCCACAGGGCAAGGAGAACTGAGACAGGACATCACCATGGCCCCAGTGGCAGCCTTGTCTCTGCTTCTCCTCCAGCTCCTCGCCAATTGCCTGTTCACTCTTGCTTGTTCTATACTAACAGGCTGCAAAAAGCTTCCCTTCCTCTCCCATCTGACACAAGTCTCTACCCAGAGGTCCCCAGGCTGGTAGGTCTCTGCTGAAGCCTCAGTGCTGACACATCAGCCAAAACTGAGCAGGGATAAATGTCCCTGGTCCTCCTGAGACCTGAGTCTCTTGATCTCTGGGGGCTTCTTCCTGCCCAGGTGTTGCACAAAGCAAGCCCAGCTCCACTAAGGAACTCTGAATTGTGAAAGAAAAGGCCATTTGTAACTTGCAATCCGGATTTTTTGCATTGGAAAAGAGAACAGAACTTTTAACTTGAGGTGATGATTAAGTGGGTTGGGTTTTTTTCTGTCTGAAGTGACAAATTCTTTAATCATCCTTTCCTAGGATACATTTTGAATTTATTTGCATCTGCATTTCCCCGTGAAAGATGAAGATTGCTCAGAAGATTACCAGCAGGCTGTAAACACAACCACACAGTACCTGAGGTCTGCTGCAGGTGCAGAGTGGATGCAGAATTCCCACAACATGCACACACATACACAAACTCTCTCCTCCCCTACCAACCCCCGAGAAGGACATTTCTCCGACACACTATGGATACATTAATAATTCATTAATATTAATATATCATTCGTTAAAATAATTAATATTTAATGTAATGGACTGGTGAGGATGGGACTAGACTAAAAAAAAGCCCTGGGCAGACTGACTCTGATTAGGCTGGATTGGAAGTCTGTGCAAGGGGACACATCCCACCGCAACGGGATTCATGGGGAGAACTCACCGGAGAGAGGCATTACTGTAGGCAATTGGGCACCACCAGCATCACCCTGGCTGCTCTCAAAGAGCAGGAAAGCCCAGACAAGGCAAGAGAGGAGAGCTCAGGGCAGTACCCTACAGATAACATGCCAGATAATGCTGGAATCCTCTACATATTCAGACGGGATGGACCCCCAGGATAAGTTTGATCCACCCAACAACTATTTCAGGAATGCGCTTGGGATCCTGCAGAGAATAACCCAGCCCTCAGGAGATGAGTCCCACCTACTTCTAGAGGAAAAAAATCCTGAGACAGTTCCCTGGGTGGGAGGCCTGGAGGAAACATTATACTGAGCTCCAAAGACTTGCTCTCAGCAAATAAATCCTGTAAGGTCTGATAGAAAATTACCCACCTGCAAGGAGCATTTGTGATGTCTTCTAGGAATTTACCTTTTTTGCTGTACGTTTTACAACAATCTGGGTAAATTACTGCATTCTTGCCTCACTGCAGAGAGCTAAGTGCTCTGGAAGGTTTTTGGGGTTTTGACGGGGAGGGCAAAAACCCCAGAATTTTGTATCAAAGAATCATTTCCAGTGCACTACATGGCATGCACAGAAGTGACCTGTCCTGTCACAGCTGGGCATGGGAGGATGCTCTGTGCTAGAAGGAGTGGTAGGACCTGCCTTCTGGTGTGGAGTAGAACTGAGGTGTGGAGGACTTCCAAGAGCCTGGATGGAAGGCAAACCTGCTGAGGAGGGTGGGGAAGGAAAGTTTCTGTTTTTCCTGACACAAATTTTCAATTTCTTTGGGTGGAGCTCTTAGGAGGGATGAAAATAGCACGCCTGCCAGAAAACTTGTGAGAAAGCCTGTTGTGGGCTAGATTTATTTACTAGATAACATCTAGTGCAGGTAACTTGAAGCCTGCCTTACGCTGAAGGTTAAACATTTCTCTGTCACTGAAATTCAATTTACAGGTAAGCTAATTAATCCTATCTGGTACTCTCAGTGCAAACAGAGACTTGGGGCCATATTTTATACCTTTTTACCACCCAGAGAGTCTTTACACTGCAGAAAAATTAGGGCTCTAACAACTGCCACTGGGGAAGCTTTGCGTTTCTGAAGTATTTGAATAGTGCTATTCTAGCTCATTTGCTGCAGGTTTTGTTTTCACAGAAATGACACAATCATCATAAATAGCATTTTTTGTATGGCATTGTGCATGCCTTGAATTCATATGGTAATTCCCTGAAGCATCTGTTCTTCTATATTCACAGGTCCTTTAACGGATGCTGGTCTACATCTTTGCCCTGCAATATTTCCTGAATTCTGCCGTACATTAAGAGTATATTTCTCATGTGCATGCCAGTGAAATATGTTAAAGATACCACAGCTAGATACCCTCTGAAAAATTTTCCTAACTCTGTCCTCTTGAAAGGACTTTTTGGAGGACAGGAGCATGTAAAGTACTTTGTGAGGAGTTAGGTGATATTGAGTCTGCAGCTGTCTTGGGAAAATCTGGCATCAAGAAGCAGCGTTGGCAATGCTGACACAGACTGATGCTCTCCAGAACCTGGTTAAGTGTTTTCCTCTCTAGCAAACCTTTTTCAGGCATAATTTACACTGGAACTTCTTGCTTATTTTAAAGAAATTATGCTGCTAACAGTGACTTTCCTGATACCAGTTTCCAGTGCCACTGCTGGTTTACAGCCTTTGGTAGGTTTTATCTGGTCAGGGAGTTGGTCTCAGCTGGGCCCTGCAGTGCTTTAGGGAAGAAACCAAAGGAAAGAAAACACTTAACAACTGATAATCACCTCAGAAATCAATTGTTAAAACAAAATTTTTGCCAATAGCTGAATTAACATGATTCAAGATCCTGAGCTTTACTGAGTTTGATGGAGCTGGTGATGTTGATATGTATTTGGGCACTTCTATAGCAAAGGGAAAACTTGGGCTTCAGCCTGGACTCCACTGACTACTGTTCAGCTTTATATTGCCATTTCTGAATTGCACTAACATCCAGTCACAGCTACTCTAGTCCCATCCCAACTCATGCAGGATCTCTGCTCTTCAGTAAAAATGATTTTTAGTGCAGGACAGTAGGACAAGTGGTAACAACATGAATTTCATCAGGACACCATCTGTTTTCCTTCCAGCATAAAAAGACATAGAGCTGGGCATGTGAGAAAAGACACATCCTTGCGGTCCATGCCTGGAGCATCAATAATTTTATTATGCTCTGTTAGGGGATGGAGCATATTCAAGTCTTGCTGAAGTCAAGAAGGTATTTCCTTTGTACAGGATATCACAGCTAATCCATCCCAAACTCAGAGAGCCTCAGTTTAAAATTCGAATATCAAATCAACAATGCCTTAATAATTCCTCAGTCTGTTCATAAATCCCTTACTCCTCTGCCACACTCAGTCTCCCCACTAACACGAGATCCTCCTCTTAGTGATGACCCACCAGGAAGCACTGTTTGCCTGGGGAGTTCATGTCACCCTTATCTTCTTCTTACTGTTCCGTGAAGATGGTGCCAAACAGAACATTTCAGCTTATTTGCGTTTGCTCTACTGTTTTTCTACCAAGTGATAGACTTTAATTCTTTGTTGTGAACCTCCAGCAGGGATTTCCCACTCAAATCCTGGGCAGTTTCAAGACCATTTCCTATTATCAGGAGCATTCAGATCATTAAATACAAGGTTTTAAATTAAGACTGTTAAATATAAGGTTTTAATTCAGTATTTTGACACTATAAATAGCAGCAAAATGGAGATGGTACTGGTGCGTCTGTGTGTGAGGGGTGATACTCTTGGCACCTGTACAATTCCCGTGTGACTCAGAGACATACATCCTGGTCCACACTCATTTCCTCAAGGTCAGCACCTCTGTTCTCCTTTGTCACATGCTTAGTCTGATTTTTTTTTCTTCTGTCCCCAGGCCTGCTGACTTCAAGGAGAGGATTTTGTGAAGTGACCTAAAAGAGTTTATGTCTTGAATAATCCTGACTCTCCTAATCTCTCAGCTCTGAATTGAGGCACACTGCACTGTTTGAGTATCAGCACATGTGCACCACACAGATTACAGGCATGATTCTGGTATGAGCAAACTGATGTGCAAATCAAGATTTTTTCTTTGTAGCCACCCTTGATGACAAAACAGCGTCTCACCTTGCGTAGAGGAGTAAGGTGAGTCATCAAATCTGATGACTTCATTCTATCCACACATGAGGCAGGGTGAAGTTCAAGTCTTTTCCTTTCCTAATGTGCTGGAAGGCATTTTGGAAGGTGAAATGTCTCCCACAGAAGCTCAGGTAAGTACAGGGCGTTTTAAAACAGAAGAGAAATGAAACTTGCCAACATTCATAGGAGCCACTTGGCAGCAGGGGAAAGAGGTGGACATTGTTTTATAAAGACAAAGAACTGATATCAGAGAAGGTGAAAGGCACTTGAGAATTCAGAGAACTATCAAAGAAGACACAAGCAGAAGCCCCTAATTTTTTACCTTTTTTGGGTCTTAGTCTGTATTTTTTATTATATTGATATATGAAGAGAAACAATGAATTCAGAAACCTAGTATGAAACTCCTTTAAGTTGGGATGTGTGTGTTTGTGGATTGCATATTGGCCTTGTGCACCTCCCAGAATGGCAGTGGTGGTAAAAGCTACATTGAAGTAAGGGGCAATCCAAGAACTCCTCACCAGGCACAGGAGGTGGCGTACGTAAAAAGGTTGAGATTATATTAGGCCTTTCCAGGTTGCCTGGAGTCCAGGGCAAGACTAATGCTGAATTTCCTCTGCGAATCCACACTGGCTTAAATGAAACTGAGGCTTGGGGATGCCTTGGATCTTGTGAATGTCTGCTCCAGGGAAGAGGATGAAAACTGGACATAGAAATGCCCTCCAGGTGGTTATTAGGATCAGTCATCTCCAGCCTCCTGCTCTTGGACTTCTAGTCCTTTTATGTGTAAATGCACAGTTAGGAAGTTCTGTGTCTGGCATTGGCAGGAACTGGAATATTATTGCTTGACTGGTCACTTTTCTCCGTGTCTGGTTTCAATTGTCCAGAAACAAAGTGATGGTCAGTAGCACAGGAGAAGAAGCAAGGAGAAAAGCTGAAGGTTAATAGCTTGTAAACCTTGCTAAGTTTGGTGAGTTCCAGGCTGAGCTGTGCAGTGGTAGGAAAGTAAAGTAAAATTTTAACTCGGGTGAAAATCCCAGTGGTGAATAAGCAACTGAGTCTCTAAAATCACGTCCCTGCAAGCACGTCCATAATGTCTCAGAGTAGTGGGTGATACCTTTTCCTGGGACATGCACCTTCCATGTGATGTTTCTGAGTTCACTGCTAAAAGAAGAACAATGCTGCCTGGCATGTTTTGACCTGTGTGAGCTCTGAGCATGTCATCGCCTCTGATGAACTGTTCTCTTTCATCCTCCCTCTTCCCTTCTTAATTGTTTTTGAGAATTAAGATCTGTGGTCATAAAAAGTGCTTCTGCTCGTATCTGTTGGCTACGGGTCTGGGTGTGATTTGTTTCCATGTGAATATATTGATATGTTTCTGAGAGATAATGCCTTTTCTTGCAATGCAGATAAAAAGAGTATCTGTCTTCAGGCAAGGCAAACTGTGAAGAAAAGTTTTCTAAATACAGCAAATTAGCTTTCCTGATTTGCAGGTCATACATGCCTATAAAACCTGGTTCTACCATGAACACTGTTTATCAGAAGATTTCAGAAGAGCTTATAATGTAAGGACACCTACTTGGGAAAACTTAGTGGGAGATTAGTGGAAAACCAAGGGAATTTACTGTCTTGCCCCTTGTCTGTTTCCATCCACCATTCTCCTTCCCCCACTGGCAGCATACAGCCTGTGTGTGCTTCTCTCACCTGCAATCATTTGACTGAAGGTACCCACCAGAAATTGTATCAGTGACTGAGCAGAAAAGAAATTGTTTGCACAAGCAGTAGATGAATGTAGATAGAAATGTACAAATTTGTTATTGGCTTGTTATCAATCTCTGAATAGGGCAACATGGTGGTGATTTAGTCCCTGACCATTCCAAGCCTTCAGGAAGGTTGTTGCCACATACCTGGAGTCTGGGCATCTGGATGGTCCCTACAGCTACACCCTGGAGCTTCTCTGTGCCCTTGGACCAGGTTCTTCCCTCACTTCTGGTCCTCTGGTTCCCCTCCTGTGGGAAAGGAGAATGGTTCTCTACCCTCCCTGCACAAAAGTGCCACTTCCCCTTCTCCATCCAAGCCCCTGAAGTGCAAACAAGCTGCAGCATTGTGAGGGTGGCTTGTGCACCATCACCCTCTTTATTGTCACTGTTCTCTCTCATCACAATAAGTTCAGATTTGTAGGTAAATAGATGAAGGTGGAGGTAGCAAAATTTTTAAAGTTTAGTGCTTTGGAGATCCCATAGAGCCTTTTACACCCAGACAATGCCTCTATAGGGAATCCAGTGACTTACATTCGAGCACCTTGCTCCTGCAGAAGGCTGGCTCCCTTGATTGCCTGGAGACTTATGGAAAATGACAAAGAAAACTTGGCATCTAGGAATGACTTTGACTTTCATGTGAAGCTTGTTTTTTCTGAGACCAATGCTCTTCAGCCTGACCAATGACTTTGTATGGAAGACCAATCTATGCAACCCCATTAGCCTCTCATGGTGGCCACAGGTTTTCTTGGCACGTTCTGGGGAGGCTGATTTCTGTTCATGCTGCAGAGCATGGATCACTGCTCGTTCTTTATTGTTCTGTCCTCTGTGACCAAACTACTACTCCCACTAAATGGAAAATGGAAAATTACTGACCCCCCTTTTTTGTGAGATTGCTCCCTCTTTTGCTCTTCCTTTCTTTTGCCTCTTTCACTTCACTGCTTACAACTGACAGTTAATAAAAAAATTGGTAACATAAAAATATTGTTCCCTCTTATCTCACTAGGGAGTTGAGGCTTTTCAGGCAGCTTAATAAACACTACTGTGAAGCTAGGGCTGTTTTTGCAATAGGTGGCTTTAATTAGTGTTTAATTTAGGCTGGAAAGAGAGAAGGGGATTTCAGAATCAATGCTGGGAAGCTAGTAACATCATTGCCAGCTCAAGAGAGTTTCTTCTCTCAAAAGCAACCATGAATTTTCCCTGCACAGTTCTAGATTTGTTGTTTCTGGATGTCTGTGGTCAGACTTTTCCAGCGTACAGGAAGAATATGTCCATCAATCCATCCTTTCTTCCCCAGCACTCCTCCTTTAAACTCAGCCTGGGTTGTTGGCATCCAGATGTGCGCTTTTGGGCTCAGCCAGCACCACCCGTGCATACTGCAAAAGGGCTGCTGCCTTCATTGACATACATGCTTCTGTTTTCAGTGAGCTCAGGCCCATCTTCACAGCCTGTTTCTCTGCTGGAGGTCATGTAGGTGAGCAGAGGCTCTGGGGCAGACGGCCCCAGCAGGAAAGTGGAATTGAGTTAAACAGAGAGCTGCAGCATTTCTGCTGAGCAAAGAGTAGTTCCACTTGGATTGTTGCATGTCATTATCAGTAGTGAGAAGAGTGGATTATGAATACGCCCAAAGCTTTGATACCATGAGCTTTTTTGCAACTGCTTTAAAAGCTGAATTTTGTAAAGAGAGAGAGAAAGAGAGAGAAACAGCACAGCACAGTGAGGACTTGGGGAGAAATGAAACACAAGAAGTTTGTCTATCAGTGATAAAGTGGGAAGGGGCATTGGGAGATCAGCCCATCCTTCAGGAGGAATTGCATAAAAAATGCATAGTAATGCTTAATGCTGCCTTAACACACTTTAGAGATGTCCATGCTCAGCTGATTTACCATTGCAGTGCTTCTGGACTACATTGCTTCAGGTTGAATGTGAGCAGAACGTATAAGGGGTGAAGTCATACTGGGATGTGCATGGAGATGCGTGCTGCAAACCGGCACTGAACTGGGAACATGCCAGACTAGACAGTGGGAGGGACTGCTCTGTGCTGAAGGGGCTGAACTTTGCTGTAAAAACACTTGAATTTTCCTTTCTATGTGCCCATGAATGTGGGATACAGCAGCTTAAAATCAAAATAGCCACCACCAAAAGTCCCAATATGATGAGAGAACAGGTGTATTTAATCCCCTCCCATTAGTTACTCATTAAATGACGGCAAAAAACCCCAAATCAGCAGATTTTGCAATGGAGGAAAAAAATAGTTAAACATGCAGGTGATAAACATCTGAGTTATTGATTAACTCCTGGCTTTTGTAACCCCTTGAAGTTCTTCAGTTGGTTTGCTAGGAGACCAAAACACAGAGCTGTGCCACTTCAGTGACTCATCGTGGGCTTTATCTCTCCTTGGCACGGGTGTCCCTGGGCTGTGACAGCGAGAACAGCACTGCCCTCTCTCGATGGGAAGAGTTCAGACCTCTTTCAATGCCTGCAGTGCTTTCCAACGTGAGTCAAACCAGCAAGAGAAATCCATGTAGGACAGAATAGATTCAAGTATGACTCCTTCTTCAGTGTGTCAACTGCCAGAAGTTGAGAGAGAATAGAAGAAATAATTGACTTGCTGTGTGTGCACGTTCTCAGGCATCTGCTCCAGGATGTCCACTGCAGATGGGGCAGCCGAGCCTTTGGTCTGTTGCTCTATGGCCAGGCTTATGCTTTGAGGGAAAAATCTGGGCTGGAAGGGAAAGCGGAGACCTAAGACATTTCAGAAGCAACCAAAGTAAAAGCAATGCAACATGCTTGGCAGCAGGGTAAACAGGCTGATGCCCACTGTGAGGAAGAAAAGGCTGATTTTAGATGTCTTCTTCCACCTGGACCATCTTGTTTGCCCTCCTGCACCCAACCAGCTCCATTCAGTCTGGACTATCGCCTCAAGTGATACCTCTCCCTCGCTGTCATTCTTGATATTGTCACTTGCAGCCTGTCCCTCGGTTTAACTGAGCATGTGCTCTTTGCCTTCCGGAGGAAAGTGTGAGAAGTGAGGAGGTGGCAATACTCCCTGTGCTCAGGGCTTCAGCTGAGACTCCTCATGGGCTGGCTCTTCCTTAAGCTGCCTGACCGGAGCGTCCTGAGCTCTTGCAGGGATGGGAGGAAACTCCTGAAGACGTGTGTCCCTGAAATGGAGCAGCGTTGCCCTGTGGTGCAGAGGAAGTCCTTCCAAAGTTTAATAACTGTGTTTTTTAGCTAACACAACTTGTGCTTAAGCAAAGTTGCTCTGGAAAGGAACTGATCCTGCAACACAACAGTCTCTGTTTCACTCAGGGGAGGTAAATTTGAAGAAACAAGAGGTAGCACCCAGCACCCTTGGCACAAATGTACACAGGATCACTGGATGAGCAGGATGTCCCGCAGTGGTGGATGTCAGGGGCCCAGCAGGCTGGGAGTGGACGCCAGACCATGGTAAGCTGAGCCAAGGAGGGCCTAACTGTGTCCCTGGGGATAAAGGCTGCCCTGTGAAATGAGCCTGAAAAGATGAGAGTCTGGTTTGTGTTCTCTCTTACTTCTGTTCAGTCTCTTACAAAACCCCTCATCTCTAAGCCAAAAACAACAATAGCCATTAAAAATCCAAATTCTTGTTTGTCACCATCAGCTGTTACAGAAGGCAAAAATGGCCATTTGCTGGACCAGCTCTGCTTGACCTGCCTTTGCTACGCTCAGCTTTAATCTTTTTCACTTAAAATTTCACAGTAAGGCTCTATTTTCCAGGTCCCAAACAAACAGCAGGGTGCATGATGAACAATGGCAAAGGATTTGGCAGCATGCGGGTTCCTCATCTGTGCCAGAAAAGCTTCTCCGATAGCTCCGAGTTCCTCTTTGCCCCCCTCTGCCTGGGGCTGACATCAGGGAAAGAGAAAATACAATTGAATACCATCAAGAGTAATGTCCTGTTTATTTTCCTGCTCACAGAATTATTTTCAGGACATCTCAGAAATCAGAATTCGGAGTGAGGAGAGGGGTGGGAAAATCAGAACAAGCCCACATCAAGATTTTATTAGTTGTTAGCAGAGAAAAGAATAGAACCAGGACCAAAATGCAGGTCAGGGACAGAATAAATGAAGCTGTGCATATGTCACGTGTCCTTGTTTACACTTCTGGGAGACCACAAAGAACTGGAGAGGTTTCTCTGCCAGAAGCAGGACTATCTAATCTGTTAATTATGTTTGGTCATTATTGCTGGTTCCTATAGCTGTGTGGGACAGCTGATCCAGAGCATCTCTGGCACAAGTATGGATTCACTGGGAGAAGAAAAGCCCAGTAGATATGGGCTCCTCACGAGCAGTGGCTGCTCTGTTTGCCCCTGTGTCCGATGATGTGCTTATGCAGCTGCACAGCCTCTTCCTTGCGACACCAAATGGGAGAACCAGTCTGACATCTCCTGCCTGCTGGAAGGGTCAGGTCTCACTCTCTCTTTTCAAGTCTCCTCCTTCCATGCCCACAGTTGTAGCATTGCAGTCCTGCTCTCTTGCACAAGCTGTAGCTCTGCTTGGATGGGAAAGGGAAACAGTTATCAGCAGTGTGGCCAGGGCTCTAGCAGCTTCTGTAAAACAATTTCTTTTTGTTGTTCAATAAAACTGCTATGTTAAAACTTGCTTCTTTAGCTCTTAACAGTGGAGATCCTAGTCTGTTCTTCTTCAGTAAAACTGTTCTAACTTAAAACCTGCTTATTTTTTCCTTAAAAGAGAGGATTTACGTATGCTGAGGTTTCTTATCCAGCACAGAACAGCAGTACACATGGACTATCCAGATCATCTTGGGGCTAATGTAATGTGCTGTAAGTCTTCTTGCATGAGTGGGGTCTTCTTGTCCAAATGCTTTATGGCTGTCAGAGGTGTTCACTTCTGTCTTCCAGGCTTTTGAGCAGTCCTTAGGAGTTTGAGTGATCTGTTTCAGACTAGGAAAAATCAAGTGGGACATACATGCAATGAGGTGTGGGTTGAAGAAAATGGGGCGGCCTCTGTCCTGGTATGGTTTGCAAAGTGGAAAGCAGACATCAATTATGCTGCTCCTGACTACACAGTCTCTGGACCACCTCTGTCCACTCCTGCATGGGAGATGTGCCACTTCTGGAAACCCCCACAGGTTATGCTGTTCCCATTGCTCTAATTGTGATTCCCATCTCTGCAATTACAACTGCTGTAAGTGACATGGATCAATAACAAACTGATGAGCCAGAGCCTTTCCTGAGGCTACTGCATGGAGCAGGGGATGAGGAATAGAATAGGAGGCTTTCCAGCTTTCAGTTCACTACGTCCTGTCTCACCAAGCTCAGTAATAACCCAAATTCAGAGGGAGTGAAGGGCTGACTCAGCAGGACCTCCTGATAGGGTTGCTGCCTGCTCCCCTCTGAGCTGACCACACTGGAGATGATGGGAAGGGAATGCTGGACCTGTCACCTCCTGATGGCAGGCTGATATAAACCATGAACTTAATTTGGGATAGCATCATATGTAGAATAGGGACACTTGACCTCTCTCTCTTTATCCATTCCCCAGGCCAGTTCAGGGATGTCTTTCCACAGCTAAATGTGCAATGAAATGAACAGTTTTCCAAAAGAAGTAGTTCTTTCCATAGGAAAAAGTGAAGGAAGCCATGAAATGACATTTCTGTCCTTTATGTAGCGTTCAGACCCACACCTCAATTAACCTTTCAACTTGGACAAACTTCTTTACTAATCTCTGTACTGTGAACTCCCTTCCCTTACCCATTCCCATTTTGGTAGGGACTGCATTCATGGCACCTTTTTCTTTCTACACCTATTTTTCAGCATAAATCACTTTCCATTGTTCCAGTCCAACCACCTAGTGGAAAAGAAAACATGTAGGGGCTTTGATTTTCATCTGTCTTCCTAGTAAAGAAGAAATGTCAAATCTGGTCTCTGAGTAGATCTAACAGTGGATGGCCAAGGTCTGCTCTGCAGCAGAGGGGAAGGGTGCTGGAGATGGCAAAGAACATGGGGGTGGCTCTACATGCCCCTGGCAGAGTGGCATTTCACACTGCTTAGGAGTGCATTGGTGGGACTTGGGTTTGAACTGCCTCAGTGATAAATACAAGCAAACACAGATTGAAACCTTGCGCACAGCTACCAGTTCTTGCTTGGTTGTTTGCACATTTGCTGACCTGGTTTTGGGGGCGACTCCCATGAGGCAACACCTGGTATGTGGGTCTAAAGGCAGCCAGCTGGGAGGACACGAGCTGTGCTGTTTCGTAGAAGCAACAGCAGGGAAAGGTCTGTGAATTATGACATGGACATCACCTGCAGTCCTCATCCGAATGTGCCATGTACTAAACTGAATTCAGGCCAACACGGGATCAGACCAACCTCACATAAGCAGCTTTCGGCTGATGTCAGCAGAGGGGTTGGTAGGAACTCCCAGCAGCAGCGGGGTCAGCGTTGCGGGCTGAGGGCTTCCTGAAAGCGGGGACGGACACCGGGTGTCCGGTCTGTGAATTCATAACTGAGAGCATGACACAGCCCAGTCAGGGTACGTTAATGACTGCGCTACAGAATAAATTAACGTAGGTGAAATGTGTTAACCCTGTGCTTAAAGCAGCCTTGTTGTGCTCTCCCTCCACAGATGAAGGCTCTTTCAAAAGCAAATGGGACTTCACAAATGAGTAATTTTTCCAAGGAAAACTTTCACTTTTCTCCAGTGCTTTTTGCTGTATTGTAAAAACTGGTGATTTTTAGTCTTTTCTCTAACCTTCAAAATTATTTCACAACTCCTAAAAGTTTGGCATGGGGAAAAGAAAGATTGAGACAACATGTTAAAAAAGATTAAAACTCAGGCTCAAAGGATAGGTGGGCTTTTTATGTAAATACATGTGTATTTCTATACATCTCACTTTCTAGATACAAATAGGATGAGGCTTAAGATAATTTTGAAAATTACCTAGTCATTAATTCCATTTCTTGATTATTTGTGGTAGCACAGTAGATATGTTAAATACTTACCTAGTCTGTGTATCTTGGGGATAGGAATATTTTTTTTGTTTTGAGTTTGTACATCTGATACTGGAGGCAGACACTACGTTACTGAGGATCCTGAACACTTGTGCCACAGCAAGAAGGACTCACCATGTCACTATCATTTTAGTGACCATCTGTGACCCTGCTGCATGCCATTATGTGATAGGGCTTTTAGGAACCTCTTGAGGTGCAGTATAACATTTGACTGGCAGGCAGGTTTTGCCAGGAATTTTTTTCATGACTATTGAGCAGATCAAAACTATCTGGTCAAGGCTACTGTGCTAAGCAGTAGGCAGAGATCTGATAAAAAACAAGTTTAAACAATTGGATGGAAAGGAAGACAAGGTATGGCATATCTATAAATGCCAAATGGTATTTCCATAAATCTAGATCCAGAAGGTTAAAATCAGAGAGAGAGTTCAGGTGATGACAAAAATGGATTTTTTTTTTTTCTTTCTGAGAAAAAAAGGAGGAAAATGAAAAGTCCTGCTGACTGTTGTAAATTGATGTAGCTTTGACCTCTGGGAAGAGCTGATCTATATCCATGAGAACATGGCCAGGTAATATTGTGCTGTATGACTACACAGGAGAGAAGGGTCTGAAGGGCACTGTTATCAAAGGAAGCAAATATCTGAAAAACACAAAGAGCTAAAGTTGTTCTGTACCAGCCATGAGGCCAACCTTTGTTGCCGTAAGCACAATAATCTGTCTGTCCTTCCTGCAAAATACAGCCTCTCCCAAAAAACCTGGATGGCAGAGACTCTTCCCTGATAGATTTAAAGAATTTTTTCTGTCTTTTGTTCAAAATCCTGCAATGTCAGCTGGTTCACCAGAGCTATTCCCCTCCCAAAAAAGCCTGCTGCCGTAACCCCATAGCTCCAGCCTTGCAAATCAACAGAAAAATGCTGTTCACCAAAGTTTCCTGGAAACTTCAGTTTGAAGGACTCTCTGAAGGTGTCTAACCCAAGCGGGAATCCACAGTGCTCTACCAGATCGGCCATGGCTTTGTCCATGCATTGATGTCCTCCAAAGACAGAGGTCCCATTTCTCTTGGCTGACCTATTATCTTCTTGGCCTCCTGGTCAGAAAGGCATTTTTCCTAATGCCCAGCCTGAACCTCCCAAGCTGCAATGCATGGCCATTGTTGCTTCTACTGCCATTTGATACTGCAGAAATGAAGTTGTCTCAGCCATATTCACCTCTTTTTAACAGAAGGGCAAGGGCATTAAAGCCAGATAGTACTTTTTGGCCCCTTTATACATTACTTGCTCATACTGTAGAAAAGGAGGCACAGGGTACACATGCAGGTTAGGGACTGACTAGGGCCTGAGACAATTCATGTTATTTAGTCCACAATCTGTTTCCTGGCACTGTTTTAGCTCATGGATTCTCATTCCCTCACAGAATATGTCTAGGCTTGGCCTCAGATACAGCACAAGCCAAGAACTGTTCCTAAAAGACAGTGTAGACAAAGCCATCCAGTATTTTTAAGTCCCTGAGATTTAGCTGTACAGTCATGCCCCATGGTACATTTGCATCCTTGGTCACAAGGATGGGGCTTGACCTATCTTATTATATCCTATTTCTATGTTTATATATCTGCATATATAAACATATCCCAGAATATGCCTACTCTTACGTGCCAGCTGCCATTTTACCCTTGGCATCCTCCAGTATTCCCTTCATGCCACCTCTGGGGGCACAATGTAAACATTTGGCTTTGTGTCATAGGAATCCCACTCCATTGGTGCTGCTCAGTGCTCTTACATTATCTCATATACTTTTATTTAAAATATATGAGTTTAAGTAATAACTTTATTTTAGATTACAGGGACAGTACTTGGGACCTACAAGAGGTGCAAGGTTAGGTGCTCAGTGAACCAGGTATGGTCAGTCAGCTGGAGAGAACTAGTCCTCAGCAGTGTGGGTGTGACCAGCTCCAGAAGATGATACATGGGCAGTGCCACAGGTAGTGTAGCCACATGGGTGTAGCCACAGGAAAGAATAGTTGGTTATTCCTGGAAGATGTCTAGAATTGGTAGATGAGCCGTACCATGCTTTCCATTACTATGAAGGAAGCACTGGGCAAACAGCTCAGCCTCACTTTGTGACTACAGGTCAGCATGGTCACCAAAACACGTCACAGCTCTACTGAAATGCAGCTGACCCAGAGCAGGATTATTCTCAAGAAGTATACACTCAAGAAGGAAAAGTCACATCACAAACCTCAGTGCCTGCTCTGGGATTTTGCTGCTCGGGGTCTAAGAGTAAGAATGAGCTGCCACACCACTGAAAACAAGTGGAAGCAGAGCAAAGCAATAGCAGCTGTGAGATCTGCAAGCCAGGCTGGTGAATTTTGCCCTGGACTGTAATCCTGCATCATCCACAGTCAGTCATGAGGATTTGGCCAATGAGACAGAATTTGTTGGGCTTGGTGAAGGACCTTACACTCATCTCTGAGATGGGCAATGAACAAGAATAATAAATAAAAATTCCAGCTTGAAATGAGTGGACTCTGGAAATATTCATCACAAGAGCTGAAGCGGAACAGTTATTCCCTGTGCTAATATCCCAATATTGAACAGCCAGGAGCCTGATGAAGCGTTTGGGTAGGAAATCTAAAACTGAAGGCTGTAGCTGTTCAAATAGCACAGGTTTAAACAGTGGAACTTACTGCCACAGGCCTGGGCAAGGGTCCAGCATTGCTATGGGAGGTAAAACTTTCCCAGGCAGGCTGAGTGTGCTGCACTGGGTCCCTTTTGCTGGACTCTTGACCTGGCACAAGCCCAGCACAAGCCCATGGGATGGGTGGGAGGCAGCTCTGCTACCATTTGGGGCTGACAGGTGATGCCAGAGTGCCATGTCCCAGAGCAGGGGGGATGGGGGCACTTTTCCCCACAGTGGGCAGGCAATAGGACTTGGTGTGATCACACAGCAAAGCTGTCCTGCCATTCCCCATGGGATGCTCTCCATGAGATGCTCCCCTCTGCCTCAACTCTGGGGCATCAGAATACGTGCTGCTGGCAATCAGCAGCCAGATAGAGCCTCTGCTTTCATTGAACCCTCCTAATTAGTTTGCAGCATTGATTGATTTTAACAATATATCTGTCCCTCACTTAACATTTGGGTACTACAGCTGAGAACAAATAAATCCAAAATTATACAAGCTGATGATATTGGTGGCATAACTTGAAAGTCCTGTTAGAAACAACCAAATTGCCTTTATGGTCCACAAAAGACATTTTGATCTGCTATAACTAAAGGTTTTTACATCCCAAACTAAAAAGATTTGAGCATTACAACAGAGCCAGGAGTCCCAAATGTTTGTCCCTTGTCAGGAAATTGGATTTCATGGGAAGAATTTTATTTCTTTTTCTGTTCTTTTTTTTTTTTTCCTTGTAATTGTGAACATTTCTAAAATGTCAGTACAAAAAAACCCACACATAGCTGGGAGTGGTCTCCCCTTTCAGAGAACAGGAAAACTGTGCAGATAACAGCACTGATGTGAATCCTTAGGACGTGAAGCCTTGCAGGATTTCTTCCATCTAGTTGTTTCCTCATCCCTTTCATGGCCTGTGGGCTCCTGCGTTTAGTTCTTACCCAGAGGCCAAAACAGATAGATTTAGCAAATAAATCCCAAGCCTTAGAGCTGTGAAGATAGTTGGGAGGGAGGGATAGGAGAGAACGAGCTCTGAGCCCATGATGTGACAGACACTGCTGTGAGAGAGCTGAGTGCGCCAGAAGTCATTTGGATAACTCATGGGAGCAGGAAAACAGCACGACCTAGTGGGGAAATTATTAAAATCTATTAGAAAACAAATCACTGCGCTGAGTACTCCATATGAAAGCAGCTGTTGCTTCCTATCTCTATCCAGTGTTTCTGCTCCCATACCTGTGCATCAAATACCACTTGTTGCCCCTGATACCCACTAGCCCGGGCAGAGGGACAGTCTTTCCAAGGCTCTCCCACCTACTGTCACACAGCTTGGGCTGATTTCTTTTTCAGGAGCCAGAATCGGGTCCTATCCCTCTGGCTTGCTGAGTGCACTTGGCACAGTGCACGTTTGCCTCTGCCAGCGTGGTAGGGCCAGTCACAAGGGTGTGGGAGGATAGTTGGGTCAGTGACAGGCGATGGCGAGGTGCCCCATTAGCACAGTAATTAGAGGGCTCCTTTCCTCTCCCTTTCACTGTCACCCAGGGGAAAACTGTCTCCATTAAGGAGGAGAACTCATTACTGGTGAAACAGACACTAATCAGGTATTAGTTGTAACCATTAATGAAAAAGCTAATGAGGTGCTGAGATCCCCAGCGCTGACTGAAATGAGTTAATCACATCTCAATGCTTAAAGGCCCATTAGTCTGCGTGCCTGCTGATGTTTCCCGTTCCTTTGCTTAGTATAGGAAATAAAAACTTTGTTCCGACTTCATTTACTTGCATCTGCTGCATCTCTCTGCTAAGCTGTAAAGTCGTGTACCGTGGGGCAAACTTGCAACTGGTGACAATTGCAAGCAGCAAAGTTCCCTTGGGCCGCAGGAAGCCACCCTAGAGAGGGCTATTCCTGGTGGAACGGCACCCACCAACAGGCAAGGAAGTGTTGTACTGACCCAGGGAGGAAGCAAACACCATGGCCACAACCACACAAAGCAGGGATTTCTCATTGCCCCTGGCTGTTGGTTTAAAATGTGATTCCCGCTCCTACAGTAACAAGAACTGAAGGGCCACCAGCGCCCTGGCTGCATTCCTCCTGAGACAGCTCCTGGTTGTTTCAGTTGGTACCCTGTCATTCCTGCGGAATTCCAGTGGGCTGTCTGGGATGGTTGAGTAATTGGAAACAACTAGCAACTGAGGCGGTCTGGTGTAAATTTGACCTAAAGATTTAGCTCAGGTGCTGTTGGTAATACCTGTTCTCAGACCTCAGGAAAGGTCTTAGCAAGCCGGGAATCCAGAGGCTTCTTTAAGTATCTAGTTTATTTTAGCGTGGCTGGAATGGAGTTAGGTTTCTTCCTAGCAGCCCATATAGTGCTGAGTTTTGGATTGGTGGCGGGGTGGGGGGAAGCGAGCAAGTGGCTGTGTGGGTGCTTGGCTGTTGGCTGGGGTCAAATCACAACATGTGAGGCCAAAAGCATCACCAGCCTTATTCACTCCTGGCCCACCTACTTTGATGGACCAAACAAGTGGGTAAAACTGTAGTTTTCTTCAAAAGGCTTTCCAGACGATCCATTGGCTTTCTTTTTATGTATCCTGTCTTCACCTTAATATCTGTTTATTTCTATTTCCTTACCTACCTAATCAAATCAAACCCTTAATGACAGAGCCTGTCAGCTTGCAGAATTTCTCCCTGCAGCCAACTCTTTGATGTCTCCAGCGATGAGCCATCAGTCATCAGTCTCTCCCATGTCTGCAAAATCCTTCAACACTTAAAGGAGAAAGAGGGCTGAAAATAGTGACAGGACAAGGGGGAACTGTTTTAAATTAAAAGACCAGAGATTTAGATTAGATGCTATGAAGAGATTATTTGCCATGAGGGTGGTGAGACAATGGAACAGGTTACCCAGAGGAGTTGTTATTGCCCCATCCCTGGAAGTGTTCAAGGCCAGGTTGGATGTGCTTTTGAGCAACCTCGTCTGGTGGAAGGTGTCCCTGCCTGTGGCAGTGGGGTTGGAATGAGATGATCATGAAGATCCCTTCCAACCAAACTATTCTACGTTTCTGTGGTTGATTCTGTGAAATCACTCTTTCTACTATTTTCTACAATATGAAATCCACTCGGGTATTTGTGCAGGCTGAACACGGGATGTGGCTGCAAACTGGATATGCTTCAAAGCATAGCTCAAATATGGCCAGTGTGTTCCAACACCCAGCCCCAGACTGCAGGTTTGGGCTGGGAGAGCAATGTGGAACTCCCCTGGATGGTGGCAGCTCTTTGGGGCCAGCCCCAGGAAAGCAAGGAGGGGAAAACAACAATTCACATGGGGAGAAACGGCCATAAGGGGCTCCTTGATATAACACTTGATTTGGAGGCTTGGTTGGACCATCCCTGGAGCAACACCATGGTGCTGCAGGATGCAACACAGTGGCACAGATTAGGATGCTTTTCTAATTGACCTAGTGTCTGGGAGGAAGCTGTAATTGCTGTGTGACTCTGGAGTCTCTGATTATGTGGAAGAAGTAACTATTGTGGGAAATGTTCTGTCTTAGTAGGAGTTTTAATGTCGTGGTCACAGACAAACTCCCATGTGGATATATTTATATTCTGCCAACCAAAGGTTACCTTAGAAACCTAAAAGTAGGGAGTGGAGCAACATGGTGAATTTCCTATAGGAGAAGATTTAACTGAAAACACAGAGATTTACTTCTCTATGCAGTACCTAACCATGGAGAACTTTTCACTCTGAGAACCTTATTTTGTTTCATATTGCCTGAAGACAGCAAAACAATGAGATCTGCTCCCTGAAATTCTGTAGGAAAGACAAGTGAAAACAGAAATTTTTAAGGGTGGCAAGGGACTCCCTGGCCTTTTCATTTGTTGGGTTTAATTGCTACCCTGACTGTGAGCTATCAGAGGACACATGCCATGAGCTGAAGCCATACAGTTTCCCTGTGGGTACCATTTTTCTCCATTTGACGGTGTAAGCAAAGTCCTTTGCCCAAGTCCTGCGGTCAGTCTATCTATCTGCATGTTGCTGTTGTTGCTGCTGCATGTCTTACTGGTCTCAGGCCATTTTCAGATTGTAATTTTATGCAAATTCCTTACCTGACCAAATTATTTCAGACCTGGAGGCTGCATTTCTTGTGAGTGGACATGAAGCAAAATGCAAAATGATTTTCAGGAGCAAGCTGGTGTTCAGTTGCGTTGCTGAGGGTGAGAGGAAAAATGCTTTGTATCTCCTCTGTACCTGGAGTTACTGAGATAGCTCCTCAGGCTTCCATGCCTCTACTTCCCACTCATTTTCAACAGGCGTGATTCTCACTGGGCTGTGTCTGTTAATGGTGGTTAATATCTCACTGATGTAGCATGTCTGGAGCCTGGGTTGAAAAGCAAAATGTGAAGCAGCTTCTGAGAACCTGATCCTCTGAAGGTCACACTGCATAGCAGCTCTTACTGTGACCATTTGACCATTGCCTGTATCTGAGCGGGAGCTTCCTGAGCTGCCCTCTGATGACTTCTTGAGTTCCTTACCACTAAGCAGCCACTATGGTTGCATTTCAATGGGCAACTTGCATCACTGCTAGACCATCTCCCCTAAACAATGAAAGGAAAAGGCACATAAGGAAACTGAGCCCTTGATGGGCTCTGTAAGAAATAGCTAAGGTGGAGTCTGCACATGTAAATCTATGCTCATGCAGCTGCAGGGGTGTGGCCTGCTGAAGGGATATCTACTCATAGAGATCTGTCTCCTAAATGGGGTTCCTCTAAGGGTCATCTAGACCGTCCACGACTGAAGTGCTTGTGTGATCATACCAGCTGAATTAGGCCCTTAAAACAGGGACCTGAGATGAATCCTCAGTGTCTCAGCCAGGTCTGTGAGTCACAGAGGGGACAGATAAGTTGAATCTCTTCTTAAGTCACTAATTTCCGAGTGTGCCTTAATTTCTGTTATATATCACCTAAACAGAGCATAGATCCATCAGGAGACCACAGGCATATTAAGTTCAATTTTTTTCTCCAGAGGCCTAGAGCTGCCAAAAGGTGAGTAGTGTGATGCCCAAGACCACAAGGTTTCCAGCACCCTGAAACAATCTGATGTCACCCAAGGGATCACAGAATCATAAAAGTTGGAAAAGACCTCTAAGATCATGGAGTCCAACTGGATGGGTGGGAGGAAGGTCGCATCAGGTTTCATTACACTGTTATGTGACGGGTTCTAGGAGCTAATGAAAATACTGTGGAAAGAAGCATGCACAGAGAGAAGCACCTTTGATGTGGTTATAATAAAAAAATTTATTTTGATTCATATCATACTGAAAAATTAAATAAATAAAATGACAAAGAATTGATTGAGACTCCACCATCAGAGAATACAAATCATAATCGATTGTGTAGTCGGACAAAAATAGGAAGAAAATCTGGTCGTGGGAGGAAAAAAGTGCTTAAGAGATCTGGCTTTGGTAAAACATATAACACACGCTCAAGGAGTGCTTCAGAGACTTTGCAGTGGTGACAAATACAGTCCAACAGTTTGAAGCACTGACATGTTGCTGAATGTTTTCCTTGGTTGTTCATTTAAACAAAATAAACCCAGAAAGTTTCTAGCAGGAACACAATTTTCAGTGATGGCAGTGGGAATTAACTCTTCCCTCAGCACCATCTGTTGCTATCTCCTTATTCTGAAGGCATTTGAAAGAGCAGCAAAATCGTGTTGAAACTGAGACAAAGATCTAGCACAACAGTCAGCTGCCTAAAGGACTCTAGAAAAA
The DNA here is from genome assembly GCA_013396735.1 of Grallaria varia. Lineage (NCBI taxonomy): Eukaryota > Metazoa > Chordata > Aves > Passeriformes > Formicariidae > Grallaria > Grallaria varia. The sequence continues at coordinate 830,278 of VWZG01010408.1, read as the reverse complement.
GTTCCTCTGAAATAGAAATGTGATGGCGCAGACAATTCCTCATCCTGCACCTGAAGAGAGCCACTCTCTGCTCTCCTCACACTCTAAAAAATGGACATCAGTTGTACACCGTTAATGCTTGCTGTCGGCAAGAACATTAATTGGGAATTGCAACTTCTTCCATGATGAAGATACTGAATGTATCTGCAATAGTATGAGCCATGAGGTTTTATATGCGCTGTCGGAGGCAGAATATTTGGGGGAAAATGGGAAATTTAATCAGAACAGCAAAAGGAAACTTCCAGAACAATGCAGACTAGAATATAGCTGGCTTCTTTTTACCACTTTCTTTGATTCCAAACTGCCCCCTATGCTAAAAAAAAAAAAAAAAAAAA
>VWZG01010408.1:764871-829863 GCA_013396735.1 Grallaria varia | reverse complement strand
AAAAAAAAAAAAAAAAAAAAAATCAATGGGCCATGAGTACCAAACCACCATGACTTTTCTTCCAAATCTTTCTAAAAATGACTGAAAGAGCAATGAATGTTTCTGAATTACTGACATCTGTCCATGAGGAAAAAAAGGTATAGTATTTGAAGCTCCAAAATCCAGCCACGGTGTGGGGTCTTTGTGTAGTCTTTTTCCTCTTAAAGTTGCTTTGCTTGTATTACTGCATCATTTCACCAGAAGAATAATGATTAACAGCAATTTAAACAGCAGGAATGCTTAAAACAAACAAACAAACAAACATGGCTCGGGTAGAAATGCCTCCTTCTTGTACAAAGGACATGGTAGAAGACAGTAAGCCCATCCAATCTGCCATGCCTGTGACATGCAGGTGAGTTCTGCTGGCCACCATCGTGGAAAAGGGCTTCTTGACATGAGGAACATGACCAGGTCTCAGCACGAAGATTTGAAAATCCTGCCCTTTCCGTATTGCTAAACTGAAGGGTCACATGTACAGCAAAGGGAGTTCAATTCCCCACACATTCGTTTGGCATCCTCGGCTCTTTATACACCGTGAGACTGGTAATGTTCATGTGGGTAAAGCGGTTTATGTTGGTGAGTGGTGCTGTGGCCCAAAATTCCAGCTGACCGTGACATTGTGCCATGTATTGCCACCTGGGAGGGCACCTCACTGTTACCAACTTGCACAGAAAGACAAGGGGGTCAGTCTTGGGTGAAGCACAAGGGCTTTCACTGAGCTCAAAATACTCATTTGCTTGGACATCCTGCCACAATAGGTGCATGGAAGAGGAGGCATTTAGATGATGATTTCTTTTGCCATAAACACCAACCAGTGTGATACATGAAAAATTAAATATGTCATTTTTACCAAGCCTCATTGAAAGTCCCTTGAAGTCTGTGGCAGACATCACCAGAGCTGAAAGTGGGTCAATAATCCATTAGGTGTGTTTCCATGATAGCAGGAAGAAAACATCCCTGTTTTCCATTCTTCATTGCCTGAACTTGGATTCTTTTATCTGTCCTTGAGGCTTAAATGCGTGGATTCCAGCAAAAATCTGTGGATCTAAAACCTCTACTGTAACTTCCTTCATCTCACTGCCTAGAGACACTGACATTAATTTCCTCATTCCTCCAAAGATATACATAATTTTGAAGTCTGTCTTATGCTGTAAGATGAACTTCTGTAGATTGCGTCTTCGTAAGTGCTGCTACAAAGCAAAAGATTCTTATTGTATTAATAGTTGGTATCCTGACCTGATATTTTTTCCATTTCAAATAGAGACCCTCAAAAAGAGATAACAGTTTTTTTAATTTGTAAAAAAATAAGAAGAAAAGTTTCCTTGGGACTTTTGGATATTTTCCCATTAAAAAAAGGTAAAAGCTACCTTTAAAAATTAGTCTGGTATGTGTTTGCTCAAATGCAATATAGGAGTTGTTATTCTTGGTTTTGACTACAAAAGCATACCGCATGGAGGATAAACTTTGGTTAATTTTCCCCCCCTTTTATAAAAAGGTTTAATTTAGGGTTTGTCATCTTTAAAAAAAAAAAAAATCACATCTCTTGCACAATTGTAAAAGGCACATATAAATGACTTAAAGAAGAAAGTCCACTTTTCAACCTTAAACTGATTAAATAAAAAGACCATTCCAGAGCATTTTCCCCCCCCAAAAAAGGAACAAAAATTACATATAGCCAAACAAGACAAATAAATGGCTAAAAAGACCTTTTTTTCCTGGAGTTTTCAGTATTGTTTTCTCCATCATTATGACTGTATAGGAAGCAGTATTAATTAACACAAGATAAGAAATGTTTTGATTCATATTTTCCAGACACTATCAATGCAGACTGAGGCAATGGTTCAAATATTTACCACTCCAGGCAACTTCATCATTGTTTTTGCTTAATACAGCATGAAAACAGAAGTAATAGAGAAAACAGAAGAAACAGCTCAAAAAGATCAACAGCAGAAGTGAATTAATTTCTTTGAGGTAATCCTTACTATGACGTTCACAGCTGCCTTAGTGGGTTTCAAGGCCCAGAAGTCGTTTTCACTCGTCTTCAAGGATCTTTGCCCAAGGAAAGAATGGACACATAGACAGCAGTTCCTGTGCCCCGGTTTCCTCTAATTGCAACAGGCAGATCTTTCATCAGGAATTCAAGAATCAAGCCGTAGAGCCTAAGCAGAGATTAATTTATTCCCATAACTGATTGATAGCTCCCAGCTATTCGTAGATAGGAAATCCTGTGCAGTGTGGACGCCGATCCTCGGCCCAGTTCCCTGCAGTGTGAGATGCTCCGATTCCACCGCAGGTCTTCAAACCTGGCTGATGCCCAGATCATCTTCACTGAGCTTTGTTCTGCTGCATGCTGGGAATTGCAGCTCCCACTCCTCCCCGTGGCCAGGGTCATCTGCCCTTGAAAAATTTTATTTTTTCAATGGAGGCAAGGGTCAAAGTTATATTGAACTCAAAATCCCCGTCATGGACACCTGTCTTCCGGAAAGCCCCACCTGAAGGGTTGTTTTCCCAGTAATGGTGCCAGTGTCCTTTGCTGTCAGCTCCAAAGCCATACACACTCACCTAGGGCGTAAGAGAGAACTAGTGTTATGGACTGGAAAGCAATTGGTCTTCATCTGCAATGGTGAAGAAACTCTCTTATTCTCAGTGTATTTAGAGGCAGCAGCACCTGAGGATTTCAGGGGTGTGTCAAGCTCTTCTACTGCATGATATGACGCAGCCACAGAGTAATGGGACCAAGGCCTATTCAAGGATCGTTACATCCTAAGATATGCTGAGACAGCCCCACATCTGGACTCAAAGAGAAACAGAAACTTCTATTCATTAAATATTGTTTAGTAATATGAAAAACACATTCCTATCCCTTAAACATGACATTTGATATCAGGGGATCAGTGGCTTGGGATGGGACTGAAAAAATTTTGGTTTGGTCCTAGTCTTCCAAATAATGACCCATGTTGATCCTACTTACATGCTTAATTATTTGGTCTTTGCAATTACTTCAGAGAGAGATGGATGTTCTTTGTGTGTATACGCCTACAGCCTTTCCTCTCCCAAAGGCTTGTTCATCGGTGGTTATGCCTGTCTCCTCTGGTGGTAAAAGTCCAAACCTCACAGGTGATTTATTTAAACTGAGAGTGGTGATAAGGCTGGGCTTGAATGCGTCATAGCCATAAAACCAACTCCCTAAACCGCCCACACATGGACCCACCCAAATATGAGCTGGTTTTAGGTTATTTTTTGTGACGTCAGAGCCCTATTCATTGTCTGCTAACCAGAAAGAAGGCTCCTCCCAAGTCACCCATCCTATCTGCTGGGACTGTGGTACAGTTTCTTCCAGAATTTTTAGGAGTATTTCCATCACCTTTCCAAGGTGCAACACAGTCCTAGGTGACCAAAACTTTCATCAGTAGATCTGTGTCCTGGACAGAGATTTGGCCAGCACAGTGTTTTTTATCCCCCATATTGACAAGCCCATGCCTGCAGGATTTTGTAGAGCTGTCCTGGTCTTACTCTTGGTAGCTGAGTCTGCAGTCACCTAGGAGCACCTGACATCAGTCAAACCAGGGAATTTTCTCAAGGAACTGCTGGAGCAGAGGCATTTACTATAACCTACTGTATAGCCCCAAAAAGTTGAGTTTAAAAATAGACCATTCGCATTCATCATATGGGTTTATGTAAGGGCCGGTCATCAAAGTTCTTCTGGTGGGATTATGTTTAAGATTTAGATATCCAAAGGGAGGTGCCTGAGCATCCATTACAGTCAATGGTGATTCAGGCAACACAGCCCCTGCATACCAGGGAGTGATTCTGCTCCCCCAGAGTCCTACCAGGAGCTTGGTTTGCTGAGTCAGTCTCTTGGCTCCACTGATTAAACAGATCAGTGAGGCTGCCAAACATAAGTGCCATTTGATGTGTCCTTGAGTACTTAAAACATCTACTCCAGACTGGCAGAAGTCACACAAAGCCAAGAGATCCCTTCTTTTCTGGTCTGGCAGCTGGAGGCAGAGGACATGCCCAGGGCAACAGCAATGGCTCTTACAGCTTTAACAGTTGGACAAAACATAATTGGGAATATCACTAGTAAGATAGGCACAGACACCACCCATGTTTAGATGTCTTTTGATACCAAGTGGAGTCTCTTTATGTTTAATTATATTCTCCTGGAATGCATCTTAAACTCTACCACTTGCTGACATTAAAAAATCCATCACTGTCAGTTGAGCGTGTCTGCACGTTACTGAGGAATCTGAGTATGTTTGAAGAAGTAAATGGCGGAGAAGGTGGAGAGAGGGAAACAAAGGCTGAGTGAGTGTTCAGGGCCTGTTCCTGGCTCTTCATTGTGAAATGTCCTGATTTTTCATCCACATATCCAAACACAGCCAGACTTTACCTCATCGCATACATGGAGAGCAAACATCACAGACAGAAGGCCTGTGGAGGGGTATCTCCCATGGTGCTCGAGCCAGTTTTCATAGACGTATTTCATAAAAGTTGGATTATAAACCAGGACCTAGGCAAAATTAGAGTGAAAAACTCATTAGGAAAATACTCAGGGAAAAAAAATAATGGTAGCACATCATTCCTTAAGGATACTGGGATAGGGGAGAGGGTAAGAAAGGAATAGTAGTTATTCCTTGAGGGCAGGTGAAAGGGAAAAATTAAGTCCTATATTAAATGCATTCAGGAATATTTCCCATATGCAATTACATATGAATGGTCCTTCCTTGGTCTTGACATCTCACCTGCTTACCCTAATGTAAATCCTGGAGATTTCTTCTGAAACCAACAGATATGAAATGGCACAAGGGGGATGAAAATTAGGCATTAAGCATTCAACTCTCCCTGCATCACCCTGCGGGTGAGCTGTGGGAGGCTGGAGTTCAGAACAAGGCAAGCATGAGATGCCACGCCATGTTTCATTGAATCATAGATTAATTTAGGTTGGAAAAGACCCTTAAGATCATCAGGTCCAACCATAATTCCAGTGGGAATATAGGAGCAACTGCATCTTCTGCACAATATACCAACCATGTCTTGGTATCCCTACAGGTACAGATTTAAGGAAAACAGGAGTCAGGTGTAAACTATAAGGAGGCCTATCAGGTTGTGTCAGCTGCTTTTCTCCTGTTTCCCAAACATACTATTTTTCTATGCTTTATACTTTTTTTTCACAAGACATAAAATGCACTTGCTTATATCCTGGGAAATTATGAGGTCATCTCACAGAGACAGAGCACTGAAGATCAGACATGAGCATACGGTAAATCCACGGACCGGTGGGAGCCCTTGGTTTCAACCCCTCCCCTGGATGAGGCAAATGGAGGCTTTTCCCTCCACGGTGCATTTTTAATTAGAGTGACAGCGTTTCAGTGCTATCTGGTTAGCTGCAGGGCTTTTCCTTTTGCAGAGTCAGAGGTTAATTGCTGATATTGCATCCGCGTGTAATCGCTTTTCACAGGGTGTTTTGCCCTGCACAGTGTGGGAAGAAATAGAAGCTTCTCCTCTCCCTGTTTGGGAAGCTGCCATGTATCACCAGCCATACGCTGGGCTGCTGCTACTCAACTGTGACATGAGTTTAACAACCCGCCCTAGTGCATCTCACAGGGGTTTTGCAGAGGTTATCCTGTTCCTCACAACAGGTAGGGATAAGATAAGGGATTATTTAATGCACCCTAGAGGTCCACGGTTTGAAGCACAGGCATATAAACTGATACTAACTGAAGGTCTCATCTGAAGCCTTTGGGACAACCTGGCCTCTTGAACGAAGGGTGTGTGTTTTAATCTGTAATTTTAATGCTCTGGAGCTAATGTCATGTTTTACCACCCCTTGAGACATTGGATGCCTTTTGAAAATCAGCCTCTCCAAAGGCTGAGAGAATGAGACTTTTATTTTGCTGGAAGCTCTGTGGAAGATGTTTTTCCTCTCCCTACACAACCTTGATTATGTACTCAAACCATGCAGCTACAACAACAGAAGTCTTTGCGTGGTGGCTTAAGGTCCAACATGGGGATTAACATCCTGCCTCATGGGAAATCCTGCCTTCAGCCTGTCCCTGCACAAAGCAGGGAATGTTCCCTGGTCTGTGCTATCCTCCAAAATGTGCTTGAACATTGCCTGTGAGACCAGTGATACACCTGGAACAAAACCTGCATGAACATGGCCTGAGCCCAGTCTCCAAACCTGTTTAATTTGGTACAGGTAGTTATTGCAGCTTAGCTGTGGGCTAAGAGCATCCCATCAGGAATTTTCCATTAACTTAAAAACACAGAGTTTTATCTGTTCAGAGTTCACTTAGCTCCTTATTACAAGAAACTGACCTGGGAATGAGAAACATCCTTGGTGTTCAAATACTAAAATTATTTAAAAATAAACCTCCAAAGTCACTCTACAGTGTCATTACATCCATGTGACTGGGTGGGAACAGAGCAACTGCTGTGGAGGACAACGGTGCACTTTTAATGTCCCTGAGCAGCACCAGAGGAGATGATGCAACCTTCTGAACAGTGTTCATATTATGCCATAATCACAAGAGCAATTTCTTTCCAGCCTCAGTTATTTAGTGGTTGATCTATGGGCCATATGGCACAGAGGAATTAAATCTTTAGCTTAGATGAGCCTTGTAAAGTGTCTGTATTTCAGTTGCAATTTTTATGAATGTCAAGGGCTGGGTTACTTACTTGCAGTCTCCCAAAGAGATAAATGACCTACAAGTGAATTAGAAGGACATAATACATAAACCAGCATTGCTCACCTTTTCTTTTTTGACTTTGATTTTCCGTGGAACAGGAACGTATGTGCTGTTAAGAGAAAAGAAAAAAAAAAAGATAAAAAAGATAAATGAAAGCCCAACTTAATAATATTTCCATGTAATTCTAAATAAAGAATATTCTTCATGTACAATAATAAATTCAAATTATTTGAAAGCAGTAAATTCAAGAAGTTGTTATAAAGCGAGGCTGCAGTTAAGTGACACAGCATGAAAAGAACTGAGTTCTCACTAAAACATGCTTATCGGAAAGTGTTACATTCTTAAATTTTCAAACTAATTATTGACAGTAGGACACCAAAGATTTAGTTGAATATATACTGTAGAGTCAATGCTAAGTGGAGCTCAAGACTTCTAATTCTTGAATCATGACTGTTGCAGTCTTTGCACTTTGATGATGGGAAGGACTTTCCAATTTCATGGCAGAAAAACCTTTTCCCACCAGGGGGAGTCTTTTCCCCTCCTAATATTTGGAGCTACCTCATGATTTTCCGAGTTGGTGGCAGCAGAGTTCATCATTTCTATGGTTATGTGCAACTCGGGCATTCCCAGTACACAGCCCCAGACCAGCAACCTAATCCCCTCCTCCCCAGGGCAATGCTGAAGGCTTCCTGCAGTTCCCAGCATAAAAATTCCAAGTCATACCTTATGACTGGATTGAAATCACGAGTCATGTCTTGAAAACAAAAAAAACTTTCATTCCCCATCTCTCATGCACAGTGCGTGCTGGCATTGCACAGCTCATCACGAGTGCTGTCAAAAAGATCTCCCCGACTTTGTTTCAAGGGAAAAAATTCTGGTGAACTGGCCTCATAATTGGAGTATAGATGTACTTTTTAGATGGGTCGTAAATCACCAAGGTCATTAGTTTGATTGTAAATATCTTCATTTGGTTTTTGGTAACAACAAGGCTTCTGTCATTGAGATTTTATTTTCTTTGAACCATGGGCTACAAACACTTTGAAACCTCAGGCTAAATCTTTCCAAACTAGTGGTGACCTGACAATGTTCTCACCTCCCTAGGTACTTCTGGGCATCCCTGACCTGCAATCCCTGCTCTAGGCTGGATGCAGTGAGAGAGATGATGGGTGGTTCCAGCCCTCCTGAGAGGTGACACAAACGCTAATGGAGCAAAGGACACTAATGCAGACTTCTTAATCTGCTCTCAGCAAACATGCCTTTCAGCTGCTTCACATGCCTGACCTTGACTGGCAAAGTCCAGGTGATGCCATGTTCTTTTTGTGCTTGTGAAGACAAAAAGGGATTATTTGACAAGCAATACTCAATTTGGTATTGCTTATATTGCCACTTGGCTGCAGAATTTCATAGAATTGCCCAGAAAATATTGGCACACTGATTAAGGTCTATGCTCTTATGATCTTGTCAAGCCTGGGCTGCAGGGCAGCCAGGGAGTGAGCAACCCAGTAAGTACCACACAGGAGCAGGACAGAGTGAGACCTGTGAGGAAGGGGGCTACAGATCGTATAACATAATTTGGGAAACATCTTCTATGAGCTATTTTGCTAGTGAAGCCTGTGATTGTTCCTGGCCACCTTGTACAAGATATTTACTGAATCCTTGATACAAGTGGAAGATCTGAAACCTTTTAAGGAATACAAAAACAGTCTTCGCCAACCAAATGGTGCTTCTTTCCACTGTGCAGAGTTCTAGAATACTTGCAGAAAGAAAATTAAGGCGACTAATCTAAATATATGGCTGATGAAGGTTTTCTATCACTGAAAAGGGTTTTCTGGGATAATGCTTAGTCTTAAAGAGAGACTTTAAGATGGGATATGTATCAGTCGAATGGAACACGTCTCAGTGAATCATTCAGCTATCAATTCAAGATAATATTAAGGTAATCTGCAGTTTAGCTTTTGTTTTAAACCGTAAAAATTCTTACTGCACTGCTGGGAGGAAAATATGTTAAACTCACAGGTTATGAGTTTTAGAAAATTATTCTTTCATTTGAATGCAATACAGAAAATTAAACATTGTGTAAAAGCCTAATCAATACAGGATGTTTATCTTTTTTGACTATGAGTGCACTCAGGTTCTTCTAAACTCAGTTGACACTATGCAGCCTGCTCATAAGGCAGGATGACCAAGCACGTCAAGGTAGGGAGGTAAGTACTTCTTTTCTTCTAAAATACCAGTTTTCAGATGTGTTTTATTTTTATTTCATGCTTTTTCTCCTTTAAAAATGTGCACTCAACAGCTTCCTTATACACGATGTCTGGCATTGTGTATTTAATGCATGCGCATAGGTTAATTCTGCTAGTTTAAAATTATGCTACATATATTGGTATGATTTGTGTGCTTATGATTTCCTGCTTTTATTATTCCAGAATATACTAGCTTATTAATTATGCAATTTCCCTGCTTTGAGTATGGAAAAAAATTGTAAAATATTGGTATTTCTTCCATGTGGTTAAGTACTCACACAGTAATTTATACCAGGTGCTTACCAAGCCCATGTATACAATCTACTTATAAATATATAATATATCCTGTAATTTATTACACAAAGATGCTTTCCTTTTCATGTGCTGTGACTGCATTGTAGTCAACCAGTTATGTCTTCTTAATAGGCTAAGGGTTCACTTGACTTGCAGTGCAGACCTCAGTTCAGGAAGGGCCTAGAGCTTTCTCCTGGGGCAGGGACAGGCAGTAGTCCTACCTGCAAAAGGCGTGCCCAGATGAATTATAGAACCACAGAATCATAGAATCATTCAAGTTGGAAAGACCTCTAAGATCATCAAAGCCAGAAGTTAACGAGCAGTGCAAGTCATCACTAAACCATGTCCCTAAGTGCCACACCTAGATGTCTTGACTCCACCAGTCTCCTGGACAGCCTGTTCCAATGCTTGACAGCCCTTTCGGTGAAGAAATTGTTCCTAATAGCCAACCTAAACCTTCCCTGGTGCAACCTGAGGCCATTTCCTCTTGTGCTGTCGCTCGCTCCTTGGGAGAAGAGACTGACCCCTACCTCACCACAAACCTTTTTTCAGGTAGTTGTAGAGAGCAAGAAGGTCTCTCCTGACCCTCCCTTACTCCAGACTAAACACCCTCAGCTCCCTCATCAGACTTGTCCTCCTGACCCTTCCCCAGCTTCATTGCTCTTCTCTGGACACTCTCCAGTGAATTGTCCAGTTTTCTAAGTGATTTTTTCAAGTCACAAGGGATGCCCTCAGGAGGGCTTTTTTTCAAGACAACTTACGACTGTATCGATCAAATGCTGGTGGTAAAAAAGGTAAAAGGAAACGAACACACGTTTGTTACAAGTTAAGAGAATCTTAATAAGAAGTGAAAATAATCTAAAATGCATGTGCAAAGAGAGAGAAGAAAATAAAAAGAAGAAATAAAACTTCATTTGTTGTTGCATCAAAAAGTTTTCCTTAAGATTGCAAAGTGGGTCTTATGCTCAGTCAACATGCCCAGGACATATTTTCCAAGTTTGAAATCTTCTGAGACTTTGAAATTGGGGAAAAAATAGTAGAAATGTAGAAATACTTCACTCTGGAATAAAGTAATCTGATCTGCTCTTGTTGTCTATGCGTAGCAGGGTGCCACCAAGCAATCCCACAAGGCTGTGGTTTAACATCCAGCAGATAACCTCACACACAATACAAATGTCACATACTTTATTCTCGGGATTAGGAAAAGCCATCTTACGGGAAGGGAGAGAATCTGCCAGTAGGCGTCCAGAAGAAACATGCATTTTGATCACATTTCTAATTCTGGTGCTGCCATATTAAGCAGGACAACCTTTACTTCTGACAGCACTCATAAAGAAGAACTGGAGAATAAATTCCAGTGTGGCACATTATTGACAAGTAGAACACTTGAATTTAAGGCTAAGACATGCAGCTGACACACAAAACATTGTCTACTCTTCACAGTTCTCAATCACATTCCACGAAGAAAGGCAGACCAAACTCTTGACCACCCTGCCCAGGGGACAATGCTGTGGATGGGGCACTAAGTGCCGCGGGCTGTGTCTTTGCGTGAGGAACCTGCACACACCTCTCTGTCTCCTTGTCCTCTTCTGCAAGTGGAATATTATACATTGAAGGACCACTTGGCCACCCAAATATCTAGGGTGAGATAATCCAGGTGTCTAGGGCCACCACTAAATGCATAACCCACCAAACATCTGATTCCACAGTTGTCTTTCTGATGGATACACCCTGGTACAGGTATGCTGGCTGCACTCACTGTACTCCCAAGGTAGCAGAGGCAAGGAAGGACGAGCGGAAGCCCAAAATAAGGCACTGACCCCAAAGCTCAGGAGGCTTCTTCTCAAACTGACCACCTCAAGCAGCAACATCTCCCCTTTTCATATCTCTGAGACCACTGTGTAGGAATGTGAAGAAATGGGTCTGGATCTTTGCCTCAAGGACTGCACCATAATATTAAGCTTTTCCTAGAAAGCAAGTGTTTGAGAAGGTCTGTAAAGCACCCCAGGCCTTATCAGAACCAGAGATTTGCCCAGTGTAAGCTGTGATCTCCTACAGCAACATGAAGTATGGAGCTCCCACCCCTTGTGCCTGTCCTTACTCACAAGTTGATGGTGCCTGTGGTGAGAGCGGTGACAACCCAGCGCAGGTCCAGGGTTTTGAAGGGGATCAGGATCATGCTCACATTTGCTGCCAGCTCTTTGTAGCTCTCAGGATAAACAAAGTGGTGAGTGGTCTTGCTCCCAACATCTGCTTCGAAGCCAACAGTGGGGGCACGGTTCATTCTGCAGCCCAAAAGTAAGAAGTGAGAAAGTGAAGAAACAGGAGAGGAATTAGACATAAACATGTGAATCTTCACAATGTCATTTGCTCAAGGGGCAGGAACATGCTCCCATGCCTAAGAGCAGCGCTGTATGCAGGCTCTTCACACAGTCTTGACAAGGTGAAAAGGTCCTCAAGTAAGCAATGATTATCACCCATGTGGATAAACAGTAAATGAAAGCTCAGCTTTAGTGTGGAATTCCTTGTTTGAATAGGAGTGTCTACCAAGCAGGTACATCTCTAAGCATATTCCTGAGCTCCCTTTACAGTCAGCAGAGAGCTGACCAAAAGAGTGGTGAGTCCAGGAGGACACGTCTCATTTCATCCTAAAGCTGTATCGTTCAGTTGGTGAGAAAAACATTGCCTTGAAGTACATCAGCTTGACTTCTTGCAGTTTCTTTCCCCCGTCTCTACAGGCATATTTGAATGTCTAGGATCAAGGCAATAAACTATGTAATGTGTGATGAGAAGCAGCAAATATTCCTTATGGTTCTCCCATGAAAAGGCACCAAAGCCAAAGGGACATACACAGGACCTGCTGCTGACCCTCCATTTATTCAAACCTCACTTTGTAGTGTGTCCTTCAGCATCGATACATCTACTCAGGGTCACTCCGCACACACGTGAGGTGCCTTAGGTAACAGTGAGGTCAGTGCATGGAGATCTGCCCAGGGCCACCAGGGCAGTCAAGACGTGTTGGCCAAACAGGGCTACCCTACCTTATGCTGAGTGTATCAGGAAACAAAGAGGGGCTTTCTGAACTCAGGACTGCAGAAATGCCTCTATGCTTGTCTTCACTTCTGAAAGCAAATCTGGGAACACAATGAGAATTCTTTCTCTGATGCTTTAGCTCCCTGATGGTAGAGATTTGCATATTTCTGTGGTGCAGCAAAGTGCAGATTAAAGATCCCCAAAGCAACTTGCATGAATCCATGGTGCTGTGCAAAACCATGGAGAAACCCCTCAGCTGTCTGTGAGCCCAGCAGGGTTTTTCTGCAGTAACATTAGCTCAGCTCCTGGCAGAAGCACAGGGAGGACAAGGAAGGATGTAGCTGATGAAGTGATGAGGACCATCGTACATTGCCAAATAATATGCTGCCCTGGCTGCTGATAACAAGGGAGGCAAAATCTGTTTATCAAGTCTATGCCAGGCTGTGTTATTGCAGTGCTCCCCAGGTGAGTTACTTAAGTTTCTTCTAACTCCCTACAAGGGAGTTATTTGTGTAGGCAGAATAGCCTGCCAGCCTACATGGATTTGTTATTGAGTTCCCTGGCATTTGCTTCCCTGCCAGCAACCCATATCAGTGTAGAAATACCGGGAAAGCATGAGACTTTCTATGTTTTATCTTGAGATTAGTCAGTCAAAGGTATAAAATACGGGGATTTCTTTCTGCCAAGACAGAGACAAGGGTGACATCTTAGTCATCTTATAACCTGCCCTCAGGTACCTTTCCTACCACCCGTGGTGGGGCTGCCCATGCCACATGGCAGAAGGCAGCAGTCACACCCAGCCTCAGCAGGAAGGACTGAGCAGGAATTTCCTTGTGTCACAAATGTAGGTAGTTATGCAAATAAAAGTGGGCTGGAACATGCAGGAAGGAAAGGTGTCCCCTCAGACTCCCTGGCTCTTCCCTACACTTGGCTGGGTAGGCAGAGCACATAGAAGTGAGTACGTCACCAGAGATTTTGTGTTTGACGCACAGAGGGGTCACCTACTCTGCACAAATTCCCATGGTGAATCCTGAAACCTTGTTGCAGTCCTTTCAGATCTGGCTTCAGACTGCTGAAATATAAACACGAGACTGGAAGGTTCAATTTCAAGTCACAGAAAGATTTGCCCTTGTCAGGAACACGTGGCTGTGGGATAGGCAAGGCGTCAGAACAGAAATATGCACCTGAGTGTCTTTAGTTACTACTAGTTTTGAGCCTGACAAAGCCTTTTCTGCATGAGTCTGGAAACGTAGGACAGGCAGTATAAGAAAATAAATGCAGGAATGGGAGTGTCTCTGTAGGGACACAGAGTTAAGCATAAATGCACCACAGCTTCTCACATTTGCAACCTGTAGGACTAATGTTGAGGACTCTCCCCTTCCTTTCATGGATCTGGAGACCAGGTTGGCTGCCTCTGCCTTTGAGGAGGTACTTTTGGCAGGGAGCAAGACATACAGCTGAAGGAAGGAACTTTTGAAGTGATCTGCTGCAGATATTTAGATGTCGTCTGAAAACTCTATGGCATGTCCGAGCCACATCAGAAACCAAGGTGGCTTAACAGTTCAAACAGTGCTTATCTTGTGTTGATTTGCTCTTGGCTTCAGTGCACAACTTCCTACCAAGTGTTTTCTTGTTTCTGAGAGTATAATCCCACACGTGGCATTTTCAATAGCAAACCCTCCCTTCCTTGCCCTTTACTGATCCCTAAATTATACTGTACTGGCACCTCTGGTGTGAAACGTGGAAAACATGGCGGAGATGAACGTAGTCAGCCCAGGAATCTTGGCTGCCCTCAAGGTGATTAGTTCTGCTTACCTAGTTCCTGCCAGTGGGACAAAGTAGCCAACTTTCATTGCTTCAGAAGGGACTTTAAAAACTACCTGCAACCAACCACTTGCCTCCTGTCCACTGAAAAGTGGCTTTGGCTTCTCCACCCCATCATTTCTTAAGAATGAACAACTGTAAGAAAGTCAAATCTAATACAGTCAATTAAATGTCTAAAAGATCACTTGTGAGTACTAGCTGCAGAAGTAATTTTTATTCAAAACTGACAATATTTTATCATCTCTGATTTTTAACACAGGTGAGTACGGATCATGCAGAACATGATACAGTATCAACACCTATTGACATTTTTTTTTCCAAGTTAAAACATGGAGTCATATGTCCAACACACATAGTTTATGTCCCTGGAACTTCAATTTTACTTAAGTACCTTATTTCACTAGACAGCCCCTGAAATCTTGTTTGCTCACTTGTCACCCAAAATACCAGTGGATTTTAGATGACAAAAGCATCTGGAGCTGAGATGGTTTTTGCTAACCTGAGCACAAAGTCGTGGGAGTCAATATCTTGGCCATACTGAGACTGCCGAAGGTTTCCAGAGTTGCCCACGACGGCGCATCGTCTGCATGTGTAAGTACCTCGCTCCTGCAGTGGATCCCCATCCCCGGGAATGACCCCAAACAGTTCTGTGAGAGTGGTGTTCAAATTCTTCGGAGATTTCTCTGCTTGTAATTTCTGTTAGGGAGAAAAAACACTCCAGGTTACCAAGACAGGCAGCTTTTCTGTGAGCTAGATGTAGCTTCAAGTGTCTCCTCAAAGACAATTCTTGCATCTGCCTGCAGACATTGCCTTCTGCAGTACAAGGCTTCGAGTTGTGAGCCAAAGTGTGAAAAAACTAAAGTAAAAACCTTTTCCCATTAACTTTTTGAACTTGGCTGCCCTTTTCTCCTCCATCTCCTCATATTCCCACACCTCTTCAGTCTCTGTCTAGCCATGATGGAACAGATCACGCATTCTCCCCAAGGCTGGCCTTAGCAGAATAAATGTTCCTTTGGTGCCTATAAGCCTAAACCCACCCTGGGCCAGATATCTTCTGTATAAAGGACATATATAATTTATCCTAGTAAAGGATGGAAAAGTCTCAGGGAACCTGATGGAATGCAGAAGTGACTTATATACCTTCCACAAATTTTGGCATATGCTGGAAATGGGAGAGGGAGATGGGAAGTGAACTGTGGAGGAACCAGCTGCTAGTGCGATAGGAAACTACAGCAAAGTTACTCCAGAGGGCTGGAGATGTGAAATCACCTAAAAAAAAAAAATCTCCAGAATGGAGAAAACCACCCGGACCTTGGTCATTGTGTCTGTTGCCATGGAGGGAAACTGTTTTGTAGCGGCTCTGTGGTGCATGGTGGAAACAATGGCTGGATCAGGAAGGTACAGGCAAGGTGCAGGGCAGGTGATGGTCAGACACTCCCTTTCTGGGGCTCAGCTCTCTGAGGACTACTAAAAAGTTTGGGAGTGCTGACAGGTTCACAAACACCAGTGCCCACCCTTGTGGTGCCACTTTGCTTGTGAGCTCACAAAGGGAGAATGTTTTCAGCACAAAATGGGCCAAAAAGGCTCTGTCTTGCTCTGCCAGCCCAGGACAAGGAAAGACGGGGCGTGAGAGAAGAGAAACACCTTTTCCCACGACTCCCAGGAATGGCCTGGGGTAATTTGGCTTTAGTTTCCAATATGTTTCCCTTGACTGCACCAGGAACTGTTAATTTGTCCTGCTATCTCCCTCTCTCACCCACATGCAAACAGATACAGTGCTGTAATTTTTGTTTAAATTCCATGCTGTCTCCTTGCAGAACGTTTTTTGCACTGAAATGAACAGCAGGTCTGTGGAGCTCAGAGCTACAATACCGCGTCCAGGCCAAGAACTTGAAACAAAGAAGAAAAGGAAGCATTGAATTCATACACTCAATCTTCCTACTAATACTTCCTAGTCTATATACTCGTATATGCACTGCACAAGGTGATTAGCACACAAGGTAATTAGGATGCCCTAAAAAGCACTGCAATTATGACCACATATGTTGCTGTTTACTAGATGGCTCAATCATTTAAGTGAAAAAGGTTATCTTCCAAGTTCATGTATGATGCTACAAACATGTGGCCACACATCTAAAACTCTTGTGTCTTCTTTATGAATCCAATCTAACCTGGTCTTACTCTGACTATGTGAAAAGCAATGTTCAAAAGCCCACAGCTTTCAAAATAATTGGAGACTTCACAGATGTCACAGAGTGTTGTAGCAGGTGTATAATGTAGTAAAATCTGACCTGTTTTAAAAAGGGAACTGAGTTATTTGAGCACACATTTGCATACACCCATGTAGACTCTCTCTTTAAGAGTGAGCTGAGTTTTAACTGTATTTAAGAAATGAAAAGGCTAAAAACCCCACCAAAATCTTATTCTTGAACTGATTTTACCTGAGAAATTCAGATGAGGAAGGTAATTTCCAGAAAATTCTAGGTACATGGACCCCCTTTTTAAGTTAAAGTGCCTTTTCATCCAGAATGATAGACTCAGAAAAGGAAAGGACCTAGAGTGCTGACACATTTTTTTATGCATTAAAATGATAAGAAAGACCCTGGACAGGCACCTCCATTTGCACAGCACAGGATCTGCCTTTCTGTTATGCTGCTGTCAGTACAGAGTAACCCTATTGCAACCATGGGCACCAACATCGGCCTGAAAGCAGGACACCATCATCCTACAGTCCCTGCACGGATGCACAGGAAGTACACAATTTTCACGGGAAAAACTATTACCATTTTTAGAAATTCTCTCAGTGGCCTCAAATAGTATGATGACTTTATTACATTGTGTGCTGAATATCCATAAAATGAAACAGCTGTCCTTAACTCATTTAGAGTTCTCTGTTTTAATTTCCTCTAAGATTATCTGATCAAACTTTACTTTTCAGGCCCAATCTTTAATACAACACTGGTCAATCTTTGATTTTGCAGCAAAACAGAGAAGAGTAGGCAACAAAGATAGTTAACTCCAAGGCATATCCAGTTTTGAAAAGCTTAGACCTAACGTGCAGCCAGTCCCTTATTGCACAATGTTTGCTTGGCTTACTGGAAAAGGCCATTTTAACAGCATTACAATTACAAGCTGATTATAGTTCACTTTCCCAGACCAAATTTTTGTCTCTTTTTTTTTTTTTTTTTTTTTTTTTTTAGTAATAATATTTTTTTTTTTTTTGAGTAATGCAATTTATTTTTTTTTAACAAGCTGCCACCAGTCTGGCCTTTCCCGTAAATCAACAAAAGTACTGGGTGAACTTTTGTGCAAGTTAGAGCCATAGCAGTGTCATGTGGCATTGCTGGGACAGCATTCTCCCTCTTAGTGCTGTAGGTGTGTGCCAGGGATGTGTGTATGGACACAGCTAAGTGGCCTTATAAAAACTGAAAATCCTGACCCCTGTGTCCTGAGTAAAGTGCTACTTTTCTCAGAAATCTGCACAAAAAAATAACTGTGCCAAAAGAAGCAGTTTAACCTCTTGACCAAGGCCACAAAGCATCTTAACTTATATTTTATATATATTGTGCCAATATATAAAATATCAATGGATCACTTAAAACTCCAGCTTACCTCCATAAAATATTTGTCTGGCACTTGAGAGTTAACCTTACGTTGTTAAAAACAGTAATTGGGAGTTCAGATTGCGAAGTTTCCTAATTGTCTTCACAGGGAAGATAAACTATGTGCTGTTACCCAACCTTAGAAACTCCCCATCTCACATATAGAAATTTACCAGTTGGATTTGCATCTTCTTATTTAAAAAAAAAAAAAGCAAGAAAAATAACCCTCAAAGTTTATGCACTTCCTTTCTTCAGCTATGAATGGCTTCCCAAGGGAGAGCCTCTTGTTCCTTTTCTCATCACTATGTGCACACCTCCATTAAGAATGACAAGGAATTTGCTGCTTATATAAACTTCTCCGAAGGCTTTAGTGGGCTCTCTGGTACCATCACATTGACAGCTCCTGCCAAGAAGCATTACCCAAAACTTGGGTAAGGGGTTGCAAAGGGAGAGCGTGAATTCAGCCAAGGCTGCTCAGAACTATTAGCTTGGAGTGGTGAGGGCAGAGCTACAGTCATAGAATCATAGAATAATCGAATGGCCTGGATTGGAAGGCACTTGAAAGAACATCTTGTTCCAATCGCCCTGCGATGGGCAGGGACAGGTCCCACTAGACCAGGTTGCTCCAAGACCCATCCAACCTGGCTTTGAACACTTCCAGGGATGGGGCGTCCATTTCTCTGGGTAACCTGTGTCAGGGCCTCCCCCCCACAAAGGAAAGAATTTCTTCCTAATAACTGATCTTAAATCTGCCCTCTTCCAGGTTAAAGCCATTCCCCCTTGTCCCATTTCTACATGTCACTATGAAAAGTCCCTCTCCAGCTCTCTTATAGGCCCCTTTAGGTATTGAAAAGTTGCAATAAGGTCTCCTCGGAGCCTTTTCTTCTCCAGGTTCAACAACCTCAACTCTCTCAATCTGTCTTTATAGGAAAGGTGTTCCAGGCCTCTTAGTATCTTCCTGGCTTCCTCTGGACTTGCTCCAAGAGATCCGTATCCTTTTTACCTTGAGGCCTCAAAGGAGTCAGGAGAACCTCAAAGGAAAGCTCTCCTGGTTCCTGTGCACCCTGCACCTGTGGTCAAGTTTGACAGTGTATTAAAGACAACTTCAAAATCCCAAATTATTATCAGGTAGAATAGATTAAACTGTAATCGTTGGTGCGATGTGGATGCAGGTAGAACATGGATCAAGGCAGACAGGTATAGGTGTGGGTCTGGCATCACTGGCAGCACACAGCCAGGCAGCTGGGGAAAGTTGGTGTAGCAATACTGGGGTCTGTGGTTTTTCTGCTTTTTTTAACTGTTTTAAAAGTTTAAGAGGGAATATAGCCCCACGCAAATCTCTGTTGCACAGCTACTAATTGCCTTGCAGCAGCAGTTTGGAGACATTAACACTCATGCAACATTTCCCAGCTATAAGACATCATATAAAGATTAATCCTAGCAAGTCTGGTGGGGCAAACCCAGGTAATCTTCATTTTTCAGACTGAAGGAGAGGTTAAAAAGAAATCATGAATTTTAAAAATGCCTCTTCGGTTTGGAAAATACGGCCTTATTATTGTTGTATTTCGTATCCTACAATTACTGTGCATCAAAGAGTTGAAGGGGAAGAATATAGAGACTTTCAAGAGTCTGGGCTTCATTCAATGATTTGCGTCATCAAAAAATTTGTGCTCTCAAATATGAATGTATATGTGCATATATTATGTAAATAACCCACAATATTATGTGTATGCCAAATCGTGTGATTTCTGACTTCCGTGGCTGGTATGGGTCACCTCTGTGTTACTCTAAGGTGTCAAGACCATGTCTCTGCCAGCTGTGTGTGCCCTTGTTTCTGGCTGCAGGATGCTCACAGCTCAGGAGTGTGCATTGCAGTGTTTAGAGAGGTCTGTGAGCTTGGACCACCTTGAGATCCATCTGTCAGCACCATAGGAGGAGCAGCTCCAGCCCAGCTGGACTTACGTGGGGGCTGCCAGTGGGGGTCAGAGGTAATCCAGGGTCAGATTCTTCCAGATCGTCCAAATCTGCTGTAAATGTCATACTTCTGACCAAGCAGCACAACAGCAGGTGGGACTGGCATGTGACAGGTACTGGGACTGGCACGTGGCAGGTACTGGGACCAGAGCCTGGGACCTGGCCTGGATTTGGGACCACCTTCTGCAGAGATCTGGTAGCTACACACTTCCTTCGGTGTGCTGAGCCCTCTGTACTGCTTCCAAAGTGTCACAGACAGCGTCCCAGTTTTAAAGAAAACTTCTGGTGATCAAAGTACCCGGGCACATTTTCTACAAAGAGCATTCAAAACGCATGACTCAGGTGCCAAGTAGCTCAGCTGCTGTCTTAAAAATAAGTGCAGCTTCCACAACTTCTCCAGCACATGTATTGGGGATGCCCTTTTGTTCTCCAGCTGGTTAGCAAATTTTAAAGCCAAGTGTTACAATTTTTCCTACAAACATAATGACTCAAAACTATTTTCTTTTAGATACACCAATAACATGTCCCCAAGAGCTGAGCTATCTTCCAAAAAAAAAAGTAGGCAAAACTCTCAAATATCATAAGACACAAGATAAAAATTGCTATAACGTCGATAGTTTATGAACAATGTGCTACAGATAAGATTGCCAGGAAACTCTGAGTCTGAATTTACTTATCACACAACCTCAACACATTTATTTTGAATTTAGAACAACATGTTCTGATCTCATATTTTTAATACTTTTTGACCACCAAGAACAATGCATCCACCCCTGAGAACAAAACAAGAAAACTATAAGTAAATGCTGTGTTGTGTTCCAGCATGTAATTCTTGCTGTTTCCTAATATATGGGTTACTAAATTTAGTGAGAACATCCACAGCATTTGTGTCATAGTAAAACAATGAAAAACTTGCAGGTGAACCAGCTCAGGGAGGTGGGAAAGAAAATATAAACAGAAGGAATGTATCACATAACACCAGGTGCCACCTTCAAAACACTGAGACTCTCACAGTCCCTGAGCATAAGATGAGGGAAGGCAGAGAAGAGAGAGAGGAGGTGAGAGACAGGAAGGGATGAGGGGAGGGAGGGAAGGAGGGAGAGGGAAAGGAAGGAATTTCTAACACAATGGTTACAGCCTGGAGTGTTATGAATGCCCAGATCCTCCCCAGGAGCAGAGGACTCAAACTCAACTTTAAGTCCCAAAAAGCACAGAGCACCTGCAGCAGTGTACTCAGGAGGAGAAGTTAGGCTGTTATTTCCTACCTAACTAAAGTAATGAAGGGAGAGCTTATAAGCAGTGTAGATTGAAGCAAATGAAAAACAATGAGCAGTCCTGACAACATGGCCCTTGTTTCTGTGAACACACAAATGGCCAGGTACATTTTCAGGCGCTTCTCCAAAGCAGCCCTGCCCCGTGCCGCAGGATCAGCCACTGCAGGGATGGTGGCACAGGCCTTCTCTTCCCTGCTCCTTCCCACCTCCATGGTAGTAGCACTAAATCCAGTACGGACAAACAACTTTATTCAGAGCAGGCAGGAATATTTCCTTCCAAAAGGCCACATCCTACCAGGATGAGAGAGTTTAAACCATATGCTCTCCAAATAAACCCTGAAGCAACCTGGCAGCCACATGAAGAGCTGCAAGCAAGTGAAACTACCCCATTCTTTGGCCCCAAATGTCACTTTGTTTCCAGTGCTGGTCACTGGTCTCTGAAATCAGTCCTCACTGCCCAGATAGTGGAGGGATACTAATGCTGCAGGACCATTTGGATCAATAACATTCACATGTACAGCAAAAGGGTAAAAGGAGGAGGAAGGACAGACCAAGACTGGTGGATGGGCAGCTTTCTGGCAAGAGCTCTGCCTGCGTTTAGTCCAAGCACATCCCATGACAGGGAAGTCACACCCATGTAATCAATAGCTCCAGTGCAGTCACCGTCATCTCAGTGTCTCAGTTACAGCACAAGGAAACCACCACACTTTCCAGAGGCAGTTTCTGAGAGTCATTTCTCCCCTGAAAAAAAGTTGGAGCAATCTCAGGTCTCCTCATGTTTCAACTTTATGTACAAATATAGTAAAAAGTCACAAATTACTGAGCTGGCAAGGCACACAAGAGTAAAACATGCCCATGAGCAATGTCTTCTTAAAGACTGGCTGAAATCTCGGAATCACTTTGAAGAAGAGCCTGAAAATGAGCAGCGAAAAGGAAGTTCTGTCAGGATGCACCTGGGAGTCACTTGCTGCAGAAATGACACTGACTGTCTTGGAAATGCTTAACCAAAGCAACACGTACATTAGAAATCACTTGCAATGAGGAGGTGAGACCACATCATGCCTGGGTTTATCCAAAACCATCTTTCAGAGGAGTCAGGGCGCTTTCTCTATTTACCACAGACTGAGGCCAAGATTTTCAGTAAGTTACTGAGTTCCAATACACAATGCAGTTTTGAGGGACACCAAAAAATTTCACACATCATGGCTGAAGATAGAAAACATCTAGAAATATTAAAAGAATTATTTTTACCATCTGAAAAAAAAAGAATGCTTTGATTTTATATTCTGAAGTGGTGTATTCCCTTTGAACTTCATCTAAATTAAAAAAAAAAAAAATGAAAATACTAAAATAGGGTTAGACAGATCTGAAAATTAAGGAACAGCATTTATTTGGGGCAGAGGAGGGGAGACTTTTGAGTGCTCTGAAAGGCACTGTTTTTTTCATTTTGTTGAAATAGAAACAGACCTCCCCCAAAAGAATCTGTTTCATGTTGAGCTGAGTTTTTAATGCCCTCGAGTATTGTGCCCAGTTCTGGGCCCCTCACTTCAAGGAAGGCATTGAGGTGCTGGAGTAAGTCCAGAGAAGGGCAACAAAGCTGGGGAAGGGTCAGGGGCACATGCGCTATGAGCAGTGGCTGGGCACCTGGGGGGTTTTAGCCTGAAGAAGAAGAGGCTCAGGGGTGACCTTATAATTCTCCACAACTACCTGAAAGGAGGTTGTAGACAAGGCAACTAGGGACAGGATGAGAGGACATAGTCTAAAACTGCACCAGAGGAGGTTCAGGTTGGACATTAAGAGGAATTTTTTCACAGAAAGGGTGATTAGATATTGGGACAGGCTGCCCAGGGAGGTGGTGAAGTCACCAGCCCAGGAGGTGTTCAAGGAAAGTCTGGACATGGCACTCAGTGCCATGGTGTAGTTGACAGGTGGTGATCAGTCATAGGTTGGACTCTATTATCTCAAAGGTCTTTTCCAACCTAGTGGGTTCTGTGATTCTGTGAATTCAGATATCACTTCCTTTTTTTTTTTTTTTTTCTCAGTCTCACCAAAAATTTAGACTTCTGTACTAAGAGTCCCAATTTTTTTTAAATTTTTTTTTTTTTTTAAGACAGAATGCATACAAACCTCATTTTTGAACCACTGAGTTCCGAATGCAGAAAACAGCATGGCTTTGCTTGGGGCGATGTGCAAGCTCATGGTGCCCATGAGGAACCTCATCCTCTCATCTACTAAGCACCATTTGGGATATGCCTCCTCCTCCAAAAACTGCCAGTTGTTAGATCAGCTCAGCTCTTTGTTGAAACCTCAAGCTAAGGCAAGGGAAACTAGAAGCTGAGCTCGCCATCTTCCTTTCTCATGGCTTCAGTAAAGCCCAGCTAGAAATCATGGGGACTAGAAGGAAAAACACAAGTGGTGGAAAATCGGAGTGATGGCCAAGGGACATGGAGTACATGGGACTTATACCAAAAACGATGGCTTCATCATAAAATAAGAATATTATTTATACAACAGTTAACAATGTCAGAGTTCAGTGGCCTTTCTTTTTCACCAAGTAAATGCAACAGCCAGCAGAGTGAGAAGTGATAAATCCACTGCAGCCTCATTCCTACAGCACTTGACATCTCCTCCAAAACCCAAACACCCCACTGCAATAGTGGGTGCCTGTGGGGCCCCCCCTGAGCTGGTCACAGGAGAGCTGAAAGCCCTGAATTCAACAAGGCTTGTGGTCACCACAGGACACCAAGCTGGAGGCTGTTGTGTGTTCAGAGAAAGGCATAAGAGACTATTTTTCCTTAAGAGAGGGAAAACAAGTATAATGAAAGAGTGATTTCACTGGAGTTGCTGCAGCCAGAACTTCAGCAGCTGGGCAGTGCAGGCCATGAGTAGATCATTCCATCGATGTCTTGTTTCAAGAGGACATAAAAGGGGCTTTTCATAAGCAAAACATCAGGCTGGTCCTTTTTCCCTTCTGTGCTTTTTGAACAAGGTATCTGCCAGCTTTCATGATACTTGGATTAGGCTCCAAGGGGTGGTTGGACCACCCTGCTCAAGGATACGCTGAGGCTTCTCCTTCCCAGAGACTCACAGCCACCCATGTGCTTTCCAGACCTGTTTTACACCATCAGCCATGACGGAGAATGTTTTCATACGCAGGAATTAATAATTTCCCATTTAATCATGCTAACTATTTACATATCTTGTGGTAGGGAGAGTCCCAGGGGAATTAAACACTTCACAGGGTTTGCTTTGCTACCTCGATGGATGGCAAAAAGCCCATCTGACACAAAAGCAGCCGGCTTACAAAGTCTGGCCTGTTGCAGAGGAGGAAGAAAATGGCAATGTTGGCATTTGCAGATTCTGTATTTACCACCTAACTCTGTCAGGGACTTTTCTAGCTTTGAGAAAGTGAACGTGCACTCCCAGCCCCCTCTGAGCTGAACAGCAGCACAAACACCCACTTCCTCCCACCTCTGCCTTCCTTGTCAGCTGAGACAGCAAATGCTTTTGGCAGAAAGCATCCTTTGCTATCTACTGGGCACCACTTGAAGCCTGACACCGCAACCATCACCCGAACTCCAGGCTGTATCCACACCTCCCACTTACCAGCCACCACCTGTAGCTGTCTTCTGGGACCAAGGCATTTTGTGAGGTCAGGAAAGGTTGCATAGTTGAATTAAACCTCTGATCGAACCAGAGGGAATGTCCCATCTCAGAAATGCAAGTGCGACAACTGCAAGGTCTCCTAGGGAACTTGAAGAGTTTTTGGACTTGCTCTGAAAACTGCATGGCGAGATGTCGGGGATGCCAGGCGGTCGTGGTCACCTGGTGTGTGTAGTTCAGCAGAAACGACGTTACCGTGATGAGCAAAAAGGCAAACGTAAACATTTTCACATTTCTCCTCCTTACGACAACCATCTTTCCCCCTCAGGTTCTGCCACCACTGCTGACCACGTACAACGTAGGGTCCAACGTAAGGCAAGAAGGAAATGGTGCAGCAGGCACCTGTCAGTCACCAACCCGGGCTCAGGCTGAACCGATTGACTCCACCACCTCCATCCATAAGGGAAGTTTCATCTATCCTAAATGGGCTTAAGGACAGCAAAGCTGGGTATTTCCTTCTCACAGCGCTTCCAAGTTCCTTCCACCTCTCTGTGTCCTACTGTTAGCCTCTCCTGATGAGGGTTTAATGAAGACAGACCCTGGTCTTTCCACGTATCAGAATATTTAAAGGGCAGCAATATCAGCATTAAAATGCAGGTTTTGAGTGTGAGAGCAGGCCATACATTGAAACGAGCAAATTGCAGAAAGAAGAGGGTGGTTATTCTTTTTCTTGAAAGTTAGTTCTTGAAGGATTGGACCATCTGGGGATGTACATTCCATCAGAGTGACATGCTTTGATGCCCATTTAAGCCATGGAGAACTCTTTGAAACCTAGAGACAAACAAAAAAAGAAATAGAAACAATTTTCAGATTTATTTTTTTTTTGCATTCCTCCTAACCTATTCTGTCTGCTTTTCTCTGCCCATCCCAAAACTTCTGATCAGCTCAGAACACAACAGCACCTGCTTCCAGCTCTGCTGAGGCATTTGCATACCGAGAAATTTCAGGGTGAAATTTCTTAAAGGGCAGAGCATCCACCTGTGGACATTGACTCTCTTTGTATTGAATCAGCCTCCTTGCTCTGCTCTCGCCTTACTTGAGTTACAGTTTGTAGCTATTTGAATGGCAATGACTCACCACCTGCCTTCAGGCTGACCTCCATAGACACAAGTTATGCAGCAAAGTGTTCCTAACTCAGAGCAGCTGAACAAAAAACACCGGGCAAAGGAGAGAGTAGCAGGTTAGGGAGAAAGATGAAGTGCTTCCTTTCTCTTGCTCCCCCGACCCAGCTTCATTTCTTCAGGATCCGGACTGGACTTGTGATTCAGGGAAAGC
Source organism: Grallaria varia (assembly GCA_013396735.1). Lineage (NCBI taxonomy): Eukaryota > Metazoa > Chordata > Aves > Passeriformes > Formicariidae > Grallaria > Grallaria varia. Next base: position 803,950 of record VWZG01010408.1, on the reverse strand, counting down.
CAAGCAAGAGCAGCTCACATGTCCTGGGACAGCCAGGGGAAATCAAAGTATAAATAACCTTTGTTTCACATGGATCATTGCTATTTTTCCTGCCAAGGAAGGGTAGGTGAGGGCGGCCTGTGAACTCACAGATTTCCCATGAGACCCCAACCTAAGCAGAGAGGAATGGAGCTGCTTTGGGAATACAGGGGAAGCCAGAGCTGCTCTCTTTTCCCCTCCTGGTGTCCCGGCCCTGACAGCAGTGGTTTATACAAGTTTTTAAAAGTCAAAAAATTAATCCCTTCCTCCCACAATGCTGTTGTTTTTTGGGAAGAAAAACACGTTATTTCCAAAACTTTGGAAAGTTTTGCAAAAAGCCTCCAAAAGTGCCATTGCTTAAACAACACTCCTTGAGGTTTTTGATTGTTTGGGGTTTTTTTTAAACATAGAAAAAAAAAATCAGAGAAGCAGCTTTGTCAGAATATGTTCAATTTATGAACAAGCAAAAGCCCAGATTCAATTTATGAACAAGCTCAGCTGCAGGCTTTGGGCCAGCAAACAGAGAAAAACTGGAACTGTTACCATTACACCCCATCATTTTAACCCATTCTATGCGCCACGTTGGTGCAGGATGCCCCTCATCGCATCACTCAGATGTGATGCTTATCCAGATATGGGGGAAGCACAGTTGGCAGCCGGAGCATCCTCAGCTTTGCTCCTGGCTCCTCTCCTGGGGCTCTGACATGACCTGCCCCAGGCCAAACCACTTTTCCAAGGGGTTTGACAGGGTAGCTTGGAGGGAGCATGGACTTGGATTTTAGAGGTGGTGTCCATATATTTACCAAGTCCCATAAGGCCAAATCTGAATCCAGGAGCCTCCGACCGCAACCCTTGCTCCAGGTTTCTCCTCGCACGTGATGGGCCTGTGCCCTTCAATTAGCTGCTGTTTGCCAAATGCCTCAAGATTTATTTTAAGTCTGGCCCCTCCAACTGCATTTGTAGGAGCTCAAGGGCTGGCAAGTGGGTCAGGCTGAATAACAAAAGGCTTTATTAACCCCATCTGCTCGGGCGCCTTGCACAGTAAATCACACAGGGAACCATCCTGCACTCACTTTAATGTTTTAGAGGGAAGGTTTTGGACTAGCCAGAAATCTTTGGAACTTTTCCCTGGTAAAATTCAGGAGCTGCATCCCGAGAGGCGATGGAGATGCTGCCACTGCCTTGGAGACTTAGAAAGGGAGTTTAGGAGAACAGCCCCCCCTGTGCACAGCCCCGTCCACGCCAGCTGCTCTCTGTGCCACAGAGGCCCCAAACACATTTGCTTTACTAGCCTGTAGTTGTTAGTGTAAACAAAAACACAGCCTCTAACACCCCCCAAAATATGCCAAATCCCAAAAGTAAATTGATTCTCCATTTATGGGGGAGATAATTCAAGAGCTGTGATGCTGGTGGGTCGAACCCCCACTGCTGTCAGCGCTGGGCCAAGTCAGTATTTGTAAACACAGATCCTGCTCTTCTGTTATGTTTTAAAGAGGAGGAGGGAGGGGGATTACCCAGCCTTTCTTGGAAAAGCCATAAATAGAGTATTGTTCATAAACCAGTTCTGGCCTCCAAAACAAGTACTTATTTCACCAGATTTATTCATTTATTTATTGTAACTCAGCTAAGGCTAAGCTGATATTTACGATTTGGAAAAGGAAAAAAAAAAAAAAAAGACGCTGAACAAGTGTTTACAAAGCAGACTGCAATGTCTTCAAACTGTCTTTTATGGTGTGAGATGGGTAGGTGAGAAGCCAGACCTCCTAATGCCTTTTTTTCCATCTGGATATAAACACTCAATGCCCTATTTTAATTCTTGCTCCTTACCGTTCCCTATGAATGTTCATGTTTCTTATGGATACTTGTGATAGAGATAGAAATATATTTTTATTCGAAATACATCATTTTCTCAGACAGTAAGACTGACCAAGCAATAGGCAACAGGTTAGCAAAGGCATACAGAGCTTTCGGAAGACTCCGTAAAAGAGACTGGTGCAATAAACACCTGAAGAAAAGTACAAAGATCAGTGTCTACAAAGCCATTGTGCTGTCCACTCTTTTATATGGGTCTGAATCGTTGGTCATCTACTGCCACCACCTGCATCTCCTCAAGCCCTTCCATCAGCACTGCCTCCGTACAATATACCTATATAACCTCACAGAAAGGCTCTATGGACTACATAGGTGATTAAAGGCCTGAGGAAAAGGAACACTGAAATGAGTGGAAAATGTTTTCTTCAAGTTCACTTCAAATCCAGGACTTTTTTTCCTTTCTTACAACATATGTAGGGTCCAACACAGACATCACTACTTTTACTCTTTCCAGCACCTTCCACCACATCCCTGACTGCCCCTGCATCTCCCTCTGCTCACATACGATTCATAAATCTTTGCAAAAGGGTTTCCATAGGATTCACCAAGGTTGTGGGAAGCAAAAAGTGCAGGGACTGGTCTGGGAAACCACACAGGGCTGCCAACCCCAGCTTTTGGGAATGTTCTACCTCTGGTTACTACTTGTGATGGTTAAATTAAGCCATTACAATTAAGTAGCATGATACCAGCCATGGTCCTTATCAACATACCTCGGCATGACCTTGGCATGGGCACATCTGTGAACAGGCTATTTTGTCCTCAGAGACCCAGAAGCAATTCCTGGGAACTTCAGGTACAGAGATTTAGTGCCCAGCTCTCTCCCAGCTACAGACCCCTGAGAGCTAAACAGAGCTTAATACTGCATGCCTGCGGCTGTGCCTGCGGGCAGAGATCCCAGCTTAGCTCACGCAAGCAGCAGGTTAAGCTACCTTAAGTGATTGGGTGCTTAAGGTCTTATTTCTGGTCTGGATTTTGCCTGCTACCTTCCCACTCCTCCCCCTTCCAACACATTCCGTTTTGCCTGTGTAAAACACCTTTATACATCCTGGAATAGCTGATTTATGCTGGTAAAACCCAGTGATGTGCAATGCAGGGAAAATGTGAAAGGTCACATTCCAGGAACAGAAAAAAGGTTCAGAGGAAGAGGCAGGTTCCTTCAAGCTCTCTCCAGAGCACAAATGTGGGTCCATTGTGATGAAATGGTCATAAATGAGTGCAGAGCTTAATCTTTTGTCTATATTTTACGTTATAATCTAACCCGAGATCAATCCAGTGTGATTGTTTTCCTTCGTTGTCTTCTCACATTTTAGAAAGAAGGAACAGAAAGAACAGTTTTTTCCCACTGTCTATTTTTTTTCCTCCAAGGTAGATTTTATTTGCAGTGTAAACTCACAGTCTGAAGAACGTCCCTGGTCCCGTGCCAATCTGGCAATTAACTGACAAATACAAAAACACTTCGGTTCAGTGGACTAATATAAAGAAATTCTTAACACCTTCAGGAAATACTTTTTTCACAAATCCACCTACAAATGCAATGTATTCCCACTGCACTTGTCAGGTTCTGTTGACAAAAGCTCATCTGCACACCCACAGAGGAGCACAAAAAGAAAATAGCAGGATGGGGAGCCCACATAATACCCTACTCCAGCTGCTCCCAGGCCCATCCCAGGAATCATCAACCCATAAAAGTCTGTACTAGCTCAAAGGAGCCCAGGGGTACAAAGGCAGGTGGGAACCTGAAATAAGGGCTCCCAGGTCCCTCCCAGGGTTGGCCCTGCAAAGTCTCAGCCTCAGGTATGAAACTCACCCAGGTGAGTCAATGCTACCTTTGGGACTGAGATATGTTGCTGCTTCGGGGCATGGGACATTTTAGGGGGTGCAGGGGAAGGGCATTTGGGGATTACACAAGATCTGTGTGGTCAGCCACACACTATTAGCACAATGGTTAATTTTTTTTGATTTCTTTTAAGAGATGGACCTTAAACAAAAAGCGTGTAGAAAATAATAATGAAAAAACATTGAGAAAAAAGTCACCGCACTACCACTCAACTCCCCACATTGTAAATGTTCCAGTACACTTGCATTTGACCCCCTTTTTGATGCCTACTTTCCTAGCAAAGAAGTGCTTTGTACCAGCACCACGTTAAGGAGATCTTTGTTAGCTCATATTAGATGCTGATGGTTCAGGATCCAGCTTTTCTGGCCTGTAACTCACATTAAAACCTTGCTGTGAAACGCACTCTCTACTTTGAGGTTGCCAGCGTTTCCAGACACAGCATGTCAGGCAGAACGGCACAAAGGGAACAGGCGGCAGCATCCCTGTACAGAGGTATTGCCAGTGTTCCATTCGCAGCTTGAATTGTTCAAAGGTCTCAGCGTCCTTTAGACTCAAAACTCACATACCCACCTGCTCTGTCGGAATCTGGGAAAGGACAGCGTGACCTGCTGCAGCTCTCTCATGACTGATGGTGGCCATCACACAACCCCTCTACATCCCACAGTATTTTACAGCTGGAAACACTATACTTCAAGGAGTAAGTTCAAGATTTGCTGCAATTTGACTTCAAGAGGCTGTGCTGTGCCAGAAAGGTCTTGGTGGCAGAACTGACAGTGCCCATTTTCAGAAGTACAGTTCAGATTCCTGCCCTGTAAAACCTCCAGAGATGAATTAATTTCTCATCTGAGCCACTGACAGCTATATTGTTATAAAACCTTTTGGCAACACCAACAGTGCATCTTTTCTGCCGTTTTGGGACCATCTTCCCGTCCACATTCCTTCCGAGTAACTACTTGAGTAACTCTTGGTCTCAAAGCCCTGGCCTGGAAAAAGATGGAAGGTTAAATCTTGCCTTACTGTACCCACAGAGGCCCAGAACAGTCTTGGAAGATGTCATTCTAGGGCAACAAAAATCATATCCCTGGAAAAATACACATAAATTTCCGCACCCAGGTCTGTGCTTAGGCCTGGAGAGGAACAATGGAGGGGACTGTTTCACTCCAAACCACAGGCTTGTCTTCCCTACCCGGGCTCATCACTGGCTGCCTCCCACTGACCGGAGCTGGCTGACATTTAGAAAGAAACACTTCATTGGTCTGACACCTCACCAGAGACCTCTGAGAGCAAGAGGCTTTTGCTACATGAGACAGAGTGGGAATTACAAGACGGCCTGGCTGCCAGTCAGTTAAACACAGGGCAGGAGTGTGAATCTTAACCAGATGATGCTGGGGCACCCAGTGAGACCTCTGGTCCACCTCTTTCAGCTCCAGCAGAACAGTCTCACCAAGCTTTGAAGGCCACATGAGGGCTGGAGACATAAGGGGGTGCTGGCTGTGCCCCAGCACAGCCTCTGCCACTTCATGGTAAGACGCCCAGAGCTCTGGCAGGCAAAAGGTGAGCCCTGTCCTTCTCAGACACCAAAAGCCACCGCAGGACACAGTTTTGGAAAAGTACAAGTTGCCACATCCCTTTGCCCTTTCCCATCCATCCATAAGTTAATTACATTGTGGATTCAATATAATTCCTCAGCAGTTTAAGTGTTCAAGGCTGGTTTAATTGAGAGTCCTGAGTAGCCTGGTCTAGTGGAAGGTGTCCCTGCCCACGGCAGATGGGGGTTGGAACTAGATGATCTTTAAGGTCCCTTCCAACCCAAGCCATTCCATGATTCTATGTTTAATTAAAATCAGACTGTGTTTTGTTTCTCAGAGCTAACTGGCTCCTTTCTCCAGTCCCTTGTTACATCCTCACAGGAATGACGTAGGTGCTGCTGACCTGTGTGCTCACAGCCACAGAAAGGCAGCCCCAAGGCTCACCTGCCATTTAATCAGGGAGAAAATGGTCTGTAACTCCTCTACCCCATCCCTGATTATGCTGAGAGGCATAAATCTGTTTGATTGCCACTGTCAAATGGGGTCACAGCATCAAAGTTGGACAAACCAGTTGTTACATTGCTCTCAGTTTATTAAAATGCTCACCCCAAGCATATCAAACTAATCTTATCAACACTGCCTAGATATAAAAAAAAGGCATTCAGGAACACTTAAGCCATGAAAAAAATGTAGCTGGAGACAAATTTGAATTTGAAGCCGGCTATTGGGCAATGTTTCATCCATCACAGTGAACAGAAAGAAAAAATGGAGGTGGTTTATGGAGCGTAACTGCATGGCATCTTAGGTGCCAGCGATCTGAAAAAGAATCATTACCTACTTGTGCCTTGCCAGTGAGCAGGTTTGCTGGCAGGCTCGGGCTGGCCAGGTCGATGGGGGATCTCCCTGGTACTCTAACACAGCCTGCCCTGCCTGTGTGCATAACACGTCTGTGTGGTCAGGGGAAGCTTTTTGTGCAAGATGTGTATGAGAGTAACAGAAACTTGGGTGGGGAATTTGCACTCTGATGCCTCAAAATAAATATTTGTCTTGGCAGACTTTATCAGGCTTGTTGCTGAGTGGTCTGGAAATGAAAACTCCCTCACAGTGTTTGAAGAAAGGGCTGGAGGATCTGGCTCAGAAAAGGTCACGAGTTTTCCTGTACCCTTGGATTCTGAGAACAGTCATCTCTGCCACATCCCACCAGGGTGAAGAAATATTTTCCTCCATCGCCTCCTCCTCCCTCACATACCAAGAGTTGACTCCTGCAAAGGCTGGAGAAATCGCAGTGTTAACATCCAGGATTAATTGTGCTGTCTTACATGGGCTACATTATCCTGCAGTTCCCACTCATGTCTTCAAGCCAAGTGGGAAATTTTGCTTTGAATGGACTGGAATTGCCATCAAACCTTATCTGGCTCTAAAATCTCCTGCATGAGATTCAACAAGACCAAGTACAGGGTCCTGCACCCACGTCAGGACAACCTCCGGTATCAGTACAGACAAGGGGACGAAGGGACTGAGAGCAGCCCTGAGGAGAACTACTTAAGGTACTGGAGGAGCAATGGGTGCTCACAGGTCAGAATGCCAACCATATCCTGGGCTGCACCAAGAGCAGTGAGTCCTTCAGGCTGAGGGAGGTGATTTTCCCCCTCTCCTCTGCACTGGTGAGACTCCATCTGGATTACTGCGTCCAACTCTGGGGTTCCCACCACAGGACCTGTTAGAGTGAGTTGAAAGGAGAGCCACAAAAATGATCAGAGGGCTGGAACACAACTGTCATGAAGATAGGCTGAGAGAGTTGGGTTTGTTCAGACTGGAGAAGAGAAGGCTCTGGGGAGATCTTAGAGCAGCCTCCCAGTGCCTAAAGGGGGCTTACAAGAAAGATGTGGAGAGAATTTTGAGTAGAGCCTGTAGTGGTAGGACAAGGAAAAATGGTTTTGGGCTGGGGGAAGCCTGGCTGGGAGGAGCCTGGCTCCCTCCCCTGGTGTCACCAGTTATGCAAGGATGACATTCACCTGAGTATCACTTATCACTCGGAAACACATGGATGACTGGGACTGTGGCGATAAACTCATGATCAATTTATTTCCAGTGGGAACTATAATGTGAATAAATCACTATTTATATAATGGCCCTTTGTTCTTGCAGTCAGCCTTGGCGACATGCCAGGCTCAGGGGAAAAAAGCACTGATCATGCACCACAGCTTTCCAGAGTAAGCCTAGTGTCGAGTTTTCCAGGTCGTTACAGCGCAAAGAGAGGACTCAGCCAGATCTTCATACCATGAAACAACCATGAGAGAAACTGGGAGAGGACAGCGAAAAGGGTGATTAATTCAAACTTCACAGGCAGCTCCACTGCTGACCTGTTTATGGCCTATTCCTTTGGACCAACCTCCATTCAAATACTTTCAGGCCCAAATAGGAGCACTGGAATGCCAGCACCGTCCAGCCAAGCGGTGAACAGTAGCATTTATGGCCAAGAGGCTGGAGTCTGCCAGGTCACACCAGAGATGTGTTGAAAAACAACAATGCAAAAATAAGCTGCTGGTAGGAATGTGTTCCACAGCCCCCTGTCTTGCTAGAAATTGATTTTGGAGGAGCCCTACCTCTTTGCACAGTCTATTAATGAAAAAAATGGCACCTCTGCTTACCTAGTGCTGCTACATGTTCTTTTAATATATTCCAAATCCCCTTTCCTACATACATATTGATGTTTTAAATACCAAATATATTGCTACAAGCTCTTAAAAAATACTCTTTTCTTTCCTTATCCAGTAGTTTGCAGTGCTGGACGGACACATAGATTTAACCTGCTGGATGAGAGCTTTTCTGTGGTGGGCCAATATCCTCTGATGTTTTGGGACAGGATTCTTTTGGCCAGCAGCCTGAGAGCCCAAAGCTGGGACAATGAAAACAATAACTTTCCAGTGAAAATCCTCAACTAAAATTCACTCGCTCACTAAAATTCATTTGCTCTATTTCCATGAATTATTCTGCTTCAAAGACTTCCTTAAAAACATCAAAGCAGACAACTGGGCACATAAAAATTGCTGTTGATTCCTGTTGACAAACTTTGACAGCAGAGTCCATGGTGGACAGAGCGGCCCTGCACTCTCACATCCGTCCCATGGCTTCAGGTGATTTGTAGGCTGGGACCAAAGCTCAGCTACCCTTTGCTTGGGAAAAAAGAGTTATCAAAAGGTTTCCCAGGATACATATTTGTGTTTGCACCTAGAGGAATTTTTACGTGGTTCACGATAGGGCAAGTCTAGCACTGATGCTGGTAAGGAGTTTCTCAAACAAAATTTATTTTTATTTCTATTTTGTTTAAAATCAGTTTGTTGAAATTGAATCTTTCTATTTTCCATCTTGATTTTCTGTTTCAAGAAACTTTCAGAAAAGGATCTTTGACTTTTTCAATGAAAAAATCTAGTTTCCATTTTGCAAAAAAATTTTTTTCTAAAAATGTGTAATTTTTTGTAATTAAAGCAAAGCATTTAGGAATTCAAAACAAAAAAAAACCCCAAACAACAGCAACAAAAAAGCTCTATTTTCACTCCTGGTAAAAGAAACATAAAAAAATTATCACTTATTCTTTTTTATTTTACCATCAAATTGGGATAACTATGGATTGTTTTTTAAAGTCTTGCTAATTCCTCAGAGACAGTAAAAATGCTACTTTCAGGTAATTCAAATACACAGAGACACATTAACAATGGCAGCAGCCACAGCAGAAATAGAGGCAAGCTAAAAGTATTGTAAGAGGCAAATTCCTGTACATACATTTGTTGTCATTTTACAGGGCTACAGATGAGGATATTGGATTATTTCAGATTGTAGAACACTCTGAACTAAAGGTGGGTTGACCCTGGATGCCAGGTGCCCATGTTGGAATTGGGGGGCAGCTTGTGGCAGCATTCATGGGTCCCAGCCCTGTAGCCCCATCCTGTCTCCACTGCCAAAACCTGGCCATGCAAACCCAGTACAAGGTGGGACTCAACCACAATTGCTACAGTGTCTGCAAATATCCAGCTCAAAAATACTCATCAATCTATTTCTTAGTTAAAACTGTAGGCAAATGTATGTGGCTATAAATACAATAGCTCATGACTTCAAAGAATGTGTTGAAAGGAACTCTAATTTCTGATATTAAGAGAGTGATTAACACACTGCAGGGACCCTCATGGCATAACAATTCTAAATGCAGAGAAAGATGAGATGATAATGATGATAATATTGATGGTATTGTCAATAATCCCTCACATCTAAGAAACGTTTCCATGCCCACGTGAGCATGTCTGATTCCCTTCACTGGGATTCCTGCCCTAAGGCAACACCAAACAGTTGTAGGCACTGTGAGGTTGTTAACTCCAGCTGACAGGATCCTCGTTAAACCAACAGCATTTCTCTTACAATCGATGGCACCATCTGACACGGCTCTGCATTAAACATTTATTCATCGGGCAGACTGAATTCACTCTGGAGAAGATTTAATGACACCACAGGGAATTTTCTCATTCATTAACCTGGGATTTACATTTAGCCTTTATGGCGCTACAAAGGTGTCAAACTGCCCACAACTAAATTCAGAGGTGTTTTTGCATCTGTGCGTAGTCTGGACCTGGCAGCCACTACAAACTATGGCAAATACAAAACAATATTTCCAAGTTTTCCATCTACTGTGCATCTACTATAAGTTTGGCAGCCACAGAAAGTTTACAAGAAGTCTATAAATAATACAATAAAATACATCACAGATATAAGTAACGTAGTTGATAAATAATATGCTGTGTTACAAGCCAGAATTACAAAGCCATTAGTCAACCACTTTTATTGATTGATCTTTTGTGTCCCTAATAGGTGTACTTGACCTATTTGGATCCAACTGTACTTTGTGTACCAGCCTGTGCATTATCCAGCCTCTGGGTGTATGGTGATGTTCCCATTCCAGCTTTTGTCCTGCATCTACAATGGAGCTGAAAGTCAAGAAAGAAATGAATGATTCAGGCTGCCTTTTATCCAGAGGACTGCAAGATCTCAGGTTATCTTTTAAACCTAATGGATACAAGCAGCTGCCCCAGAGCAGGTCACATTAATATGGCTCTTCAGTGCTCCAGCAGTGGAAGCTTTGCTTTGGACTACATGGGAGCCTGGGCACAGGAAAGCCACAAGGTTTCAGCAAAGAGGAAATTTTGTCTACTTCTTTGGACTTTTAAAGTGTTTTTAAAGAAGCAAAGATTAGCATACATCAAAGTCGCACAGAAAAGGCTTCCCATAATCCTGAATATGAAGATATGTCAAGAGCTGCATGCAAAATGGATTTGCATACATCAGAGCTGCACATACGGCTGCTCAGCTGGGCATCCTGAAGTGCATCAAAAATGGTAATACTGAATTTTGTGGGTGCTGAGAATTGAATGCTGGAGAAACACACACAGACATGCGCAAAACTATGGCATCTTTTCCACTTGCCTTACTTACGTGGCTAAAACGTAAACAGGGAGGCTTCTAAGGTAGCCAGCAATCCCTGAATATTTAAGAGCTTTCTGGTTCAAAGAGAAATTCAAAGTATCACTTAGCCATACAGAAATAATTAGCAGAGGAAGATTTAATTTATTTAGCATTTAAATTTCCGATTCTAAAATGGCCTCATACCTATCACCCACTGATTTTGTAAAAGCAGAAATTTTAACACAAGAAACTGGTGATCAATTCAATATTGTTTTGGTCTTGCCCTCTGCAGTGCTGCCAACATCCTACCTAGAAAGTGAGCTGTAGCAACCCAGATGCTGGAAACGTTAGCCTGGGTTTACTCTTTTACCTACAAAAAGGGATCTCTGTCCTTGGTCTCTTGATTAGTGAACCAGGACAGGAAAGCCCTGGCTGCTTAATTTTCCCCAATAATCATTTCCAGCATTTGCCAAATTGGTGGTGCATTAGAAAACCAAGAACTTTCTGCATCAACAATCAGTCCTACAAGGGCTGGTTTGCTGCTGGTCAGAAAGCCCCAGCTATAGCCTTGGTGTCACTATTCTTAAGTGACCATAACTGTATCAGCACTATGTCAGCACAAATACCAAATGGGCAACATCTAAAGCTAAATTCCATCTCTGAGTTCAAGATCCCATCTCCCATTCAAACAACTGAGAACTGGATCACACACTCATTGCAGTATCCTTTCCCAATCTCAAACATCCTTCCATTTTCAGTGGGACAGGGAAGCTTTTTCTTGGTATTGCAAGGTTTTTTGCTTATGACTATTGCAATGAACGTGTGATCCACTTCTCACTCACTCTGATGGAAAATTTCATGATAACCTTTAAAAGGGGGCTTACAAAAGTGTCACCACTTGCTCTAGCAATAAAGCTCCTGGCAAGTTTTAATGGGCACAGTGTTAAAAATTAAGTCCCCAAGGACTGCAAGCAGCAGAGGCCCCGGGGCTTTGAATTTTGTCTTAAATGAGACACCCATTTGTGTCAAAAAGTTTGCTTTGAAAGTGGAAGCTACAGTATTTTTATTTGTGTTTTGCCTTTATTAAACAAAGGATAAAGAAACTTCAAATAAAATCTCTCAAGGATTTGCAAGGAACTGCATACCAAGACACTCTGGAAAATACTCTGTTCTGCTTGGCTGGGTTTTAAACAGGGTAGGATGAGGTTTTAATCTTTTTTTACTCTGGCTGTCTTGCTCAAAATAAAAAAGTGAACGCTGAAAAATAATGACTGCATCCAAAGGGAAGTCATTGCAAACAGAACTTAGACATTCCCAGAGGAGAACTGACCTATGACTTATGGAGGCAATGCAGCATCAATTGGAGGGCGTCCTTGCTTTTAAGTTGCCCTAAAAGGAGACGAGAAGCCCCAGCCCCAGAAGCGTTGACACGCTCATCTACAGAGGGGCTGATCTAGTGTGTGGTTGTTGTTGTTGCTGGGGAGTTCCCATCCTTAGGAAAAGAGAGCTCCTGTACCTCATTAGATTGCTGCATCTTTTTTTTAAAAGATGAGGTTTCCAAGTTTCCAGTCATCAGCGTAACTGCTGCTGAGATGTTTCCAAACTTGCAGCTGATGGAAATTGTTCTCATTTTACAGCCTCCTGTGTTTCTTGCTTCTGAATTTCATTGTCCTGCTCTGGTTTACATGCACGGCAGATTTGGTGCATCTCTGATTTTTACGAGAATCAGTGAGGAAAGTGAGAGAGAGTGACAGCAACAGGGCTCACAGTGACAACGGAGGCAAAAGGATCTGCCCTGAGTTTTACAAATATCTGCAGTAATTTCTGTTCACAGAGCTATCAGCCAGAAAGGCAGCTGAGGAGAGGTCTGCTTACCCCTCACAACCACTCAGAGTTCCTCGCTGACTCCCGAAACTGAGACAGTTTGGCTTTAATTCTGGAGGTTTGTTCATAGACTCGTGGGATGCTCAGCTGGGTGAGGTGCTGAGAGGTTTCCTCCCATGCAAAGGCAGCACCAGCCAGTTACACATAAGTAATAGAAGATATTTTTTTAACTCCCTCTCTGAAAACAACCAGTAAAGGAAATTCTTCTGCATCTCTGAGCAATTTGTTACCATTACAAACAAGATCATAAGACTACAGCAAAAAACATACTTCCCCAGACTCCCATTTGATTAACAATCTTAAAGGAAGAAATTGAAACAAACCCAGTTCTCAGACAGAACACTGTGCTGTGATCCTTTCAGTCCTGAATCAAACCCAAACTCTTTAGGATCATCTCAGAACATCCCCCTGCAGAGTCTGTGAGCATCCTCCTACTGCTGAAGCTGCAGCCTGGCTTGCACGGCAGTGCAAGGAGGGCAAGAATCACAGAATTAATTAGGTTGGAAAAGACCTCTGAGATCACCAAGTCCAACTGTTAACCCAGCACTGCCAAGTGATCACTAAACCATATTCCTAAGCATCACATCCACATGTTTTTTGAACACTTCCACGGATGGTGATCCCACCACTTCTCTGTGCAGCCTGTTCCACTGCTTGACAGCTTTGTTGGTGAAAAAAATAATTGTTAATATTCAGTCTAAACATCCCCTGGCACAATATGAGGCTTTTTCTACAATCACTTGTTACTTGGGAGAAGAGACTGACTGCCACCTGGTTACCACCTCCTCTCAGGAAGCTGTAGAAAGAAAGTCTCCCATCAGCCTCCTTTTCTCCAGATTAAATGAACCCAAGAGGAATGTGCCCCTGCTTCCAGACACAGGCAGCTTGAGAAACAGGCTGAGCCTGTGATGCCATCCCTTATTTACAGGACATGACTTTATGTTGGGAAAGACAGGAAAAGTCCTGGGATGCCATTGTCCAGGTGGTGGAGTGAGGAGGAGCACGCAGGCTGAGCAGACCGCACACAGACATATGTACCCCGCCCATAGGGACAGCAGGGGCCACACTGTACTTTGGGGTGCTGGGTTTGCTCTCAGGCACACACCAAAATTGTTAAAGTGTGTTTCCATAACTTTCTTTCCTTCATCCTCACCTTTTTACTTCAAGTAAATGGAAGAAAGAGGATTTGCCTGGATTAGCTGGGAGCAGGAAGGGTGTGGGAGCAGGTTTACTGACCTGCTGACAGGGCTTACCATTGGAATTAACCCTTCTATGGGTCATGCTGCTGTGTGCAAGGAGGGAGGGAGGGAGGCACACAGGGATGCCTGAACTTCTGCTGATGTGAACCAAACCAAACTCCCACTGTGACAAAACTCTCTTCTGCAGCAAAGGGTGAAAAAAATAAGAGACATTGCCTTTCTTCCTCCCTGCAGCTTTAATTAGAATCACAGAATCATTTGGATCAAAAGGACCTTTAAAGGTCATCTAGTCCAACACCCCCTGCAATAAGATCAGCTTGCTTAGAGCCCCATTCAACCTGACCTTGAATGTTTCTAGCGATGGGGCATCTACCACATCTCTCAGCAACATGTGCCAGTGTTTCAGCATCCTCATCCTAAAAATTTCTTCTTTATATCTAGTCTGAATCTACCCTCTCTTAGTTTAAAACCATTACCCCTTGTCCCATTGCTGCAGGCCCTAGGGTGTTTCTGGTGCTGTCTAACTCATCAAAGTAGGGTTGGGTCTGCAATAAAATCCATGGGAAGAAACATGATTTACAGTTCAACTTGCTCAACACAGGCATGATAAAAATGGAATTTTCTTTCAGAAAAGCTCTACAAAACCCACGGAAGTGAGCTGCACGTTTGGTGGTTCGACTCTCTATCATCCTCACAGCAGACAGAGGGAATTAAGAAGTCTTTGCAGCTCCACCAGTGCTCCTCTGCTGACCAGATGCCTGTCAGCAACATCCCCCCTACACACAGGTAAGGTTCCTGTGGGTGAAACACCCAGGCCCAGACAATATGGCTCTGAGAGAGCACACATGGTGTCTGCGTGTCCTCCTGTCTCCAGGATATCTAGTCTGGGCGTGTAAAGCCTTTGGGTTGGCAGGTGTTGCACATTACTTCAAGCTGGCCAGGCATCTTCAAATGAGTGCAGAAATACCAAGCTAATTAAGAAATTAAAAAAGAGCTGTCTTCCTGATAAGCAAGCAAAGAAAGCAAACCCCTAATAGTCCTAGACCAAAAAAAAAAGAAAAAAAAAAAAGAAAAAAAAAAGCCAGACTCAAAGTGACAAAATCCAGATGGCATTTGTGGCTGTGCAGCGACAAACAAGTAAGAGCCATAGCACTCACTGCTTCTATTTGGGGTACTTCAGATGAGATTTTTGGGGTCTGAGTTTCCAGAGATGTTTTCCACAATTTTTGTCAGTCAATGCCCACAAGTAGCCAGAGCAGAATCCTTCAGGACTGGTTTGCTGTTCCTCAAACTGAGAGCCACACAATTTACCCCTGTTTTTGGAACATTCAGCTTTGGTCTGACTGCATGTCTCGCCACACTCATGCACAGACATCACACACCCCACAGCTGAGACAGGGCTTTGCTGCTGCTTTTGAGGCACATTGGGAAGGTGTCTCAGAAATGGGCTGATCAGCCCTGGTTTCTCTTCCTGACCCACTGAGGCTCTCGTTTGCTGTGGGAGGAGTAACCTCTCAGGGGAAGGTGGCACAAAACAAGCAGGTTATTCAACTCCCATGACAAGTGTTCACAACAAGCCTTTTTTTAAGTAATCCCTCCAAATACTGCCATGAACAAGACATATTGCCAGCTCTGCTTACAGCCAGGGTACACCTGTGGGCATTCATCTTATTCTTACCCTTACAGAGCTTGAGGCAGAAATGTGACATCCATCCCTGGCTCCCAACTCTTCTACAGACTCCGGTCCCTTCCTTTCCCACTGCTGCTCAGTATTTTGAAGATACATCAGCAGGAATGGGAAGCTGATGTAGTAGCCGAAATGTTACTTTGCCCTCTGCAGCCCCTTCCCACCTCCAACCTGCAGCTTTTTCAGGGCTGTGTTTCAGCCTGTGTCCTCCAAGCACTTGTTAGGCAGCCGTCCCTGGCAGGAGTAAAAATTAGCTTAAGATGGAGTTGGCTGCTGTTTCCACCGCTCTTTGCCAAGTTTGATGGCTCCCTCAGCAGATTTCCTGGCATAGTGGGCCACAGCTGGACTGAAGGAGAAGCACAAGCCATGCAAAGGTTACTGGTAAGGGCCATTTAGTTTGCAAATCCATCGGTAGCTATCTTAGCACTACGTAGGTAATAGGAGATTCAAAATATAAAAATGCATTTTAAGACTTCTTTGCTCTACTTCACATCCTTGTGCATGTGTTTGTGGTGACTCGAACTGAGTTTCATTTATAATCATCTTATGGGAAGTGCTGCACCCCATAGGCACTGCCAGCAGTGCACAACCTGCAGGCACTGCAGTCACTCCTCCGTTATCAGCAATGGGAATTTGGGGATCCACCAGAGATCCTGCATACCCCTGTCTCCAGCTGCACCGGGATGTTAAACCCCCTCCCCACTTCCAAACGCTCTCGTTTTGCAGTGGCTACAATGGCTCCTGCTGCAGGTATTTCACATTCCCACACGCCTTCACTGACACCACCAGGGCTGCTAATTTGAATTACTGTCCCCTGCCCTCCCATACAATAATCTCCATCCATACAAACTCTACAGTTAAGGGTTTGTATGCTGCTTTTTATAACTTTACCACCAACTCGGCTGTTAAGAGCCTTTTCTTCCTCTCTTGTGGACAAGATTAGCCTCTGCAACTTGATTGTGCTGCTATGGCAGTAATAAGAAAAAGTAATTTCTTTTTCTTAAAAAAAAAATCAAAAAATCAATAATTGGCATTGCTGTGTAAGGTCTCTGACATTAATTATAAATGAATGTTAGACCTACTAAAATAAGAAATCAAATTACGGCAGCAGGCTGCACGCTGCTGCTGAAGCCCGCGTGGCTGCCACGATACAGAAACAAAATATAAAGTCTTGAGGACTGCAGTTTGCATTTTATTGCCTAGGAAAATGAATGTGTAAATAGCAATAAAGTGCACAATTATTTAGCACAAAGCCAAAAGACTCCACAGCATTTATAGGCTGATAGATAGCTTGCCTGCCTGCTCTAATTTTCCATAAAACAAGGAAGACAAGGACGGAGGAAAATAAACAATGGCTCCTGTCACTATGATTAGCTGCAAGCACCAGGTGAGAGCAGCCGCTCTCTGAAGAGGGTAACACTGAGCTGCTTCAGCTGCCTTTTGCCTCAGGAGCTGAGTCCCCATTGCAGTGCTGCTTGGCAAAGGCAGCTGGGCAGGAGCTGGGTGGGGAGGCAGGATTGCTGTTCTCCGGGTTCTGATGTGCCCCGTCCCTGATGCCTCCGGCAGAAGGATAGAGCAGCCACTCGGGGTAAGGGCTTTGTGCCTGCAGTGAGAGGAGGGGGCTATTAGGCAGCCCTGTAGCAGATCGGAAAAAAAAGATGTTTGGACTCAGTAACCTTACAGGTCTTTTCCAACCTCAATAACTCCATGATTCTATGAAAACGTTGCTGGTGCAGCAGTTTGAGGTCAGGGGCATCACCCATGACATAACAAGAGGCAGGGAGAGCTTTGAAAAAAACTGGGAGGACAAAAAGGTAAAAGTTCTTCAATGCCATCTGTTAAAAAGCAAGGGGGGTGGGGGGAAGCATTTGAAACACTTCATGGGATAAAGTAAGCTGCAGACAGAGAGAGAGCTACCAGCTGGCTCCCTGGCAGTGATTCTGTGACCCGTGGCGATGCCTGCAAAGGAGCTGCAGGGTTTCATGCTGGGTCCTGGCAGCCGGAGCTGGTTTGCCTGGCACCAGTCACCATAGTTATCTGCTGCCTCCACCTGCATCTAGAAGACATCATGCTATTGTCATCCACATTATTCAAGAGCATTGTCCAGTGTGACAGGTATGCACATTATCAGCTTGGGTTTTACTTGGGATTTTTTTCTATTTATGTATGTCCATGTAGGCATACAAGCCCAAATTTCCATACTACTTTTTTCTGGGACAGAGAAGTCACGTGCAGCTACTCACATTTGCACAACCCCTTTTAGGTCACTGAGGTTGCAAAGACATGAATCTGGTGCTTAGTGTGATATCAGCTGCAGGTTCCTTATGCAGAGAGCAGTAGTCCTGCAGAGGGTAATAAAAGTAACCCAGAATGATGGGGCAGCTGAATGGATGTGGATAAGATGAATGGACTCACTGGCAATGTGGGTACCCTTGCTGTGGTGAGTTGACCTTGATTGGTCAGGTGCCCACCAAAGCCACTTTGTCACTGCCCTCCTCAGCTGGACAGGTGAGAGAAAATATAATGGGAGGCTTGTGGGTTGAGATAAGGACACAGAGAGATCACTCATCAGTTACTATCACAAGCAAAACAGACTCAGCTTGGGGATCAGAATAGGACAATGAGAAATAAAACCAAATCTTAAAACACCTTCCCCCCATCCCTCCCTTCTTCATGGGCTCAACTTCTTTCCTGATTTCTCTCCCTCCTCCCCACCAGCAGCACAGGGAGGTGGGGAATGGAGTCTGCGGTCAGTTCATCACATGTTGTCTCTGCTGCTCCTTCCTTTTCAGGGAGCTAGTCCTCCACAATCTTCTCCAATGCAAGTCCTTCCCACGGGCTTCATGAACCACCCCAGTTTGAATCCCTTCCATAGGACAAAGCCCTTCAGGAACAGACATCAGTGACCCTGGTGTCTACAGAGCTGTTGCTTTTACGTATTCTCACTCCTCTCTCCTCTGGCTGCTGTAGAGCAACTTTCCCCCCTTCTTAAATATGTTCTCCCAAAGGCACTACTGCCATTGGAGATGGGCTTGGCCTTGGTCAGTGGCGGGTCCATCTTGGAGCGGGCGGGCATTGGCTCATGGAAGGGGGAAGCTTCTGGCACCTTCTCACAGAAGCCACCCCTGTAGTCTGCCTGCTGCCAAAACCTGGCTGTGCAAACCCAATAGATTTGCATTCTCATTAACCGGGCCCCTAATTTTGACACTGACATTTAGTGCCTAAGGAGAGGCAGCACAAATAATCCAGAGTGCAGGGGAAGGAGCTACATCAGCTGACAACAAACACAGAGTTTTTTTTCACTGCTGGACTTGTCAGCGTATTTTGAGCCTGTTCCAAGTTCACATAAAACCAGCTGAATCTTTCAAAATATTTGCACCAGCTGTTTTATCTGAAGACCCTTAAAAATTAAGGATGAATTTCAGTACTGCTCCGTTTTATGACAATGGACATTATATGCAGGACAGCTCTTATATTCAACAGAATCAGGACCAAAAAAATCCAAAATAACAGAATGGAGACAATGTTTTCTATTCACATCTACTCCATTCACTTCAATGAGAACTCCAGAAGCAGGTCCTGGTTTAGAACAACTGTCCTGTGAAGGACACTTCATGTGGCTTGTCAGACCTTGTTCAGGGCACAAAGCCAACAGAAAAGCTTCAAGTAATGTGTAACAAACACAACATCTTTCATCAATGACCAAGCTGCAATGTAGAATCAAAAGTAGAACACTAAATACCAACTTCTGCCCTTCCTCAAACATTTCCCTTCATAAGAGTAAAAAAAAATAAAATAAATCAGTAATCATCAGTATGACTGTCTACTTGGATTTAAAAGCAGATAATAAATAGTACATCCGTCTTTCACTCATTAACATTACTAAGCTCATTGCATAATATCTGCTTATTTTTGGAAAGCAGCTCTTTTTACCTGTCCCAACAGCATAATACTGAGTTGGCAAGAAGTATGAGCTTTTGAAAGAATTTCTGTGGTTTGAAGTCACTTGCCAAAAATTTCATCTTCAAAGTCTAGGTCTCCAATTACACAACTTTCTTCAGTTTTGAAGGAGAAAGTCCCCTTTACTTAAAAGTTCCCTTATTAGAGTTCCCTTGACCAG
Source organism: Grallaria varia (assembly GCA_013396735.1). Classification (NCBI taxonomy): domain Eukaryota; kingdom Metazoa; phylum Chordata; class Aves; order Passeriformes; family Formicariidae; genus Grallaria; species Grallaria varia. The sequence continues at coordinate 784,353 of VWZG01010408.1, read as the reverse complement.
CTTTGCCATCACTTCCATTTCATTTGGCTCTGTGTGATGCTTGCAGTTTATTTATCTCAGAAATGATTACAAAGAAAATTTTGGTAGAGAAGACTGCTCTGATAGAACACACACTCTGAGGGCTGAGAAGACACATCTCCTCCCACCTACCTTTGCTCAGGACAAAACCTGTTGCTCCAAACCAGGGGTTAGACTCTCAGAAAATGGTCCATGATTGCTATCATACTGTGCCCTGTGCTGGTTCTGCTCCATGAAGCTGGAGGCCTGATCCTGAACCATACAGAAGATGAACCTCTCCAGAATACCCTGATTAGGCTTGAGCCCTGGGACTTCTCATCCCTGCTCCACTGACAGACCTGCAACAGCTGAGGACTTCCTGCAAAGTTTTGATGGCTTTTCTGCACTATTCCGTGCTTGGTCTCAATAACGGGATAGACTGAATATTCAGTCCTACTGTGGTTGTCATCCAGTGTTTATATTCCTTAGTTCAAGTCTCATAAAGAACCCAGTTGCTGGTCTTGGAATGATTTACTCTTGCTTCCACGCAGTGCTATCAATCATGTCCAGTATATATTTTATAGTGCTTTTCTCTTCCTTAACCTCATCACTGCACAAAAGGTACTGGTGGGGCAAAGAACACCAGCATGTATCTCAACACCAGCAATTACAAGATTTGAGAGTTTTGGGGTCTGATGTTGGATCTATATCTGTAGCTCTGTTTTATGAAGACAACAAAGCCATGGGATGCCTTAGCCTCTTGTGCTCCTAAAGTAGATAGAAAGGAAAGACCAAAGGCATTAACCTTTCTGATTCTGCTTAGTCTAGTTTTGTCCTAGCAAGGGAGAGTCAACATTGCCCGAATACATTAGCACAACAAATAAGGCACTAGTTGGCACTTTAAGTGGCTCCTAATGTCCCTCCACAGCAGTGCAATGTGCTGTCATCATGACAAGCCAGGCACCAGATGCCTTTATTTTCAATTGCACTGAAGAGATACTGGTCGCAGGGAAGGCTCTGCCCAAAGGCAAGACTGATCACAGACCCTCTCCAGACAAGCGCTGTTCTGAGATGTCATTTTCTCTTGCACTGAAAGATGTTTCTAGTTCAAAAATTCATGGCATGGGTTCAAATGTCTCCCAGAAGCTCTTTCAACCACAGCCACAAATATGGTTTCACTCTTCAAATGCTGCATTGGCAGCAAAATCAAAGCTTTACCACTGCTCGCCCGTTCCAGTTTGGAAAAAAAATTTTAGCCAAGATTTCTCCAGTCAGCCTAATTCCCTCCAGCTAAAAATCACAACAGTCTGCTCAGATGAAGGTGATACTCTGAATCTGGCCACAGCAAAGTAACCTCTTGATTTTGGTACTCTTGTGAGCTTTTCATCAAAGGTAAATTTCTCTACATTAATCATTACACAGAACCCTTCTGTCTTCTGACTTACTATTGAACCATCCAGGAGACAGCATTTAAATGCAAGAAGGTAAAACAACAGTATTGACTGTCCTTTCCCTAGGTTTATTTAATTCCGTAAAGCAAACAGTTTGTGTGAATTGCATTCCTGGTAATAAAATCGTCTTGCACATTTGCTTATAGAGGGTCACCAGGGAGAGTAAATGCACCTGTACTCAGCAATAAATGTTTGATTCTGCATTGCACAGCAATTATTCAATATGAGAGAGACTATTGCATCCAAGATTGCTGCTCTTTAGGACTAGTCTGTCAAGTGGCATAGCTCCATACTTATCCAAGTGAATTTCATCTCCACAGCCTTATTACTGAGTGATATTCCAGTCTTTCAGTCCAGGTTGCACCGAGCTTGGAAAGAACATTTGAGTAGCAGACTACCTTTTCTTTGTTATAAGGAGCATTGCTTTTTTTATTATTATAATTTTTATCAATATGCCATAGCATATGAAAGGAGAAAAATTTAAAATGCATGGGTGGTTTATACTGGGAAGACAGATAAAGACAGAGATTTCAATTTAATCACCCCTAAAACTGCTTCTTCCCTAGCTTTAAAAATGCTGTAGCTTTAGTCATCAAGGGGAAGTTATGATGCTGGCACATAATTATTTTCTTGGCTTTTTGGACTTCCTTTGGAAATTTATCAGGAATATGGTATTTTTCTGTCTTCTTAATTTATATGAGGAGTCATTAATATATTTTAGAGATACATCATTCTATAGATACTCTCTTGGCATTTATTACTTATCTAACCTTGCAGTTGATACACTTTTACATATCCCTCAGCAAAGAAATATAAAAAAATTCCCCAGAGCTTAAGTGCACGCAGAGCCCTTTAAAGTAAGATTTAATCAACGCAGTGCCACCTCAACCCTGACCAGATGATCAGTCACCATGGCTTTGAGTAATATCTTGGGAAGTCTGAGCTTGCAGACAATTACAGCCCACTTAATCACCAAATTTAATCAAGATAATAATTAGGCAATGCATTCTGTTTAATGCACAAGGATATGAGCCTTCCAGCTCCCGCTGCCAGATCGGAACTGAGCACAGGAATGAGGTAAAGAATCAGTGAAGTCAACAGACCATATCTTTAATGACAGAAGAACTGAACTTAGCTTGTCAAATCCTTAAGGAATCCAGTTCTTTACGCCAGCTGAAAACCCAAGCCTACGTGATTCTTTCAACAGCCTATTTCTTCAGAAGACCAACTTATTATTTTGTATTTGACCAGACTTGAGAGATAAAGCTCAGGGTCCTGGACAGTAGGTGCTCCGTTGGTGCTTAGTAAGCACTTTCTGCTCAGATAAACCCTGCTCTGCAGAATGGATAGGGGGGGAAAGGAAAAGCTCAATTAAGTGACTTTTTGAAGGTCAAAATGAGGAATATAATTCTGTCAGCCACTGTACTGCACTGCCTCTGTTGCATCAGCTTTGTAGGTCTAAGCAAAGAGATACAAGAGTCTGCAGTTAAATTTTTTGAAGCACCTCATATTAACTGTAAGCTAAGCAAAGGCAGTTTCTGGGATAGATGCTATTGAGAAGATTTTTCCATGTTTTCCTCCAGCTTCAAAGCACCACGTGAGTCTTCTTGTTAGAGTTTAGTGTCATCCAATATGTCACTGAACGAGAGGAATAGTGGTGGCAGCAATGTGTCTGTAAACATTAAAGAGCCCAGAAACACGAAGGCTTTAAAGAAATAATGGAGGGGTGTAGAAAATGGACCAGATGATTCAGCAGACCACTTCTGTTTCTAAGTTCTACAAACCCTCTGGGTTAAAAATAGGATGAAAACTACGGGGGATGGGATATGGTCTAATATTTTAAATTCAAAAAGTGAGTAAGGTCTAATAGTGGCCAGCAGGAAACCAACTCTCCAGAGTTATGGGGAAGTAAAAGCCTTTCTTTCCATGTATGGACTTAAAAAAAAAAAAAAAAGAAAAGAAAAGAAAAGATAAAAGGTAGAGCTGAATGTTGGTAACATTTCAGTCTTCAGAGCTGCTGCTAGCTACAATATAATCCCTTTTGTAACTTTGGTGTCTTGAGCTGCAAATTTTTATCAAGAGTGTTTCTATCAGCCATTGTGGGACAGCAAACAAGAATTCTTGCTGTATTTTAATGGCTGCTGGCCATACTCATCAAAAAGGGGACTCTAACAAACATACAGTTATCATTCGAATTTTAATGAATATATGGCATTCCCACTAATTACTTAAGTGACATTCAGATGCAGTTTCAGTCAAAGCCGTCTCTTCATAAAAGTTATTCACTACAAATGCGCCTTTAATAAAATATTACACTGTGCAAAAATGAAGTGCTGTACTGATAATCAAAGGAGAATGAAGTAAAGGAATGAAATTCTATGGCAATACAGTCTGAACTCGTTATTCAATGAAAAACTATTTTGATTTTAGTGGGCAGTTTCTCAGAGCCAGCACAGGAATGCAGGGTAAGGCCCACTGGGCACACACAAAGACACCGAAAATACCTTCTCCAAACTCTTGTGGCTCCCATGCAGACTGCTACCTGATTATTTCAGTCAAAACAGGTCTATCTGTGGTCAGTCTGACCACAACTCAATAATACTGCCTGCAAATCCAAAATACATCATTCTCCGGACAATTTTACAGTCATTATCCAACAGTTTGGACTGCACACCTTGGAAAACCCTCTATAAATGTCTGTTGGGGCCATTGTATATGGTTCAATGGCATTAAGGCTCTGCTTTTCTCATGGGCACTTATATTTTTTTTATAAGCCTGTGTGTTGAGGTATCTCAAGTTAGGCACTCAGAACTGAAACAATGTCCTAAATCTGATCAGGTTGCACAGGCTGGTCCCAGACTGCTTCCTACTCAAGCCAGGAAGCAGCTATTTATTTTCTCTGAATTAATCCCAGCTCAGCAAGGCACTTAAGCACGCATTCAACTTTGTAACAATAGAGTGGGTTTCCCACTCACTCAAATAATGCACATGCAAATGCTCTGCTGAATCAGGTTTATGAAAATCCAATACCAGTCAGTAAATCTGTGACCTAGAAGAGAATCTCTGCTCTGCAGCCAGGGGGTTGGGGTGCACCGCTGGGATCTCTAAGACAGAGTCCTTGCCAGTGCCATGGGAATGCTTCCACTTCCCTGCATCCTGCCCTGTTACCCAGGCAGAGAGACACACACACACACTCTCATCCTCCTCTTTCTTCTCAGAGTAAGATGTATTCTATACAGAAGGTATCTATTATGCAAGATTTATCTTGGGCTTCCCTGTCCTCTTCTAACTGTGCGTTTGAGATGAAAATACTGTCAGCAGCTAGGCTGGGTGTCTGAAGCAGGAGGGACAGGAGCAGAGGTGGTTTATTTGCCAGAGCGGGTGGCTTTTCTTCTGCAGCAACTTTGTATGAAATTGGATTGATTTCTACCAGGATGAAAGAACAAAATGACATTTCACTGGAGTCGGGAACCTGCCCCCACTTACTACACATCAGATGAAGGCAGAACGTGTCCCTGCTAAACCTGGTCAGCTCTGATGGACTCTGCTCTGGGAAAGGCTCCGAGAGACAAGAACAAGAAACTAATAAGGGTGCCCGAGTGCAAACTTCTGCGTCAAACCCCTTCTGGTCAGTAACCTTCTTCCCACAGTGGCACTTAAACTCTGCAGGGACTCTGTCTTAAAAGAAAGAAAAAATAAAGAAGTAGCAGTTGTGGCATTACTGTTCCCAGGGCTACCCGAGGTCATGTCCCTGCACGCTGCATCTTGGCAGGAGAGAGTATTTGCCAAATACCTTATGGCTGTGCACAACAGGCACCCAAAAATCAGCCATTCTTCTGCCTGTGTTTCTTTGGAGTCCCCACATTGTAGGTATTGTGCCCAACACACACAGACAAGGTGAGCTTTTGCAGAAAAGTCAGCCACAAGCATCAATTTGGTTGAGAAGACAGAGGGCCATCCCCCCTTCCCACCACTGAGGGCTCTGCTCAGCCTCTCACCTGCAGGATTAATAATCCGTGCCCTGAAATAAGACAGCCAGCATGGTTTGTTATTTTTTGGAGGAGGAAGAGCTTGTGAGGTACTTTTGGGTGAAGGTTCAAGTTTAAGGATCTGGAGTACAAAAAATGCAGCCTCCGTGTAGCCTGAGAAACGCCTCCAAACAGGTGTGACTTCATGCACGTGCAGGTCCTGCAGAGGATCTGGCCTTGACTAAGGTACGATATATAAATGACACTTAATGGCTGAAGGAAAAAGACCAAAATAACCTCCTAACATTAGCCAATTCAATAGCTTTAGGAGAAGGACCATCAGCACCAAGAAAGATGTGGCCATGGACGGATGCTCAAGGGCAGAGTGCAGTATTATAAGAATAAATCTGGATCAATTCAGCTATTTATCCCAGAGAAACACATCAGATTCTCTATATATCGACAATGATTCTTTTTCCTACATTTTGGGTAAGCCTTTCAGATATGCACCATTTGATCTTTTGTAAAAAAGTTGCAGTGGGAGGTGGTTCTCCTCCAGCCTGGCTGGAATCTATCACTAGTGCCATTGTAAAAGGTGATTATAAGAAGATGTCGCACCCAGGCTGTAAGAAACAGCATATTAATCTTGAAACTCTTTCTTTTATGTAGGATTATTTGTGTGGAACCAGAGGCAAGAAGCACTGTCTCCACTGTTGCTCCTCGGATTAGAGTTAAAATGCTTTCCAAATCATACGCTTATAAGCAAGGTAATTTCTCTGTGCCTTTGCTAGATTTAAAAATGAAAATTAAAGCATTATTAGGGGGTAAGGGTCAGGCATATACCCAGCCAACTAGTTGGCAATGAGTCCACCTGGAACAAAGAGATTCCAAAATAAATTTTTTAATGAGAAGGATGGCAAAAAGCCAAACAGAAGCTGCGGAAGACACCTCATTAAAGAAATTGATAAGCCTAAGTCAGGTCAATCTGTTTAAGTAACTCAATGGCTTCAGTCAGATTGGAATAGAACTGTTTAATTTGACTTCAAAAAAGCAGCAGCACAGTGGGAACGGAGGAGGAGACCTTGTAAGGAGCCATAAGCATTCCATAAAAGTTGGTAATCATGAAGGAAGTCACATCTGTGGTTTACTCACTTGGAAGAGAGAGATCTCACAGAGAGTGAGCTGAAGGAGTTGTAGGCAGTGAGAGCAGCCGCACAGGAGGAGCAGATCTGCATTTGGCAGCGTGTGATAACACTGTGGGATCTGCCCTGCTCAGCCACAGCCCGTATGGGGAACACGGGTCCCACCAAAAGAGTCAATCCGGCAAATGAAAACATTAAATTTAAGGCATGAGCCGGAACCTGCCTTATTTTTACACCTTTGCAGTACTGAGAGAGCTTCAGCAGGAAAAAAGAAGCTGATTTTCTGCTGGAACACAGAGCTTAAAATACGGTTCTCGTTGTGAAAGTCAAGCTCAGGGGCCCCAAATGGGAAAATAAATTCTTGCAATTCAACAAGACTGTGCTGTGAACCAAGCAGCACTGCCTGGCCTCCGTCAGGATGTCTGCCCTGCTCTTGCTCCCCGTGCTGACCCCGGGGTTATCACTTACTTCAGGATTTCTGTGACGCTGAGAACAGCACAGCCACCAGCACGCTCTGCATCCCAGCTGGAAACTGCCAGCAGCCAAACGGCATCGTGCTAATGAACGCAGCTTCCCAGGCACAGCATCAGCTCTAATTAGCAAACCACTGCTAAGTTCAGGGACCTCATTTGCAGGTATCTGAGTGACCTCACTGGTATGGCTTTAGGGGTCATTTCACCATTGAGCAGAAAAATAATGTCTTTTAGTAATTGCATGTTTTGGTAATAGGTAAATAAGAACTTTGTTTCAAAAAAAAAGTAAAAAAATTAAGATCAACCCAGCACTGCTTTTATTGTGCAGATCTCAGCAGCAATGCCATAGGAGGTTTTGTCATGCTTGGACTTAATCTACCTTTTAGAGATGATGTATAAGAAATTATCATAATGATTAAGAGGCAAACACAGCACAAATGGAGTCCCTATCACCCAGGCTGCAAACAAACATTAAGCTTTATGATTTATGACTGTGCACAGTAATGAATACGTTCATCTCTCGGAGGCTTTTGTTTCTTGTAGTCGTACTCTGAGGGGTTTGGTGCATGTCAGCAGCCCCAACCATTAAATACCCTTCAGTGGGGTCTCAGAAACAATGAGGTTTTGAATTCTTTGAGTAGACGTTCTGGTCTCAGCACTGGGAATCACACCTCAGTGTTTATTCTGCTCATAGGAAAGTCAGAAAAAAATCCCTTAGAACATGAAGACAGAGCTTCCCACATTTCTACCCAGGCCCAAAAGGAGGCATTTTCGTGAATCACCATTAAGACGATCATGACAATGTCATTAATCTTATCAACACAGCAATAATGCACAAAATTAAAAACTGCAGCATCAATGTCAAACAAACCCGTTTGCCTGGAACTGAGTAGTGTATTTTTAACACTGGAAATGGTACTACATCCCATTGGAAGGATCTCCTGATTTTCCTCAAGGGGCTGTGTTCGGCACATACTCCAGCAGGGATGTGGGGATCCCAGGGGTCCCATCCCAGCCATCACCAGGCCCTACTCATGTTGCAGAATCACAGAATGAATTGGGTTAGAAGGAACCTTAAAGACAATCTAGTTCCACCCCCCCTGCGACGGGCAGGGACACCTTCCACGAGACTAGCCTCATTCAACCTGGCCTTGAACACACCACAAGGCACAACAAGGACCCTCTGGTAGCCCATCACATACACAAATGGTTCCCCTTTGGAGGAAAGGTGGCAAACGCAGGAGCTATAAAGGTTGGAGAGACAAGGATTTCAGCCAGGATTTTGGATAGATGATTACTACAGACCATTAAGCTGTTCTCCTCTGGCTGGATTTATTGTTGACTCAACAAGGGAACATGCAGGGAGCTGGGTACCTGCCAGGGCTGTGCCGAACAGTTGCACCAATTTTTTTTTTTTTAAAGAGAAAACCAGTGTAAAATCGGAAGGAAGTCATAGACACTTGTTTTCTCTTGCATCTGCAGACCTAAAACTAACTTCTGTCTCAATGGAAAACCTGCAGATGCAGAAGCCAGAGGCCTGGGAGAAATAATCCCCCCCTTCGCTCCCTTCCACAAATACTTTCAGTGGATGTTTGAAAACCCCATTTCCATCACTCCACCACACACTTCAGCTCCCGAAGTCGAGCACATTTTAATTAATTCACCTTCTCCTAGCAACTTGCAGTTCCTTTTCTAGGGTATATGAATGGTAAAGCAATGAGAAGGGGAAAAAGCAAACCCAGGCAAACCAAGGCAGCCAGCTCCGAGCAGGGACACCCCTCGGGAATCACTTGTGTCTCAAGAGCGGTGAGAGACGGGTGATCTGGATCTGCAGAGAGCTTAAGTTAGTCAAATGACTTTTGCAGGGCTTTGTGCCAGAACGAAGCAGAATGAAACAGAGATAATCCACTGAAAGATGCTTCATACAGCAGGGAAACAGCCAGATGCTTCCTGTGCGTGATATTTCAGGGCACCATAAGATACGTATCGGGACAGAGGTTCAGCAAGGTCATCATCAGCAGGTCAGAGGGGGAAAAGAGGTTTAAAAAAAGTGAAGTATAACAAAGTGAGAGCAGAATTTCACAGCAAATGCTTTGTGCTGAGGTCTGGCATTGAGAAATGGCAGTCAGGGCGTGGGAAAGACATCCCAGAGCAAAGCTGCACGTGGGCAGGTGACAATCTGGGGGTCTGTGCAAAATCAAATATTCATAAATGGTTCAGCACAACCCTTGGAAATAAGGAAAGCGTCACTGTAAAACAGACTAACCATTCCCAGCAACCTGAAGTGCAGGTTTTGATTTAAAAGCTTCCAAAATTAAAAATAAAATAAATACAATAAAATACAGTACAAAAAAATAAAATAAAATCAACTTGCTAGAATTACATACAGCAGAGGTTTCTTTGCTTTTTTGTTTTTCTGGAAGCATCTGAATTTTGAAAGTCTAAGGATCACCCCAACAATCACATTAGACCTCAAAAGAACTGTCTACAACTTGGTTTTGTTTCTTTTTAATATAGTTCCTTAAGTGACTAAAATTAGGTAATTTAGAGAATAGGCCCTCTAGCAGACATCTGGGTCTCTGTGGTCAGACTTTCCAGTTATATCATGTGCTGTTTAGCAACATCTTTCCTTGTCTTCAAGTATTTCAGTTGCTCAGGGGATTTTAGATGATATCATATCTAAAGCTACAGCTGCCCAGCTAGTGACAAATAATCAAAATATTATGAGCTGAACACACAGAGAGACAGAGAGTGGAGTGTTGAGAACCAGAGGTGTGATGCAGAATTACAATCCAAAATCTTCTGAACAGGAATCATGTTCTCACATCCCACAGCAGCATTTATAAGGCAGTGATCCTTTTACTTCTCTATGAATGACCAATATTTTAACTTTATTCTTTTACATATTTAGCTGTTAACAGAGAACAGAAATGTTGTTTCTCTACTAAATAAATTTCACTTCTGCATCCCCTCATTCCTTCCTGATAAAAGCCAACAAAAGCACTTTTTTGCAATGACAGTGAACACGTGTAAGAGCAATGGGCTATCAAATTAAAGACAAATGTGTTATACTTTCAACACTGACTTGCATGCACAGCAGAGCTATCCTAGTGAAAAAAGAGCTAATGAATCCCCTGCTACAAATCATCAGACAAGTGCATCTGAACAGTGTGAACAAAGGGAAATTGTCACAGATGTTACAACTTCAGATGGCTGTACAGGAGAAATTCCATCCCCAGGTTATTGCCAGCAGTTAGCACTTCAAAAGACCACCAGAAAGTTATAAAAGGCTCTTTAAGATAGGAAAAGCCATTTCTCCCTTAACGTTATGGATGCAGTAATACAGCCCAAAGCACGTGACACAGTAAGTATCTGGTGTAGCAGAAACCCTGCTCTCCTGGTTTACTCAAAACTAGCACAGTGGCAAGTTTCAGGGTCACCTAGATTTTGACAAAGCACCAGTGCTTCACTGGAACTTGATTGTTGCTATTCTTTCATTTGAGAAAAAGATCCCAAGCATTTGCCCTGTGATAGAGGGCTCACAGCATCCTCTTAATCAGGGGACAAGGTCACGTATTAAATACTTGAGGAAGCTGTTTTCTCATCTGGAAAACAAACACTTGCAGAAGGGTTCACTCACTGCATGTGTGAACACATGGGATTGGGTCAGTCTGGACTTTTCATCCCTGAGAGTGTACATGGGGTGTATGTAGCAGGAAGGCATCAAATTGTTTTCATCTAAGCCATAGATCTCAGCACAACTGATTATCTGGGGTTTGGCTCTGTTTTTATGTATTAAGATTTTATGAAAAAGAGTCTGAGTCTTGGGTTCTGCAGTACAGATCTGAGTCAATCAGGCCAGTAAGATTACTTAGTTTCCTCCCTACAGAAAGCGGAGCAGATCCTGTTAATTTTGGACTGTAAGGAAGCTTCTCCACCTCCTTCATATTCAACTAAAAGGGATAACACTTATATGCTGTATACTTTTCAAAAGATTACAAATAGTTAGTTAGTTAGTTAGTTAGTTAGTTAGTTAGTTAGTTAGTTAGTTAGTTAGTTCGTTCGTTCGTTCGTTCGTTCGTTCGTTAGTTAGTTAGTTAGTTAGTTAGTTAGTTAGTTAGTTAGTCAGTCGGTCAGTCGGTCGGTCGGTCGGTCAGTCGGTCGGTCGGTTAGTTAGTTAGTTAGCTAGCTAGCTAGCTAGTTATCTAGTTAGTTAGTTAGTTAGTTAGTTAGTTAGTTAGTTAGTTAATTAGTCAGTCGGTCAGTCGGTCAGTCGGTCGGTCAGTCGGTCGGTCGGTCAGTTAGTTAGTTAGCTAGCTAGCTAGCTAGTTATCTAGTTAGTTAGTTAGTTAGTTAGTTAGTTAGTTAGTTAGTTAGTTAGTTAGTTAGTTAGTTAGTAAGTATTCATGACATAAAAGAAGTGGGCAGGCACAGGTCTCACTGACTTTCAATAAGGTGCAAACAGCTCAGTGCTGTTTGGGCTCTGAAAGGTTATGTGATGGACACAGCCTTGGTGCTTCAATTCTCCACGGCAGAAGACAGCCAAAGAACCAGCATGGGTTCCCTCGGTTTGACATCCCAGCCTCTGCCCTCTGGCAGCTGCATCCTTAGATAAGAGGTTAATAGGATCCCACTTCAAGCCCTGCTCAGGCAGGACCCATCCTATCTAACGTCACACTTCAATGACTGAGCAAGTCACCCAGGCTTCTTTAACTGTCAACAGGGAGGAATTCCCACCTGCAGTCCCTATTTTTAAAATGTTGCCTCTGAAATGAGACAAATCACATGTTAAAGTACCGATTTCTCTTTGTGACCTATAAAAAGAGCACAGATTACAGCTCTGACAGCAGCACATGTGTTGCAGATGCTTTCATCTGTCAGATGCAACCCACACTGATCTCCTGCACTCTAAGAAAGTTCTCAGCACAGGAAAATGCTCCCTGTTCAAGAGGGAACATGAATTGCTTCCACTTCTCACCAGGCCTGTCCTCCATGCACTGAGTCCCTTTCAATCCCTAAGTTTCTTCCAATTAAATGAAACTGGCGTATTCTTAAAAGAAAATAAAGATCCAACTCCCTCGGCGACTCCCTTCTGCAAGGCTGTTTTTAAATTATGGTGAAGCAGGGTATTATTCCCAGTGTCAATTCTGTCAGCCAGCAGCATGGAGAGGGGGCAGAGGAAGTGGGAGTCTTGTCCATGAGAGCCATGAAGGTACTAGCCCTGGAGTGAGACAGAGAAACTGAGCCCTACCCTCAGCACTGAAAGAAAGATCTTGTTGCCAAACAGGAGCATGATATTCCTTCATATCACAGTCATCTCACATAGTTTTGCTCTCCAATGTGCTTCCTAAGGAAATGAGTCTCAGAAACTAGGCTTTTTTCCTAGCTGTTAGTTTTCTGGGGTCCTCTGAGCACTGGCTCTATTTAACAACTTTCCCTGGCCCATTTTTGTCCTTGCTGTCAACCCAGGACACCCAGGAGGACTGTGCTCAGAGATTCCTTGCCTGAAAAGCCACAGAAATTAAGAATAAAGACATATCTGGAGACAAAATGTACTGGAGCTGTGACGGTCAGGAAGCCCTGCAAACCTAAAACCACCTTCCCTGGCACGGGTGCAGTCACCACATTTCAACCCCCTTCCCAGCACTGTGACCAAGAGGACAGAGAGGTAACACTGCTACAGGCTTCATCCTGCCACAGGAGGAAAGAGGAGGTCTGTGGTGATGGCTCCACTCTCCATCACTGCTTATCAAGTGCAGTATGAGAATAACATCTCTGAGTAGGCACCAGAGTAATTTCGGTCCATGTGGCACCTCGAATTACAGAGCTGCCTGGGCAGGAGCAATTCCTCCTGCCACTGAGGTTTTCTGCTTGAAAGGCTGACACCTTTGCAGCTGTTTTGTGCCTGGCAGCTCTCCAAACTACAGTCCCATGGGGCTCGACTGTGCACCTGGGCTAATTTATAACTGTCCCCATGCACCCTTCTCTGCCCTGGGGTCATCGTGGCTGGATTTCACCTCTGCTTTCAGAGCAGTCAGCCTGTAGATCCCACTTAGATACCCTCTCCAATGATGTTCCACATCCTTTACAAGCTTATGGCAAATCCTGCTGAGGGACACCTACACCGTCATTTACAATCATGTGCACTACCTGTCAAGAGCTACTAGTCATAGCTTGGGGTGGAAGGGACCTTAGAGGTCTTCTGGTTCCAACCCACTGCCATGGGCAGGGACACCTTCCACTACACCAGGTTGCTCAGAGCCCCATCCAACCTGGCCTTGAACACTTCCAAGGATGATGAAGCTAGCTGGGGAAGGAAGAGAACTGTCATTTCTCCCTATCCCCCTCTTCTGAAAAGGATAGGAAGTTGGAACATTTAACATATCTGCCCCATCCAACCTGACCTTGAATTCTTGCCTCTCTGGGCAAGTTGTTTCAGTTCCTCACCATCCTCCCAGTAAATTTTTATCATCCAGAAAAATTGAAGTCTACAGGGTTGTAGATTACAAAACCAAAACCAGGTAGTTAAAACTCTCAGATACTGGGAGCTCAGGTATCATAAACTACCTGCCCAGCAAAAGAAAGCATATTTTATTCTATAAATAAGTACATTTAAGATCAAGTAAGCATTAAACTCTCCTTTCCCTATCCAAAACAGTATAGCCTGTAGGAATATTGCTCTGACATATTTTAACATCTCATCAATCATGTTTGCACACAGTAGGATATGGAGAACCTTTAAAGAGAGAAAAATGGAGCTCATTCCTACCGGAATCTTCTTATATTGCAAATTCAAAGGTTCCCTATGTATCTTCATTAGTTTAAGCTTTTGGCACCTGTGACTTCTCCACAAAACTAGCTTTCTGCCTTTCAGCTCTTCAAGGATAGATGCCTAAGGATTGTCAATACTTCAGTATTGTCTCTGTGCAGTATCTGTACCGACTCATCCCGCTGTTCTGAAAATTTTTAATGTGAGAGCACATTTTAAAAAAAATTTAAAAAAGGAATATTAATTAAAACCAGAGAAGCTCTGAAAGAGATATAAAGTTGCAGCTACAGACTACAGCTGGAAAAACCACACCGATGTGGAGTTCACAGCTCTCCCATGGCAGAGATAGAAATGAAACCCTGTATTCAATATAGTGTCCTAATCAAAACCTATCCCCTTTTACTCACTTTAAAAAGGAACAGTCTCTATTTACCTAATCTCTACAAATAGGATCTCTTCAAAGGCTGGAATCAGAGATCATATCACACACCTTTGTTGGAAGAAATAAAATAAATGTTTTCTTGTTTCCCTGAAACTGTAAATCACCAGTTCTCAGCCTGCAACTACACAGTAGTTAAGAATAAGCTCAGATCAATACTGTCACTGAAATCCAACCTTTCAAAGCACTGGCTACAGCAGCGTTGCAGGCACAGGGGCCAAGTGTCACCAGAGGTGGTTGGGAAGTGCACTTGGGAGGTTAGTGGTCCAGGCTTCTGTCAGCAGACTCCGGCACAAACATATTCTGGTTATTTCATGAATAACAGACTTCAGCCAGCCAGGAGAGTTTTTCCTTGATTGTCCTTGAGGACAGGTTGATAGATAGGTTGTGTATATTTATATCTCATCATCTGCTCCAAGAGGTACCTTGTGTGGGGCTCAGCTTGTCCAAATGCTCCATCTAAACCTGCCTCTGTTTGTCTTTCCTGTACATTAGAAGGCAAGAGAAGTGCTCCTATTTTTCTTGTTGCAGTTTGGGACCTCACAGTGTAGACCTTGCTAGTTTTCATTATTCCCACATGTAGCATAGCTCTTCTTCTCATATTCACTGACACGCTGTCACTGCAGGGGTAAAAAGGAAGGAGAAGAAGGTAACGATATGAAACACAAGGTTTTAACCTGAAGTGAATTCCTGTTTGGCTGTCTGAGGCTGCTTGAAGCATGAATCTTATTCTGCTGTTTAAAACAGGAATTACCCAAGTGACTCACCTCCTGCTGAGAGAGAGCCCGCTGGCTTGTTCATCATGTGCCAGCACTCAGAGCACGACACTTGTCCCCGCTTACAGCAATAACCTGATTCCTGCAATTTATTCTTGGCTCTGCTGTGGATTGCATGGCTTTGGGGAAATTGCAATAAAACCCAAAAAACTTGACAATTTTAAACAGATGCTTCCATTCCAAACAACCTCTTCCTGTACAGATTGGTTAAACTGAGATTTAAAAGTTGCACTTACATTGTAAGTCTCATTCACATAGTCATTAGCAGCAATAAATTGGGGAAGAATCTGCTACGAAATTTAGTCATCTGGTACCATGAAAAAGTGCTAGGTTGTTTGTTTGATGTTGTGATGGAGGCTGGTACTCCAAACCAGGAGATACCAGAGCTTTTCAAGTTCGCTCATTAGGTTTTTTGCAATGACAAAGAAACAGTAAGGGCTTTAATCTCTAAATAATTTTTCCTTCAGGGATTTGGTAACAATGCAGAGGACATAGAAGTTGCTTTGGTTTGTTTTGTTTTGTTTTCTCCATGAAATGCTTCATTAAAGTACTGCTTATTTAATAACAAGTTTAGGGAGGAAAAAAAGAAAGAAAGAAAGTGATGTGTTTTTATGCAGAACCAAAACTCTGGCATCTCTTTGCTCTTGTTGTGCTACAAATAGTTTGCTTGAGTTGCAGAAGATCTGGCTTTGCAAAAGAACGTTTCACAGAAGAAGCTGGGAAAATGATTCTAAAACACAGGGGAAAAATTAAGAGGGAAAACACGAGATAAGATGGCCATATAAACAGTTAAAGATTGACACCTTGATCTCAGCACATGAAATAGAACACATCTATTTACATGCAGACTGTGCCCTCCTTCAAAAAATGCATTCCCCCCTTGGTGCACAGATACTCCACTTCAGATCAAAGCATTCTCAAGGTTTGTTTTTTCTTTTTATCAGCCACTTCCAGTCACTTCCTCCATTCCTTCCAACACCCCCTGATACATCGGAAATAGGGCAGCATTTTGGAGTCGAGTTTCAACGCTGTACATCATCACGGCTGATTGGACTTCAGCAAAAAGACTGGGCAATGATAAATTCAGGAAGAGGGAGGATTAATTTTGGTGAGATTCCGCAAATCAATCTTGATTTTACAGTAATTAAGTGCAGCAGCTACAAGCCTGGCAACACGAGCACTACTGCTGCAGGTACCCAGTAGCAGCAGCGCCCAGGTGTCCTGAAGCAATGCAAGCTACGAGCTTTGTAACTAACACAGATTTATTGTGGGACTCTTCTGCCCAGTAATCTCCACTAGTGAGATGGTATTACCCCAACAGGCTGCCCAGAACAGTGCTGGATGCTCCATAGCTGGAAACGTTCAAGGTCAGGTTGGACTGGGCTCTGAGCAACCTGATCTAGTGGAAGGTGTCCCTGCACATTGCTGGGGGGTTGGACTGGGAGATTTTTAAAGGCCTTTTCCAACACAAACCATTCTGTCGTTCTACAATTCTTCTTCCCTGCCAGCCCATTCCCAAGGTCAGAGGCAGAACACAGTGCAGAACACAGGTAGGTTAGAGGAACAGTAAATGCAACACCTAAGGGAATCACACTGCTCGTCCAGGCAAAAATGTGATGAAACCCTGGCCATGGCAAATTTGGTAAAAGTTGTAGACAGAAGAAGGAACTCAACAGTCTGATTTGTGGTGGCTGGTTATTTTAAGGATACTGGAAAACGCATCGATGATCCTAGTTTAATAATTAAGAGCATCAAACTAAAACTGCAGGCCAAATTATGTTCTCATTTTAGTTCATTTAGATCTGTGAAAATGAATTGAATTACTCAAGATCTTCATCAGTGTAATAAAGCTGGTCATTTTGGCATTGCAGTCCATGGGTACTCATTACAGAAGCTAAACCACAGCCTCACTCCAGATGGCTTGTCTCTACAACACAGCATACGTCCAAGGCACTTCAAAAACTAATCACCTACTAATCATATCCCTTCAATTAAAATGTACTCAATATTTCCAAGAGCAGGCATCCGTTTTAGAAATACCAGAAAATTACAAAGTGCTTGGCCAAAAACACGCAGCTTTTCCTACATTGCAGATAAACAATGTTAACCAGTTCAGCAAGGCAGTATAGTTTATATCTGGTATGTGGTGTAATTGAAAGTTTCTCCACCTCTACATCTGCTATGGCAACAGTGGAACCAGCTGAGAGCAAAGACAAATAGGGAATAATGTCTCTTACCCTGTAGTGGGGATACAGATGGAGGGAATTTTTAGATCAATTTGATTCAATCAAATGGCAAAAACTCCCAAAAAAGCTCCAGTGTCACTCTTTTTTGACGAAGAGGACCCAGGCTGATGTGCACGTTCCTGCAGTGGGGTTAACCAGGAGGTCTCACTCCCCCAGTAAATCACACATTTGCTTATGTGCCACTCACTCTGGTTTATATCCGGTGAAAACAGAAAAGGAAGGAGGTGTGGACCTGAAGTGATGATGTTTATTTTGCAGAAAATACAAAAATACAGAGCTCACTACATGGTTTTCTGTGGTTCTTATACAAACTTTAGACACAAAGCCAAGTGGGTTTTTTATTTCAGTGCAAACTCCTCAGAGCATTATTCACCAGCTATTTTAGTTTGAATCAATGAAGTCTCATCTCCAGGAACACAGTCATTACCTCCTCCAGTCTCTGCTGACAGACAGGCTGGGCTTGCATTAGCCATGGCTAACAACTCGGGGTAACTAGCAATAGAGCTAAATTACACCTTTGCTGAAGTAAGATTTTCTCACTCATTGTAGAGGAAATTAGGGTATTTTCCAGATAAATGACTGTGCATGTCAAATTTGGTTCAATATATTTAATCTCATAACCACACTTTCAGTCAGGAAAAGGTGGCTCAGCTCCACAGCAGGAGCCGATGTTTGCAAGGGATAACTGAACCACTGTGAGCAAAATCTTCCTATACTGTGCCTTTCTGAGGATTGTCCCAGAACTCAGTGTTTTTTCATTATGTTGGGTGAATTATGGGATGTAGGTATCCTACGGTCCATAAACAAAGGACCTTCCACAGTCATCTAACTACTGTACTTTAAGGGTTGGAAAATCTCAAACTGACATGGCAAAGAGACAGTTATAGGAAAATCAAAGCTGATAACAGAATTCAAGAATAAAATTTTAGAAGGG
Organism: Grallaria varia; assembly: GCA_013396735.1. Classification (NCBI taxonomy): domain Eukaryota; kingdom Metazoa; phylum Chordata; class Aves; order Passeriformes; family Formicariidae; genus Grallaria; species Grallaria varia. Next base: position 766,158 of record VWZG01010408.1, on the reverse strand, counting down.
AATAGGCAGGCCATTGCATGAGGCTGCCCATCTTGCTCCCACTATATGGCTGCATGCGGTTAGTTCAAGAGCTGTGCAAATGTGTCACTACACCAAAAATGTGCTTTGCAGCAATTGCAAATGTGACTTGTTCATTTGAGAAGACGGACAGATATAAAATAACATACCAATTTCCTTTAGAGCAGCCCTATGAAAAGGTGTTTTCGAAGGTCCTTTTAGCATGATACAGACAAGTATGATATATAAACACAGACTTAAAAACGAACACGTAGACGATCAAAACATGAACAAAAAGTATATCAGATTGGGGCTGTACAGGATTTGCCATGATAAGTTAAAAAATACCTGTGCTTTCCAACCCCAAAACTGTACATTTGCTTTTGGTATCTGCCTCAGTGACCACTAATTGAACTTGTGCTGATAAAAATCAATTTTCTTCTCAACAGCTAAGTATGCCATAGCCTTTTTTCCAGGAACTCCAGTATTTTCAGCTAACAGCTTCACACTGTTCTAGGTTGCAGAGCTCTTCTTACAGATGGCACTCATGACCAGAGACCAAATGGACTAACTTATTTTTGCTTCACTGCTAGCAATGAGAATCACTGCTGGTCATTAAAGAGACTTGTCTGGCTGAACACCTTCCAGAGTTGCAATGAGGTAGTTATTTAATATCTTCATCTGAAAGGTACTGTGCAAATAAACAGCATTGTGTTGCACCAAAGAGGGTCTTCTGATTAGCATCTCCTGTTAGTGCAACAGAGGTAAAGGGGTTCTAGCCTAAGTTTCTGCAACACAATTTCCTGGACACACTGTAGTCGACTTAGCTCGACAAATTTAAACAATTAACCCCTGGGAAGTCAGGTTTCCTTTTGATATTTCCAGGTCAGCTGCACTGAGATAATGTCTGAAGTACAAAGAGGCTTTCAGGGCCAGATTCAGACTTCATTCAGCGTGGTGTAAATTAGGAGTAATCCCTTTGGAGATTAGTAGGAGTGAGATCAGATTCAAGCACTTGGAATTAAGCACAAACCATGTGCTTGTAGGCTTATTCTAATTCTGCTAAGTGCAAAGCAATTCTCCCTCATGTCCCTTTCCCATTCTGCCTAAAATACTCTGAGCTGAGCAGCAAATAAAGGTCTGCTGTGAACACCCAAAAGAAGATGTTTGGCATTGCAAAATACTTTTGGCTACGAAGTTATTAAATAAGCTTTTCAATAAAAAAAAGCAACAAAAAATCCAAACACACACAGAGAAATAAAAACAAACAAAAAACAAAAACCCACCAAA
>VWZG01010408.1:752203-764851 GCA_013396735.1 Grallaria varia | reverse complement strand
AAAAAAAAAAAAAAAAAAAAGAAAAAAAGCCACCTTCAAATTACACAGGCAGAGCAGAGATGTGTTTAAAGATCCCTCTTGACCTCCTAACCATGAAATGAACGACAGTAAACAATTCTTACAAGAAACCAACATGTTTAATTACTCCGATTTATATCATTTATTTCTGGTTCTGGGCATATATCAAAGGAAAGCATAAGCAGAGGTTTTACCAGATGCCTGTAACATCCTTAGTAAGCATTTCAGTGGGAATTCCAGCATTGTCATGAATTAATACAATGTCATCTAAAAGTTACTTGTGCCCTTTCCCTGGCACTGTGTCCTTTGATAGGTCAAGCAATGAAAAGATAACCATGCCGGTGAGAACCTTGTTTATTTTTATTTAAGATCAAAAATCAAAGAGCAAAAACCTTAATGAAACTGCATCTTTGTGCAGCTAAACCAAAAGGTTATATCTTCTGCCTCTGGTACATCCCTGCTAGCACACCGCTTTGAGTGTGCACCTGGAGAATCCTGGTGAAGGACACCAAGCTACAAATCTCCATCCTGCTTAGATCAAGATTCTAATCTCACAAGTGATGGGGAACTGTGAAGTTACTCACACAGAAGGATATCAGGAGCCTGCATAAACACTATTTTCAGTTGGTGTAGAGGGGTGTACTGGTTTGGGGTCCTATGGGGCTCTGTTTTGGATTTATGCTGAACATAGTGTTGATAATACAGAAATGTTATTGCTGAGCAGGGCTTACACAGAGCCTTTTGTACTACCATGGTGGCAAGGAGACTGTGAGTACATGGGAGCCTGGGAGGACACACCGCCAGGACAGGTGACCCAAACTGACCAAAGGGATATTCCAGATCATATAACATCATGCTCAAGCATATAAAATAGGGGGAGAAGGAGGAAGTTGGGAACATTTGAAGTGATGACATTTGTTTTCCCAAGTCCCAGTCATACGTAATGGGGCCCTGCTCTCCTGGGGATGGCTGAATACCTCCCTGCCCATGGGAAGCAGTGAATTAATTCCTTATTTTGCTTTGCTTGAATGCACAGCTCTTGCTTTCTCTTTTATACTCTTTGTCTCAACCAATGAGTTTTCCAGCTTTTACACTTCCAATTCTCTCCCTGATCCAGGCAATGGGAGAGTGAGTGGGTGCTGGGATGAAACCACAAGTGTTTTAGACTCTCTGCTATAATGTTTACATCACTTATGCCTCTTAAAATAGCCTACTGAGCAGACTGGAGGACACCTTTAATGCATGATGCCAGTGCTGTGGCTTTGTTCTGCATCACCTCAAAAAAAACAAAACCCAATCAATTTCAACTCTACCAACACCCAAGGCACTCTCCAGGTGCCTGGTGCATGCCTTCAAGATCACTCATCAGGTTTGTAATATTTCACCATGTACTGTAGACAAGGATCTCTTATCCCGTGGCCTTTAAGGAAATTAAAGTCTTGTTAACAATCTCAGATCCCAACAACTTTGGACAGGAAGTTGAAATTCTATAGGAGCTCTAAATGAACTGGCAAGGGCTGCTACACCTATGAAAGAATTTCCTTTGGGAAGGGGAGAGTAAGTTTATAACAAAGAAAATTTCATCTTTATTCATGTTCAGCTGGGCTCTTGGACAGTGATGACGGATGGCTCTAAGGGAAGGGCTCTGCTATGCAGATGGAAAAGTCCTGTTGGCTTTGTGTAAAGAAACCACAAGCCTGTTCATACAAGCGCCATGTGTTATACAGATTATGAGAAGCCACAGGCTTTGTAAGTCTCAGTAAGCAGATGACAGCTTCAGCAATTGATTCAAATACATGTGCTGAGCAACATCCCTGTGCTGACTCAGAGGGAATCATACTGCCCACTCTGTCTCCTTGAGATATTTCGGTCTTGCCTTCAATAGTCTCCAGGTAATGAGCAGATCAAGTCCTAATGAGCTCACTAGATATGACAAGTCTATACTCAAGGTTACTGTGCCCGACCCTATTTACTCTTGGAGAGAGGTGGAACTGTCATGCAGCATTTGTTTCTGATGGAAGAGAGCATCACAAACAAAACACAGGACTTGATCCGAGAGGTGGAAATACCTTCCTTTCCTTGGACGTCAATATTGTTGGGGGCAGGCAAAATAATGCTGCCACGTACCTGCCCAGGAATAGCAATCAGCTCACAAGTGAGCATGGCAGCTGGAGGGGGAGATCTGAAAGATTGATTCTGACAGCTACTAAAGAAAGAGGTTTTTAATATTCAGAGAAGTGTCAGTGCCCTAATAACAGAATTTCCATCTCCAAGAACGACTCTTGAGGAATGTAACCTGATGAGATACAAAAGTAACAAAGGTAAATTTGGATCTCTTCCCTTTGTCGTGATGAAGGACTATGAGAGAGGTGCTTTTCAAAACAAGCAAATCTCTCCTGGTTTTACCCTCAACTTAACCCCTGGGCACCGATGGCAGTATGCCACCTCTCAGTACTTAAGGGAGGAGGATGCCAGCAGTGCTGAAGCAGGTGGCACCAGTTCCAATGGCACCAAGTTTCACCCTGTGGAAGAGATGTCTCGTAAAGCCAGCTGGTTTCTTCTGAGAGTGGGAAGGGCTACATGTCACCCTGGCAATCCCACCCTCAGTTTGTGCACCTCTGTCAAGCAAGCCTGAAACTCCCATAGGAAGTGAATCAATTTGCCTTGGGGTCCTGTTCCACCTCCAGTCTTTTCCATGAGAAGCTCCTCACTGAAGATACAGGCTGATATACAAAGCCAGTAAATTTCCAAGCAAGGCAGTAAAGGTGTAAAATTTGTTCTGGCAGGCAACAGCCAGACTCATAATATTATTTTCTAAATTCAGAGATATGCCAACAGTGTGGTTAGTGGCTCTGAGAACAACCTCAAGGGAGAGTTACACCTTGATGAAAAGTCATTTTCCAATATGAAGCTGTGCTGGGTGGATTTTTTGGTTGGTTGGTTTTGGGATTTTTTTGTGGGGGAGCTTGTTGGTTTGGTTTTTTTCCATAACATACAGAGGGCTTCCAAGTTTGTGTGTGGCAAGATAAATCAGAGAACAGACATTTGGAGCAAGGCTTCTTTAAAAATTCACACACACACAAAAGAGGAAAAGTTGGATGTGTACGTCCCTGAGAGCTCACTTGAGAAGGTCGTAAGGGTTGCTTTCCGCTGCACTGATGTAACTCTTGGTCTGGCTTGTTCCCATAGGACAACTGTCCTTTTTCCAAAACAGTAACTTCAAAAGAGGGCAAACATCTTAGGTTTGTTTATCAATTAGTGTGATACAGTCACCATAGAAAGGACTTGGGCTTTTCAAGCAAAAGGGACTAAAATCTAATGCCCCTCAGGTGGGGGAAGATTTTCTCCAAGAAACAGTAGAGACAGTGGCCACACAAAGCACTTCTGCCTTAATCTGCTAAAATTTAAGCTTTATATAGCTGATGAAAGGACTGGAGTACAAGTCTTATGAGGAGCAGCTGAGGGATCTGAGAGTATTTATCCTGGAGAAAATGAGGCTGAGAGGAGACATCATCACTCTCTACAACTCCCTGAAAGGAGGTTGCGGTGTGGTGGGGATCAGTCTCTTCTCCCAAGTAACAAGTGACAGGATGAGAGGAAATGGCATCAAGTTTCACCAGGGGAAGTTTAGATTGGATACTAGTGCATTTCTTTTTTTTTTCTGAAATGAGTTGTAAAGCGTTGGAGCAGGCTACCTAGAGAAGTGGTGTAGTCACCATCCCTGGAAGAGTTAAAAAAACCCATGCGGATATGGCACTTGAGGACATGGTTTAATGGTGAACATGGCGGACATATTAGGTTGATGGTTGGACTTGATGATCTTAGGGGTCTTTTTGGGCCACAACGATTCTAGGATTCTACAACAGCATTCTTCATCCAGACCTTTTACAGGTGAAGGAACAGCATGTGTCCTCCTTCTAAGACAGCAGAAACAAAGCTCAGCCAACAAGCCCCTCTCCTACTGCAACAGTGGGTCAGATGGCAGCAGAGGAAGGAATGAGCAGCCTCTTCTCCTGGTGCTCTATGAAACAGAGGCATCACACTCCAAAGGAACTGGGTTGGTAATGCTAACCTATTGATTCTTTTCCAAACAAACGTCTCTTTTTTCCTCTCAAAAAAATTCCAAAGTGAATTGCAATTACATAGCAACATCCTCTGCCAATACTTAACTCAGTAAGTCTCTCGTCTTGCAGAGAAGCAGCTTAGTCCGAACTCCTTTGTTTCATTGCTACTAGCAAATGCTTTAGCCACTTCTGCAATTACTGTATCAACTTTTTTGTTTTTTCAATAACCTTGTATTTTTCAACACCCAGCATCCATCTCCTGCTCCTTTGCTCTTTAGCTCTCTGGCCTCACAACCAGTTATGTAGTTGCTTGAGGTTCATTTTGTCTGAAGCATCGTTTGTTTTACACAGCACAGTTGCAGCGCTTTTGGAGAAACACAAATCAGTGTCCTACCTGGGCATTTACACCCAGCTTTTGTTGGTGTCATTAACTGTCTGAATTCTGAGCATTATGTCAAATTGCTTGTGACAAATCTGGTGGCCTTCTACAATGGTTTTACAGCATTAGTGGATGATGGAAGAGCAATGACCATCATCTAACTGGACTTTTGCAAAACATTTGACACACTGTCTCACACAACATCCTTGCCTTTAAGATGGGGAGACATGAATTTGATAGCTGTACCACTGGGTGGACAAGGAATTGGCCGGATGGTCACACTCAAAGAGTTGTCCAGGTGGAAACCAGTAACTAGTGGCATTCCTTGGGAGTCAGTATTGGGACTGGCACTGTTTGATCTTTCTCGGTGACATGGACAGAGGAATTGAGCACACCCTCAGCAAGCTCACTGATGACACCAAGCTGTGTGGTACAGCCAGCACAGTGGAGGGCAGGGATGCCATCCAGAGAGACCTGGACAGGCTTGAGACGTGAGTCCTTGCAAACCTCATGAAGCTCAACAAGGCCAAGTGCAAGGTCCTACAGTTGGCTCAGGGCAATCCCAACACATATAGACTGTGCAGAGAATGGATTGAGAGCCCTGAGGAAAACTTGAGGGTATTGGTTGATGAAAAGCTCAACATGACCCAGAAAAGCACACTTGCAGCCCAGAAAGCCAACCCTGTCCTGGGCTGCACCAAAAGAACCATGACTGGCAGGTGAAGGGAGGCGAACCTGCCCTAACAAGCTAATGATGTGGCCATTTGAAGTGGCAGGACAGCTGTGCTCCTGTACTTTTATCACAAAGTTGTGAAGCTGCTGCTTTCACACATCCTGCTACCACAATACATGCTTTTTCTCTATAACTTATGGTTTGAAGCAGTTTTTAATTTTGCATATCTATTTTTGCATAGTTTTTAACAGAAAATCTGCCATGACAGCCACAGCAAGTCATTGACACTTTATTGTCTTCTGAGAGGTCTCAGGATCCAGGCAAGCAAAAGCAGTGCACGAACAGCCACATGAATAAAGCATCAAACTGCACAATCCTTGTAGCACTATGGTGATAACCTCATTGTAGTAAACAAAACAGAAATACAGGTGACTTATGTAGCATTGGCAGTGCTTCTGCACATCTCTGGTGACTGCATTACTCAATGGAGTGGCAGAGTGAACTACTGAAGCCAATGTTCCATCTTTAAAGCTCTGCTCTCCATGCAGTTGAAGATTCCCTTTTACGTTTTCAATTAAAAATCAAGCTGTTGGTCAAGAAGGCAATGTTTATATCCTTACTGGAGTCTCCAACTACTTTACAGGCTGAACTAAATCTCCAGGAAACTGAAATGCTGCTCATTGACAGCTGCAAAAACTGGAGCAGAGGGCTGAGAAGGCAGACACTAATCTTTTCTCTGTGGTGACCCGTGACAGAATGCAAGGGAAAAGCATGAAGCTGTGTCAGGGGAGGTTTAGGTTGAACATTAGGAAAAGGTTTTTCACTGAGCAGGTGGCTGACCACTGAATAAGGGTCCCCAGGAATGTGGTCACAGCACCAAGCCTGACAGAGTTCACAATTCATTTGGACAACGATAACCACACATGGTATGATTATTGGCATTGTGCTGTGCAGGGCTAGGAGCTGGACTCGATGATCCTTGCGAGCCCCTTTCAACTCAGGATATTCTGTGATTCTATGATGACTCAAATAAATTCATTGCAATGATCATTGCATTCTCAGCTGCTGAACTGTACGTGCCTCCGTGTCCTGCCTGCAAACTTAATATCTACCTGCTTTGTGTTTCCACCAGTGCTACTCCCTGATCACCCAGAGATATCAGGCAGCCCTTCAGCAGCAGTAGCTGAAGTTTGAAGCTGAACTTTGTTAATGGGATACAAGGCAAGCAAAACTTCAGTTTCATCTCTCAGGCTGAATTTTTAGGCTATAATTAAGCCTTAAGTTTGAGAAGAGCAGCAGGTCTTTCTGTAAGATGCAAAGCGAACCCACAGGAGAAGTGATCATATTTGCTTCCTGATAAGAGCAAATTTTAACAGAAGGGGAACAGCAGAGTATGTAAGACGAGGAAAGAGAAGAGACACCAAAGAAGCAAGAGTTCTAATTCTGCTAATAAGCATTGGACTGAGAAGCAGGAGAGATCCTTTCTTGAAATGTACAAAATTGTCCCTGAAGAGGAAAGCAGGGTGAGCCTTCCTAAGAATAATACCATCAATACAAAAATAGCTTCAAGGAGACAAGAAATAAAAAACCAAATTCAGGTATAATATCAGTATTGTCATTGGCTGGCAAACTGTCTCGGTGCAGGGCACATCAAATTCAGAAGAATCATTCTGACATTTCTCAAGGCAAACTTTCTTGGTTCTTCTAAAATGAGTAATTCTGACTACCTAAAACTTTGAAATGGACTGGAATTAAGGTTAAGTAAACCAAAAAGCAAGAATTCCTCACTTTATCAAAACTGTAATTATCTTGACCTGCTCTTGTTTAACTAGAGATTGCTTCAATTCAATGTAAACTGATATTTTTACTCCGCATTGTCACAAAAAAATCTAAGTCAGATCATCTGCACAAGCTGATTTAAGTCAAACTCTGGTAAGAGAAAGGATTAGATGAACAGAGCAATACTGTAGGCAGCTAAAGTCTCTCACTAATGCAAGTTGCAGCCTACAAATCTGCCCAAGCAGGTCCTGTAAAAGACATCACTGTATCCCAACAGGCTAAAGGAATTTACGATATAGGCATAGATGTCCTTATCATACCCTGGCAGCTCTGAATGCACTCTAGGGTGTCATTAAAGAGACAAATACTGTCAGGTCAGCTCTGATTCAAGTTGCAGGTAGCCCTACAGCATGTTCTTTACATCTGAGTTTGTAGAAGTCTCAGGATGAAGTAACACAGGTCTCTGTTTGGTGACTAATCCCGAAGGACTGTCTGTAGTACTCAGACTGCTATGTTTCAACCCAAATATTCAGATGCCATCTCCCAACTTGATCTGTGGTTTTGCACACCAGAATGTAAGCAGGTACCTTAAAAAAAAAGAAAATCCAAACCTGGCCACATGCAGTGTGCTTTGAATTTGAGCTGGAGAGTGGGAATTTGATTCCTACCTAAAAAACCTGGAGGTGATGCCTTATGCTTCCCTGGCAGGGTCATATTAACTGAGCTGGCAGATTTGATAGAATTAGATTTCTTTTTCGAGCTGGTACAGCACTGTGATGTGTCAGCACACAGAGTATTTCAGATGAGTAAGATTAAGTCATTGATTGAAGACCCAGCCTTCAGAAATAATGTAGCATCCTTTAAAAGGAACATCCTTTGTTTTGTGTTGGTGTAGTGCAGCTCTAAAAACAAAAATTAAAAAATCTAAAAATCCACTGATCCTGGGAAAATGTCAGTAGTAATTATCTAGTCTAGAGACATTTTAAAATTGCATCATATTTAATACCTCAGTGTCACTGTGGCAGTTTTTACTCTGCAAAACAATCCTCCAAAGGGATGGAAAAGGAGTGACCCATTGCAGAAGAGTTTTGGGGGTACCAAGAGCATGTGTGGTCACCTCCATGCCAGTAGCAGTCCTGTGTCAGGCACCAGCAAGGTGGGAAATATTGTGGTTGGACCCTGTGGGCTCCAACCAGTCACTCACTCCTCCTCCTCCACTCAAACCTTTCGGGATGGAAAGCTACAGAATGCTGAGCCTGCACTGAAAACTACTGCTGGGAGAAAGGACTTCCAAAGAGACGGAAAAACTACTACAAGGAAAACAAAGGCTTTATTGAGATTATGTCCTCAGAGCAGGAAAGCTGCACTTCAAGGATTGTCAACTATTTACATTGTGTCTCTTTGGCACTCTGCAATGCCTTGCGATTGTCTGACAGGAATAGCTGTGAGATCAGCCAATGGAAACAGGTGTGGTTTGAGATTAACAGCTTTCCTGAAATAGTACAACCTCTCTTTGACCAAAGGTTTTGTCGTCTCATTCACAGGGTACAAGTCTTCTACCCGAGGAAGGACATGCACATCAGTCCAGATGAAGCGACTTAATCACGAGCACTTCAAAGCGCAGCAAAGCCAGGAACAAATTGCTTTCCACCCTCCTTTCCCCCCAGAATTACATTTTAGCAATTACTACAGTCTTTACAATTGATGACATCCCTCATCTTGGCTCATGCTTCAGAGCATATTCTACTGATATTATTGGGAATTTCTTTTAAAAAGAGCTCCCTGTCCCCAAAGGCCCCCTATTTTCCACAATCCATGGCTATTTCACAGCTTGAGGGGGTTGTGCAGCCCTGACTTACAGGAGTTTTCAAAGCTTTGAAGGACATTTTCCACAAAGTGACCTTTGTTTGCTAGCTACAAACCAGAGCATGAGACATTCGGCACCAGTGGGAAGTGGAGTTTGGGGTAAGAGTGGGAAAGGTGACCAGAAGGGTGGCAGCAGTTCCTCTGCAGCTGCTAATGAATGCCAGGGTGGCACAGGACCTTAATCAGAACAGGAGGAGTCACATGAAGGGACTTCAAACAATTAATCAACTTACATCCTAAATAGAGATATTGATACAGAAATATTGAAATAGAGATATTATATTGATAATGTTATCTACTTCGTAAGTAAATTATTACTGTCCAGAAAGCAAATATAGCTCCCTCATGGTCAATTCAATTGCCAAATACATTTTTAGGTGCCACTGGAGATAACTTAGACATCAAATCCACCTTCCTGGAGTCTCAAATACAACATGAGGAGTCAGAGACACGTCTTTCTGTACCGGCTCCAGAAGACAACGACAGAGTTCAGGGCAGCTCAAATGGCACTAAGTGGCTATGGTTAAGAAGTAAAGATCCCTGAAGCCTAGTAGGAGATTCCCAGCTCCCTGGAGAAGATACCTACTGGTCGATTAATCAACCCTCAAACACCAAGCTAGCCCAGAGGAGGATGCAGACCTGCACCGGATGGACTGCAATGGAATTTGTTGATCCCACTGGAGGGACCAGGTGTACCACACCTGCCAGGACTGGAGAGGCAGATGGGAGCTCCAAAGTTCCTAGGCTAGCTGGAGCCTCCATTAGTCTGCTGCCACAGGCACTATGGCAATAAGAGCAATACGAATATTTACCGCAGCAATTTGTCTGCAAGTTTGTGTCTCTTGCACTAGTCACAGTGCTCAGGAAGTGTCTGTGAGGGTCAAGGACCTTTTCCACTGTTGTAAGCAAATCCTTTGAGCTGAGAGCTGACTGACAGCCCTAGAGTTTATTTTTCAGTTTGCATATATCTGACTTATCTTTTTGTTAATCAGTTATGAGACACACCATAAATGACAGGTGGGCTTTAATGCAGTTAGGCATGACTGTGTCAGAGAGAGAGACTGTCACATTTGCCACACTTCACCTTGTTCACTGGAATTCACACTCATTTTAAACAACCCGTATGAGTAATCTCAGTTCAATTAAAAATGCAGCTGCTTCCTTTTCCTTGCAAGTTTGATTGCACAAAGGCCATTTAACAAATGCTTTAGAACAAATAAAAATACGTTATAGTATTTTACAGTAATATTCATATAAAACTATAAAAATTTCTAGTACAAAGCTACCTAGGCTTGCACTGAAAGGTATCAGAGTAACTTGGAAAAGATACTGGGACTGGTTATCAAAAATAATTCTTCTGCTTCATAAGTACTCCTAGGTAAAAACTTTATCCCCCACTTCGCCAGTTCATCCATCTACTGAGGCATGCTGCTTCAGATGAGACACCAATAGTCCTATTATGCCTTCTACAAAGTATAGAAGACCCAGAAAATATTAAAAATTCATGAAGTCTGGTATGAAAAAGAAAAAAGTTAAAGAAATTCTACATGCGGTGTGTGACAGTGTTGAAAAAAGAAAAGAATGCATCCTTATTCCGAGTTCGATCAGACAGAGCCATGAAAAGCTCCACCAGGTGGTGGGATTAGCTGCACTTGAAATATGCTGTGGAGCTGAGTTTGCTTTTAAATGCGTATTTCTGCTTCACTACTCATTTGAAAATACTTCTAAAAGATGCTTCTAATAAAAATATATGTCTGCTATCACTTAACAGCAGCATTCGCAATGCACTTGACAGAAAAGATGTATTTATAACTTCGAAGATGGAACTGCCATCTCCATCACCCTATTTTCCCCTCAAGTTACTCTCAGTTTTACATAAACAAACAAACAGGTAAATTGATTAGCAGATACTAAATTATGTTTAGTTTTAAAAACAACCTTCTTCAAACTGAGATGCCATCGCCATTATTAGTATTATCAAAGTTGAAAGAAAAACTGGAAAAAAAAAAGCCTGCAAGTTTCTTTCTGGCTGGGATGTGTGAAAAATTCATACAAACAGGGCAACTCACTGTCTCCCCTGCACAATCAGCCCGTGCACCAAGTGAGTGAGCCAAAAGGACAAGGAATTGGATTTTTTTCTTCTTTTGCTCTTTCAGACACTATGTTCTTAGATGTTACTAGCAGAAAAGTAAAATAAATGTATATTAACACAACTGTACTTTAAAAACTTCCTGTTAGCTTTAAACCATAGACTGGGACTTTGTTGGGGCACAGGATACAACCCTCCTGCCACTGAAATGTTACCCCACAGCAGCACCAAAATGGAGTAAATGAAGTGAGAAATTGGCAGAGGAACAGAGTGCCAAGTTCACCATAGACCTACGGTGGAGCTTTTGTTGTTTCCAGGATAATCAAGAATACAAGTACCTTTAACTAAGAAACAAATTCACCCTTTTTATTCACACACAGCCATTCCCTCCCCCAACCCGGCCACCACCTGACCATGTGTCCTGACCGATTACAAACTGTCAGTTCGCCGATGAGCCCAGAAAGCGCCTCAGGCACAGCCGTGCCCCGCAGATAATCACCCTGTCGCTGACAAAAGCGGGACAGGGGACACGCGGCCAGCCCCAACTTCTTCTAACACGAGAGCAGTTCTGTCGCGACATCGTGAACAGCGGGCAGAGCACCGCCGGCTTTGGACAGAGATGGGAAAACTGAGGAGGGGTGAACACGTTGGCTGCGGAAGGTGCTGGCTGGCACGGACGGCACGGGATGCTACGGATGTAACAACCGAAGTTATTGCCGAGCAGATGCTTCCCACAGAGCCACCCCTCCAGCTAAAGCCGTGCAAATAACACACGGGAGGAGCGTGCGGCTAACTGAGCGCCTTCCGTACCGCCGAGAGGCAGGAAGGCTCCTGTTAAAGGCGACTCCGCGTTTTAACTTGTGCCACTGAAGAGCACCAAAGTAAATGAACTCCTGAGGACAAGATCAAAGTAGAATAAGAGACTTTCTTTTTTATATCCTTAAATCTCCTGTCCCTTTTGCACACTGAAATTTAATTTCCTTTTCAAAGAGAGCTTTTGGAGCTTATGAAAATGGACCCAAAAGATTACAAGGGCTTTGTCACCCTTCCAATCTCTCTGAAAGATGCATAATTAGGGAGGTTTTTCCTTTAACGTATGTGCCGAGCAGGCAAATATATAATTCAGACTTACAATTATATTGTTATATTGAGTTATTTCAATGCATTGGATACATACAAGCCCAACCGTCATAAAGAGCTGAAAAATCTTGTGTGCCTCAAACGAGTAAATATACATCGAGGCATGTTTTTTTAAGTAGTTTTGTTTTCATTTATGCTAAGACTACACGCAATCACAGCACGGACCTGGGAGGTACGTTTGTTACCGAGATAAATACATCAAGTGCAATAAAAACAATCTGCTAACCTCGAAGATTAGTTGTTTATAGTTCACTGGAAATTAATTCTGCAAGGAGGGGCGTGCGAGAGGATACCTAAGACAGCTAGTCAGATTTTTGCTCTCTAATGGAGTAACACTGGCTTTCCTCTCTCGGCGCAGAACCCACCCAGGGCGGGGAAATAAAATAAAATAAAATAAAATAAAAAAGAGATGAGGATGCAGGACTGCTCCGGGCTGCTCCCTCCCGCTGCTCCCACCCGCTGGCGACGCGGGGCAGGACCAGTCCCCCGCGGGGCAGCCTAGGGGGCAGAAGGGAGGTCTCCCCGCCGCTGTCGCCCCCCGAGCATCGCCCGAAGGTGCCCCTTTCTCCGGAGCCCACGCTGGCACCCGCCGCCTCCCCTCTGCCTCCCCCCAGCGGGGAAATCCCGGCTGGCTGGGGCG
>VWZG01010408.1:738976-751818 GCA_013396735.1 Grallaria varia | reverse complement strand
CGCGGCCGCTGCTGCTGCTGCTGCCGCCGCCGCCGCGCTGTCTTGTCTGTGTGCCGGCGCCGCTCGCCGAGTCTCTCCGGGAGCCCCGTCCCTCCCCTCCGCTTCCTGCCTGCTCATATAGCGCGCCCTCGGCCACGTGGACGGCGCGGGGCCCCCCCCGGCTCCTCCTCGGGGCCGGGCGGCGAGGGGCGGACCCCCCTATCAACCGCTCCATCACCTTTCAACTCAACCCCTCTCCATCGTTCCCTCTCCATCATCTCCCCCCATCTCACCCGCCTCACCGCCACCCCTCATCTCATCCTCCCATTGCCCAGTCCCCAGTTACCTCCCCCCGCACCGTCATCCCCCATCCAGGCCGCCGAGCGGGGCTGTGCGGCGGAGAGGTGCGATGCGAGCCCGGACTCACCCCTGCAAGGCGCCGGGATGAAATCCTGCTCCCGGCGGGTCCTCCCTAGAGGGTCACCACCCAGGAATGTCTGTGTTCCCCTCAGCCCCTCAGGCTGCTGCGTCTGAGGTTGGGCTGCCACGTGGACCCCAAAGGTGATCTCAGCAGGAAAAGTGGAAAGAAATTCTGCACTTCTCAGAAGAGAAAATGTATGTTGTGTCATTAATAAAATATAGCACATAGTCGAGAATCATGGAATCATCGAATGGTCTGGGTCAGAAGGGTTCTTATAAAGATCATCTAGTTTCAAACCCCCTGCCATGGGGAGGGACATTTTCCACTGGATCGGGTTACTCTTTTCCACTGGATCAGTTTGCTCAGAGCCCCATCCAAAGTGGGCTTGAACACTACCAGGAATGGGGCATCCACAGCTTCTCTGGGCAACCTGTTCCATCATCACCCTCCCAGGAAAGGACATCTTCTGAATATCTAATCTACACATACCCTCTTTCAGTTTAAAGCCATTCCCTTTTGTCCTGTCACTACATTCCTTGGGAAAAATCCCTCTCCAGCTCTCTTGTAGCCCTTTAGTACTGGAAGGTTATATAAGAGCTCCCCAGCGGGTTCTCTCCTCCAGGCTGAACAACCCCAAGTCTCTCAGACTGTCTTCACAGGAAAGGCACTTCAGCCCTCTTCTTTCAGTCAAGCACCAGACATTTTTAAGGAGACTATAAAAACCTGTAGAATTAAAAAGAATACAGCATCATTAAAGAATCCCCCAGACAGATATATTAAAAAAATAAAGTATCTACTAAAACTATTTAACAACATAATGTTGGCTTTTTTACTGTCAATGTGTAAAGACTGGAGCCAAGACTAGAAGCAGGGGGGTTATGGCACCTCCAAAGAAGCAAATGATCTCTGATCTTCTCTCCTCCGCTCTTCTGTAGGCAGTGTTACATGCACAGTGAACATCCACAGCACATACCAGAGAAAAGAATGTATTCCTGAGCTCTAAAAAACATGTTTCTTAGTGCTGGAGAGCTGGTGCATAGCTCCCTTTGTGAAGCAGATGAGTTTACAGGTTATTAATCTAGTTACCAACGCTGCCCACACGGTTGGTTTATTACATCCAGCACACCATACTTCCACTGGAAACTGTAACGTGCTATGTAGGAGCTGTAAGTCATCAATCATCACCGAGCTTGTTTCCATAGAGTTATATTAGTAAAAGCTAAAGTGTGAATTTAGACCAGTGTCACATCATGTACCGTGCAGACATTTGCATTTGGGCAAGAGCACCTGTGACAGCCTGAGCTTTCTGCTTAGGAAGAGTGAGCCCATAGAAACCCTTCAAGGGACTCATCCCATCACTAAGTCCTGCCTTTGGATACTGAAGAACAGCATAGTATTATATCCTTCATAAACAGGGCTTGGAAGCTAGTTAATATAAGGCAAGAAGAGTGAAAAAAAACCCCAAATATTACTCTTCTTTTACAAGGAATGTATCAACACAAGAAATTACTCTGTGGTGAAAACAGTCTGTTAAATAGCTCTTCACTGCTTCTTCCCAGGAGCTGCTTGACACTTTGCTGGAGGTAGGATGGGGCCCCTGAGGAGCTCCATTTTGATCATCTGTGACAGTTTCTGTTACCCTCTCAGCTTGATGGTCTCATACCTTCAGGCAATTTAGTTGAATTTGGTCCTCCATTTCCTTAACAACAGTGGGTAAGTGGGTCTGTTTATGAGAAAAAGTTTCTGGGGAACAGCTCACCAGTGATAGGGTTGTTCATCAGATTTGGACATTTCTCCCACACGTCTTTGAGGGAATGGAGGGAGTGAAGGAAAGGATGACGAGGGCTCCAAAGAATATCATATGAAAGTGACAGTGCCTGGGGAAGGAAATGTCTGAGCACTCTGCTTTTCACTACCCGCTGTACCACACCTCATCTGTCTATGAGTTCAACAAAGAAAAAGAACGAAGATAGTAAATTGGTGATTTACCATCATGCAGCATACAAAGTCTTGCTAGATTATGGAAAGCTTAACCCTGCAGTCAAGAATGTCCTAACTAATGATAGCCAATCCAGATGACACTGGAACAGGTTGCCTAGAGAAGCTGTGGATGCCGCATCCCGGGAAGTGCTGGGTTTTTTTCTTTGCCCCCACCGTATTTTTAGTCCTATCTCCGCACCTTTTCCCTGGAGCCGCACCACCTGTGGTTACAAGCTGCCAGGCGGAGATACAGAAGCGAGCTCCACAGTGGCTGGGTCCGGTTAGAGAGCCTCCTTTCAGTAGTTCAAGGCAGAAGAGAAGGATGCTTGCCCCAGGGAGGCATGACACAGTGATAAGGCTGTAGCATGGAGAAATACAGGGCATGAAGAAGTTCCTCAGATCTCTGCTAGCACGTGGCTGAGCCAAGAGCAGAGAACAAGATCGAATCCTCCAGAAAGAGCAAGTGTGGAACTTATTTCTTTTTGTTGTATCAGTATTGCACTCATTTAATTAACTCCAATGTTCTCAACTTCACTGATGCCCTCTGATGAGTGTACAAGTAACAAGTGCCCTCCCGTAATGCCATCGTAATTACAGTGGGGTCCAACCCAGCTTGCTGGATCCGCTCCCCCTTATACTGTTGCGTTTCCCGAGCAAGTGGTATTTAGATGTTTTTGGGAAAGAATCCAGGATTTGTTTCACAGACGGTATTTCCTCAACAACTCAGTGAATATGGAATAGTTTGAACTAACCATGCAAATTTCGCTTGTCTTCTTATGTAGAGAAACTATATCTCTTCCAAACTCTGGGCCAGGGCTTTCAACTGCTGATGGGGGATAGTTATGCAGACTTCAAAGGAAGTATCAGCTTTCACCAAGTGGGGTTCCAACTCTTTATTCATATTTTAAAATTCAGAAACTGTGCCTAGGTAAAGCAATTTTCTCTATACTTTTAAGTAGCCAGTGTTTTATTTTATAGCTGTTCCCTCAGTGGCAGGACTGTTTCTCAGTAGTCAGTGTTTAAAGGCCCTTCAAGGCTGACGGAATTAAAAATGAATAATTTAAAGCTGGTCTATGATGCATAATTTTTAACATATGTTTTACAGGCCATGTGGAACAATTTTTTCTGACTTGTCAGTAGATATTTTACAAACATGCTGTGCTGGAACCAAAACGTTTTTTATTTAAGACTCAGATTTGAGCCCTCCTATGCTTCGACACAGCAGCGTGCTGGAGCCTACAAGCCATAACAAGGAAATCATTATCACCAGCACTGATCAGAAAAGAGCAGAAATGTGGTAATTGCAGCATTTTCTACCTCTTATACACACTCTTAAATTAGATGGGGGCAGAACTATGCTCTCCTATCTAAAGAAGCCTCATCTCAAGGTAGAGACAGAGATGTGATTTGTTTAAGCCACAGCTGCCAAAGAGATGGACCCAGGTGGTGCTGGAGAAGGCAGCATGAGACATGTTGGCTTTTGATTATCTTTTGAAGGTTGGCTGAAGTGGTTTTTTGCCAACTTCCTGTTACCTCCTTCCTTAAACAGTGTGGTGCTAGGAATGTTGTCTTAGTAATTCTTGGCAGTTTTAACAGGCAAATCTAAGTGCTGGTGAGTAACAATGATTCACCTTTTAGGGATTTCATTTCTTGTTCCTTCCTAACTTCCTTGCAATAAAAAAGGGAGGAGACATCTACTCTGCAGATGCTCAAAATCAGCCTGGATTTCAGCCTTCTCAGCTGCTTCACACACTCTTTCTTGTTTTCCTGGATTGTCCAGCTTTTCATTTCTATTTTATAGTTACTTCATACTTGCAGCTAAAATTAAATTGGTATGGTTATTTCAAAAGCTCTTTGGGCCCAAACCCAATTTCAAGTATTTCAGCAAGTTGTAAAGTTAAGCACAGCAGATTTGGCCTTGTGTTTGCTCCTCCCTTCCTTTGCTCTCCCTTCAGTTTGAAATCTGTCATCTTTCAAACAAGCCAATTGCCATTGTGTCTAGAAGTTAAAATAGAAAATCAGCATTTGGCATGTATGCTGTTGCCAAGAAGCTATTTCTCTTCGCCTATGTAAATAAATTGTCATTTAAAAATGGCTGGCTTGCTCTAAAAGATGTGGTAAGTGCTGCCACTGCACCGTGCTCCCAGTGGGAGGAAAGAGGAGAAGATCCAGGAGTGCGGCCAACTAGAGCCCCATCCACAGCTTCTCCTTCTAGTTCTGTTCAATTGGACCGTTCTTGCACAGGCTGAATTGGATAGTTGGACAGTTCCTGTCTCAATGAACACAGTGTGTGTGGTCACTGACCTTGCCAGTTATATCCCCAGGCCAGCACCAAGCTGGAGCCTACACAGGTGGATCCCTTTAAAAGTGATTTACTGGTAAATCTATATGTTTTTATGTAGATAATCATTCATATTTGTTATGTATTACACAGATACACACCTATTGATTTGTACGACTAGTTGTGGAAGAGATCAAATACTTCCAAACTTTGAAAATACGAAATGAAGAATACTGACCACAGATGGGTTCTGCCCAATTTATTCTGACTGGCAAAAGAGACGGATTGTATATGTATATCTGTATATATGACAGATGATATATGTATATCTTACCTCCATTAAAGAGGTAAAAGGTGTTCTGTATTCAAATGGGTAAGAAGAATTCTCCTTATTTTCCATAACTTGCTGCAATAGCACATTATAAACAGTGCTAACAAACTTAATAAGGCTATTTAATGGCACTTAACTTCGCCATAATTGAGACACAGTTTTTATGTCTGTCGTGGTTTCCTTGTTTTTTTTTGTTTGGTTGGTTTGTTTGTTTTGTTTTGTTTTTTTAATTTTACAAGCAACACCCCACATCTGGAAGATGTTGCAGAACTGTGATAGGCTTCCCTGATTCAAAATATTCTACAAGCAATTGGTAAAAGTGCAGGTTTAAAACAGGTTTAGATCACATCATCTCCCTCTGCATGTCACAGCGTCGGGCTCTGGCAATGAGGTGCATTAAGAGCAAAGAGAAAAGAAATAAAAAAAGCACACAACATCCTCTCCTGCTTGTTCTTGGAGGTCAAAGGGTGAGGAGCTGCAAGAGCTCAGTGGTACTGACACAACGTCAGTGCTCTCAGCATTTGTTTCACAGCACCAATGTCCAGGACCAAATCAGAGCCAGCTTTGACATCACAGCAGGATTTATTTTGAGGCCAAACTATTACACAGAGACATGTCTTTACCTGTTAGGGCTCATTAGTACTGTATATGGGAGCATTGACTGTGGGTGAAGGTTGTGATATGGTACAATCTGTTCTCAGTAAATGTCTGAGAAAGTCAGTGAAACCTTTCAGTATTGCAGCACAAAAAAACATACAATAAACACCACAAGGCTGATTTACAGCAATATTCAGCAAATCTGGAGCTCACACAAACTCACATAAAAAGTAATCCAAGCTACAAAATACTTCTTTGCTCTTGTGCTCTTAGATAAATTCAAGTTTTGCTATAAGGACAGTATAAAGCCTGAGAGGACTAATAAGCACTAAATAGGAATAAAGCACCATGGGGATATTAAAAAAAGATAAAGCCATAATACGGGAAGTGGTGGAATCACCATCCTTGGAAGTGTCCAAAAATGAGTGGACATGGCATTTTGCGATATGGTTTAGTGGTCATAGTGGTGTTTGGTTTAAGGTTAGATTTGATGATCTTGGATATCTTTTCCAACCTTAAGGATTTTAGAATTTTACCCTTTCAGGATAGAAGAAAATTAAATTAATGTAAAAAATATTATTTGTCCACAAATATTTTACTGCAGAAGAAACAAATGGCGTAAGCACTTAAACCGAGGACAAAGGTAAGTAACTATGTGGCAAAGGGGCAGCCATGGTATACTTTCTGTATATATTCAATCTCTTCAACATAAATGGCCCTTCTTGGCAGTTCAGTTGTCACCTATGGAACATCATAACAGTAAAATTAACATGATTTGTCTTTGTGCATCTCGATCTCACAGTCCCTTGAATACCATCTATTCCCAAGCACAGAGTTGAAAATACGTGCATAAAAGTGATTGTCAAGTTATAGGCATCATTTAATTTTATTTCATTTCAGCTGTCCCCGAGGACAGTCAAGAATAAACCAGAAGGTGAAATTAGACTTAAGCCCAGAAAATAAATGTTGTTGATTAAGTTGAAATGTCTATTAGGCTTTAAGTTTCCAGCCCACAAGAAGAATGGCAAGCAAAGCCTGGTAAAGAAACATTTTGACAAGAACACCTTTTTGTGTGGCTCAAACAAAATAAATATAGTAACGCAAAAGAACCTTTTCAAAGTCAGGCTTCTGTGTTTGTCTGATCAGCACCAGCTAACCGTTTCATCTCTCCTGAATGTCACAGAAGCACACAAGCTGGGCCACGGTGCAGTTTTCTAGATAAATGTTTTTCCTCAAAGGACATCGCACCCATACCAAAGGCTGTACATGTTGTATTAGATTAAACACACTAACAAAACAAAAGGCTAATTTCATGTGGAAGTCATCTCCTGGGAAAGTAGTGAATAAAGCAGTGAAGCACACCTGGCAGATGTTACTCAGATAGCTTAATTTAGTATGGAGAGGCATTTGTGTTGAATGGTAGAAAAGGAACATAATAAACCAGATAAGGCAGATAAGTTTGTGTATTTTTGCTTTCCTGTCAGATATATAGGTTAAAATAACTGTAAGTCCCTTCCACCTACTGGGATAGGCTGGGAAGGGATAAATAGTGTGGGCAAAATCCCTCCAGGGAGGGACATTGTTGGGGTAGTGCTGAAGATCTGCTGTTAACCCGCAGCTTGGAGCTCAGCATAGGACAGAGTAGCTGGGGTGCTACTAAGGGAAAATAATAAAAAAAAAAGGTTTAGGAACCTATTTCCCAGATGTTGCTTAGAAAATACGTCTCTCACATTACTTCTCTGTGCAAAAGCTTAGCAGAATTCTTCACTAAAGCATCACTAAGTCAGCTGTAATGCTGTTTTAGATCTGGTATTAACAAATCAAGATTTAAAGAGCATCTTGTCATCAAGGGTGGCTTTGGAGTAACTGGTCATGACTTTTTTTCCACTTAAGTTGCATGGTAAAATAAAAAGCAAAACTACAAATACAGTTCCCTGATTGCAGAAGAGCAAAGCTTGGTGAACTCAGGAATTGCTTTAATGATTAGAGATAAGAGCTGGAAAAAAGGTCTCAAAGACTTGAAAATGGTCTTACTATAAGCAGGACACGTGCTGCATTCAGAGCATAACCTACATCTAAGAAGCTGGGGGAAAAAAGATTGATTTTTAAACCAGAGAACCATTAATGTAAGCTTCATACAGGGTGATTTCTTAGAGTAAATTTAGATTAAAAAAAATTATTTAAGATCTGGAAACAAATACAAAACTGGACAAAATGTAAACTTGTGTTTACCAGAGAGTGAATTTATTTGAGACAAGAAGTGATTCTCTGTAAAAGGTTATGTAGCATATTACACTTACCTGGACTTTGATTAAGCAGATATAAAGTGCTTCTCAGATAACTGGCTATTTTCTTGGAGGCTGAGGGTGGAATAAGACTGGAAATGCAGAGTCCACGTGTGTTGAGCACAGACTATCTTGCACCCGAGTTGAGGCAATCCCAAGCACAAATACAGGCTGGAGGTTTAACAGATCAAGAGCAGTCCTGACTAGAAGGACTTGGGGATGTTGGTGGATGACAAGATCAACGTGTCCCAGCACTGTGCTCTTAAAGCCCAGAAAGCCAGCATTGTACTGGGCTTCATCAAAAGCAGTGTGGGCAGTAGGTAGAGGGAGGTGATTCTGCCCCTCTACTCTGCTCTTTTTAGGCCTCACCTGGAGTCCTGCATCCAGCTCTGGGGTCCCCAATATAGGAAGGATGTAGACCTCCTGCAATTAGTCTGGAGGAGCCATGAAGATGATAAGAGAGTTGGAGCACCTCTCCTGGGAAGACAGGCTGAGAGGGTTGGAGTTGTTCGGCTCAAAGAAGAAAAGTCACTGGGGAAACCTTATAGCACCTTCTGGTACCTAAAGGGGCTACAAGAGAGGTAGAGAGGGACATTTTACAAGGACATGTAGGATAGGACAAGGGGGGAATGGCTTTGAAATGAGAGTAGATTTAGACTGCATGTTTGGAAGGAATACCTTCCTGTGAGGATGTTGAAGCACTGGACCAGGTTGCCCAGAAAAGTTGTGGATGTCCCATCCCTGGAAGTGTTCAAGACCAGGTTGGACGGGGCTCTCAGCAGCCTGATCTAGTGGAAGGTGTTGGTACCTACAACAGGGGGTTGGAACTAGATGGTCATTATGGTTCCTTCCAGCCCAAACCAAACTATCGTTCTGTGCAGATATAAATACAGCCTTTGGTGCTTTATGTGAAAGTGGATTCCAAATAGCTTCCTAATAATAAATGGGAACTTTGCAACATTTCCCAAGCTCCTACTATCTCACAGGATATACTGTTTTTTCCTGGTGTTGAGGTGTTCACCTTCACCACCGCAGTAGCCCAGCTGATCTGCGAGGCTCTGCCAGCAGGCAGGGTGCAGAAACAGGTCTCTGCCCTGGCCCTGGAGCAAGATGTGTGTCCACTGTAGATTAAAATGCTGCACAGCACATCTCCACGAGTCAGGGTGTCACATCATCCAAGACAAGATTAAAGGCAAGGCCACCTCTCAGGAGGAGCACAGAATCATAAAATCATTAAGACTGAAAAAGAACCTCCAAGGTGTGCGTAGAAAGAGTTACCTGGGCTGCGAGGTTGTCTGTTGGAACGCAGTCAGCAGATCTGAGAGGGTGGTCAAGTTGTACTTTAGAGCAAGGTAAGTGAGGTGAATCTCACCCTTAGAAATTCATAAAACAACCTGCCTTGGGATAAGAGCTCTTTACTTGCTTCCAATGTAAGAGGGGAAAGATTGTGGTGTACAAGATGACGTGAAGCTGCTAGCAGGATGAAGCCATGAAATGGGCAAATGAGATTTGCTCAGTCTTGTAAAATGAATGAAAGCTGAGGGGGAATCTGATTGCTGTTGATTGATTGGGAAATAAATGTCAGGAAAGGGGGGAAATGCATAGTAGCTAAAGCAGGAATGGGTATCAGGTGCAGGGGGATGTATTCAGGCTGTAAATTAAAATTATGTTGGTAATGATCATCAGAATACAAAAAGATGCAAAAAAGCCTCCAGGAAGAACAAGGTCTCTCAAGTTTATATATGGGACTTGGTGCACTCCTGGTAAATATATTATAAGATTTCCTGTATGAGAAAACTATTTATTGTAATACATTAGACCTATACCTCCTTATATAAAGAGATGTAACTTGATGTTCCCACAAAACTATTTATTGTTTTGCACGAAGGAAAATGGGCAAATCAAGAAACAATATGTGTAAAAGCATGAGGACAGAGCACAGTGCATGCATCACCCCCCAGCTGCCCCCATGATGCATTAACTCTGCTCCACAAAGGACTCAGAGTTGCTGGCTGGCAGCAGTTCACTTGAGGCAGTAGAACATGTTCTACTGAATTCCCTAAGATCTAAATTGAGCCAGCAATGCAGAGCTTACGGCAAATAATTCTCTTTATCTCAGAAACTAGGTGGTTATGGATGCCAGTACCACCTGACAGGGGCTGAACAAACTCAGTCCCTCTAACCTCCGTTTGTCACTTGAAGTAAGTAGAACACCAAAGAACCATTGATCCCAGGGACAGCAGCTCAGATGACTTGTTCTGTGTTGCTTGCAAAATCGTTCCTATCTGTGTAGATGAAATCCTTGTGCTCACTGCCATGATTATGTAGAAGGTGGTGATTTTCAAAAAATATTATCTCTTTTTTTAGCAAGCAAAAGCACCTGTGGTATTTCTACCTATTGATTTATTTATTTCCCCAGCAGACCAGAGGATAATGCAAACTTCTAGGTATAGGAAAGTATGCAGGTTATAAGACAGGGACAAGCCAGGAGTTCTGGACAAGTAATCTGGTCTGATATATGGTGCAACACAGATTTATTCAGGTTAATAGGTTTATGCATTTAATCCATATTAAGTGGAACTGGAGCATTGGTGTTTCAGAAAGACATTGGAGACTCCCAGATATCAGGAAGCCACTCCTTCTCTTGCTGCTGTTCAGCAATGGCTTCTCTCAGTCATTGTATTAAACATTTCTCTTTGTATTTTCTTTGCATATGTGTGGCTTCAGCCTACAGCTGTTGATTCCTGTTTGTCTCTGCTGATAACAATGTCCATTGAAAACAAAATTGTCTTCGCTTGAAGGTTCTCCATGCTATGTTAACACTGTGATCTGCTTGTGACGAATTAAACTTTTTCAATCTCTCCTGTAGGATATCTCTGGCCAGATGTGCACTTCTACCCAACAGATGTTCAGCACTAATCACCATCCGCCTGGAGTCAGCTCAGAGAAATGAGCCATTCCAGGGTGAAGTTTATCTCATCCCAGAGTGAATCTTTAAACCAGACCAGATAAATGTCCCTCACCGGTTTCCTTTTTCTCTCTAGCAAAACTCAAGGAAGCCTGTGCTGGCCACCTCTCATGTCACTGCCTGCGTTATAGGCTTCTATATTTAGGCAAGATGAATCTGACTCTTGGACTAAGTCATTTTCCCAGCTTCGAATCATTTCCTTGGCTTCCTCCTCTGCACATCATACTGATGAGGCTCTGCAGACCTCCAGCAGATTCATGGCGTTAATGCCTGTGTATGAGGAGGCCTCCTTCGCAAGTTCTGGGAGTGCACACAGGGGCAGTTCACTGAAAATCTGGTTAGGGAGATAGAGCTGGATTTCAGTACATTTGCTGTCCACAGCTTGTACGTGCTATTGATTGTACCTTTTTAATTAGTTACATGTGGACTGATGAGAAAATGCCTTGACTATTATGGTCCCCTCGGAAAAAGAACAGATTATGTAACTATTGATCTTGGTATTTTTGTTCCATACCTGTTTTCCATTTTTCTGATACTAAAAACCACTGCAACATCACAGGCTTCAGCTTCATTTCCAACATTAGCCATTCAGCTGTATCTACTCACACCGGGCTCAGCCACTATCCCAGCCAGCCAGCTGCCAGCTGCTTTATTTTTAATATATATTTACATCTGTCAAGTTATAAAACAGAGAGCAATGAATCCATTCTTGATGTCTTTTTTTTTTCCTTCCCTGTGTCACTTAAAGAGAATTTCCTAAGAATTACATACTCTGCGCAATGAAAGCCAAAATAGTTGTGTACCTGGGCAGGTTCCCTTTAATTCATACAAAACATGTTTAAGTGCTGGGCCGTCGACCATCACTGCATAGGGGTTTATTAGGTCTAAAGGCAAGAAGTGTAAGGATAATCCTTTCTCTTGCCCAGCACCTTATGTGCCCTGTGTTAAGAATGGCTAGTTGGAATGCTCTCGTGATAAATATGATTAGTATGTTTATATACTGCCTACTTTCATGGGCAACACACATTTGAGCCAGCAAAGAGGAACTTGCAGATTTTTCTGTCTGGGAGAACAAAAAAGAAGAAATTTTCCTAACAGAGTCCTGCTGTTCCATTTGAGGGTCTTCTACCACAGACTGTAGGAACAGCTCAGGTGAGCCTTGTCCCTCTCCATCTGTCCTCTCACCCCTCTGTCTTGCTCACTCTCTCTGCATCCCTGTCTTCTTCACTCCATCACATTCACTAGCTCTGATTGCAGACCCTTTCAGGGAAAGGAACAACAGTTTTGGACAAGTGTTGCCGTTTTTTCCTTACCTGCGTCCCCGCAGATGTAAAAGCCATGTGAGAAACCCAAGTTTTAGCCTACACTTGCTTCATCATCTGACATCAGCTACTTCTTTACCTATAAACTGGTCCAATACAGATAATGAAAGCGAATTCATTATGGCATTTATTCTATTGCCTTCTCACGTGCTCTTACCATGGCTCTCTTTTGGGACAGTAAGAATGAATTACAGAGAAGAGATTCCTCAAAAAATTTCAATTTTTCCTGATGAATTTTGCTTTACAGTACTGTGGTCAGTGAGCTGAGATGTTCAGGGGAGACCACACGACTCCTCTGCAGTTCCACATTGCTCGAAAAGTGATTTGTATCCATTTAGTTTTAGTTGGTAAGAATCAGCTCCAGTTAAATAATATAATGTGGGCTTGAATTGATTTTCAAGATCTTTGGAACCTTTAGTTAAAAAGTGGCACATAAGACAGTGTGAGAGCTAGAGATAAACCAAGTATTTTTAGTGATGGATCATCGCAGGGGTAGTAAAGACTAGACAAAAGTGAAAATCTTGTGGTATAAATGTGCAAGTGTTAAAGACATGAAACAATTCAGCAAGAATCCAAACCATGTCTGGTATTTTGAAGCTAATCTTGTCTTAGCTAATATAATCCTGCCTTAAAAAAAAAAAAAAAAAGAAAAAAAAAAAGTAGGGTTTTCATTTCTTC
>VWZG01010408.1:714165-738180 GCA_013396735.1 Grallaria varia | reverse complement strand
GTCACAAAAAAAAAAAAAAAAAAAAAAAGAAAAAGAAAAAGTAGGGTTTTCATTTCTTCTTTTAATTTTTTTGTTTGTTTTTTATGTAAGAATATTTTTATAATCATCTGTTCACAACATCACACAAACAACCCTGCGACAACTGGAATAATGTTTCCTAGAGGATTAGGGGAATTTGAAGAAAGAATCATTGCTTCATGTGGGAACAATCAAGCACTCATTGCAGGCATCTTTGTTGCTTAATTTCTTTGTGCTGGTACCTTGATTTGTTTCTCAAATTTAACAAAGAAGGGTATGAAGCAACTAAAAATCTAAAATTACACTGTAACCATATGGAAATATTAAGTTAAGGAAGTCTAAGCACTTAAACCAACTGTTCAGGGTATTTTCCCCTTAATGTGCTTACATAAATCACATTAGTTTTTATGAGAGTTATTTTTCAAATTTATAGACTTTTTCAGATGGGTCTTTATCTCCCAAGGTAGCATATGCGGAGGCTCAGTTTGTTTCTGCAAATTAAAGACAATGGAATTCAAATTTTAACCCTGACACTGAATTCGTGGATGTCATTGCATAAGCAAGTTATTCATGGACTTTTGGAAATAGCTTTTACTTTTTAATGCTCAGCTTTAGAAAGCTGAATTGACATTCCTGAATACCCAGCATTCACATTACTGATTTAACAAGCAATATTTGTGTGGCAGTTCTAGCGCTGGTCTGTTCTATGCCTCCATCTCCAACCAAATCCGAAGGGGCGAAAAATCCCTGCCACTGTTTGAGCAAACACAGCGCATAGAAGGGTTGGCTGTTTCACTGAAATCCCCCGTTTCTGGAAATAGCTCCTTTGGGGGTGTTGTGGTTTCACCCTGGTAGTCTGCTCGTCCCCTCGCAGCGGCATAGGGGAGAGAAGTGGAAGGGTAGAAGTGAGAAGATTCGTGGGTTGAGTTAAAAACGGTTTAACAGGTAAAGCAAAAGCCACACGCCCAAGCAAAGCAAAAGAAGGGATTCATCCACCATTTCCCATGGGCAGACAAGCCATCCCCAGGAGGGCAGGGGCTCTGTTTCTCAGAGATCTCTTTATCTGGGAACACAAACGTCATCCCTTCAAACTGAGTGTGATACCACAAGGTGCGAAATATCCCTTGGGTCACTTGGGATCAGTTGTCCCATCTGTGTCGCCTCCCAGCTCCTTGGGCACCCCCAGCCTCCTCGCTGGTGGGGTGAGGTGAGGTGAGGAGCAGAAGAGGCCTGGACTCCATGTAAGCTCTGCTCAGCAGTAACAAAAACATCCCTGCATAACCAACACTGTTTTCAGCACAAATACAAAACACAGCAGCACCATATGAGCTGCCATGAAGAAAATTAACACTATCCCAGCAAAAAAAAAATAAAATACAGGGCAGTATATTATGGTTTAGAAAAATAACATTTTGAAATAATATCTCTCTAGCTTTGATGGATTATATTAATATTTATGTACTTAAATGTTTATATTTATATAATAACATACTATTTAATGTTTCTATTTATATAATAATATATTATTATATATTATATAATAATACTTCCAGATAATGTAAATGTATATTAGTTGCATTTTTATTTATAGAAACTACTTCTAATTTTGCTAGCAACATGTACTGAACATGCCCTGGAGGTTCAGAAAGCAAAAGGCAAACCGAAACTTTCCTACATTTATTACAATATTGAATGCAGTGTTATTTTAACATCGATTTGGAGATTTGGGGATGACCTAGTTCACCCGTTTTGAATTTTGCATTATTGTGCAAATCAATGAGAATCTCTTGAGTGCATTTTGGAGCCATGTGGGCTGGCTGGTAGCTCTGCACAGTGCTGCAGGGAGCTCACACGGAGCTGGCAGTGCTCTGTGCCTGCGGATCACAGCATGTTGAGGGTCTAAGGAGAGGCTTCGGATGCTCAGCTACAAGTCAAGAAGCAGAAACCAGACAGAGCACAGGTTCTGAGTACTTCACACATCCTGCCAGCCCAAACAGATTTTGCCTTGGAGCTCTTGAACTCACCTTTCAGCAACCTTTTTGCACGACTCCTTATGCAGGTATGGGTGTACATTCTGGAGTCACAACTTGTCTTATACTTCCTAGGTACAGCCCCAGCTTCACTGTACCCAATGAGGGGCAGTGTCTGCAAAGTGAACCTGAATGTATTTATAAGGTGAAAGTTCATCACAACAAGGCTGCTGAATAAGCAGTACAAACCAGGAAGATGCGCTGCCAGCTACACCTACCTTTGGGACAGAGGACGGATCCTGACTCACATGTCACTCAGGGCTTAANGTGAGGTGAGGTGAGGAGCAGAAGAGGCCTGGACTCCATGTAAGCTCTGCTCAGCAGTAACAAAAACATCCCTGCATAACCAACACTGTTTTCAGCACAAATACAAAACACAGCAGCACCATATGAGCTGCCATGAAGAAAATTAACACTATCCCAGCAAAAAAAAAATAAAATACAGGGCAGTATATTATGGTTTAGAAAAATAACATTTTGAAATAATATCTCTCTAGCTTTGATGGATTATATTAATATTTATGTACTTAAATGTTTATATTTATATAATAACATACTATTTAATGTTTCTATTTATATAATAATATATTATTATATATTATATAATAATACTTCCAGATAATGTAAATGTATATTAGTTGCATTTTTATTTATAGAAACTACTTCTAATTTTGCTAGCAACATGTACTGAACATGCCCTGGAGGTTCAGAAAGCAAAAGGCAAACCGAAACTTTCCTACATTTATTACAATATTGAATGCAGTGTTATTTTAACATCGATTTGGAGATTTGGGGATGACCTAGTTCACCCGTTTTGAATTTTGCATTATTGTGCAAATCAATGAGAATCTCTTGAGTGCATTTTGGAGCCATGTGGGCTGGCTGGTAGCTCTGCACAGTGCTGCAGGGAGCTCACACGGAGCTGGCAGTGCTCTGTGCCTGCGGATCACAGCATGTTGAGGGTCTAAGGAGAGGCTTCGGATGCTCAGCTACAAGTCAAGAAGCAGAAACCAGACAGAGCACAGGTTCTGAGTACTTCACACATCCTGCCAGCCCAAACAGATTTTGCCTTGGAGCTCTTGAACTCACCTTTCAGCAACCTTTTTGCACGACTCCTTATGCAGGTATGGGTGTACATTCTGGAGTCACAACTTGTCTTATACTTCCTAGGTACAGCCCCAGCTTCACTGTACCCAATGAGGGGCAGTGTCTGCAAAGTGAACCTGAATGTATTTATAAGGTGAAAGTTCATCACAACAAGGCTGCTGAATAAGCAGTACAAACCAGGAAGATGCGCTGCCAGCTACACCTACCTTTGGGACAGAGGACGGATCCTGACTCACATGTCACTCAGGGCTTAAGCATCTTTGAAGATTGGTTTTAGCAGTCCATCTCATCCAGCTGAACTTTGGAAATTCTTCAGAAAAAGGAGAACCAAAGGCTCACCAGAAGGTCAAAGTAGTCACCAAGGAGGTTTTGTCCCACCTTTGATTCTGACAGTGACTCATACAAACACTCAGCCATTAGCTGCTGCCCCTCAGCAAGGCTGATGGATGGAGACCACCTCTGGAACATGCTCTTCAAAGAGGTTTAGCTCCTTTGGGCTGGGGTTTGTTACACACATGAAGCCTTTTGTCTTGGCTAAGAGACATCAACTAACAGCTTAACTTCTGAACAAGCTCAAGGCCTGCCATCTTCCCTCCAAGGCAGGAACCAGGCCAATTTTTGTGCCATGAAGTGGCTAGTCCTAGCTAAGACATGGGAGAAGTGGGCTGAGAGGTTTTCTGGTACACATCCAAGCCCACCCTCTAACATCATCTTCTTGAGGCCAGTGGGGTGTTATACCCATCACTGGTTATCTTTACCCAAGACTTAGAGTTTAGCCTGGGTCTGTGCCCTTCTAAAAGGACTTGTGCTCAGCCATGAGCCATGGGCTTGGTGTGGCACGAGCTGGTGAAGCACTGCTGTATGTTATGCAGTTCAGCAGAGAGGACCATGATGGTTCCTGATGGACTTACTGCCGCTACTATTCTCTTTTTGCCCTACATAATGCCTTCTACCATCTAAACCTTCACTGACTCAGGGCTCTCCCAACCTTAGTTTCTCAAGTCCTGTCAGCCTTGAGAAAGCTTTGCGACTTCTTGGATCTGGGCTTTAAATATTTTGCCTTCCAGCTATAGCCTAGTTCCTACACTCTAAAAAAAAGAGCATTTCCATTTATTTTCAGGCTTTCATGGCTATGAAGTGTTTTGAATAATGAAGCCCTTTCTTTGTTTCTTCTCTGGTCAGTGCACACAAAGTGTCACAGCTGCCCAATTCACTGTGTTAGTGACGTGGACTGGCAATTGTGCAACTCACACAGAGACAACCTGGACATGCAGAATTAAGTGGAGAGGCACTGTGTGGTTACACAGAATGTTTTTAGCCTGTCTTCTACTTCTTATTTATTTTGGGGAATATTTTATTTTCTTTCTTTAGCTAAGCAGTCAAATAGAGTTCTAACTCCCAATATGCAGCCCTGGAAGCAGAAAAGCACATCCCAAATGGGGCAGTTACCTGGATTGCATTTCAGTGAGACAAAACCTACTGCTGTGTTCTAGAGAAAAGGGCAAATTCCTTTCCTGTTTTAATGGCAGGTGACACTTGTACTGCCAAATGGATTGCTCAATGAGCTTTTTAAAATAATCACCTCAGTGCTGCCCAGAACTCATTCCCAACTTCTTCTCTTTAGCTGTCATGGAGAGGAAAGGGCTGTGCTGTGTCAGAAGGGCAGCAGAATTACAGTGCACAGTAACAGCAGACAGATTCTTTCAGCTTAAATGGCATTAAAATAAATTCTTTCATTGAAAGAAAAACAAAACAATGAAGGATAAGAGGAAAGCCTTTGTGAGGGAGCACAGCAGGTTAACCAGCTGGGTCTGTGCTGTCCTGTGCAAAGGAAGGTTTCATGAGAGACAGTTCACTTAGAAATGCAGAGGTCTGATGGAGTCAAAAGCTCAGACACACCAGTGCCTATCCTGGCAGGCTTGCTGATGCACGATCGCTGTGCTGCTTTAGTCTGATTAAAACAATCTGTGAATTTATCCTAAAGATGTTGTCTTCATGTTGCTAGAGAAATGGATGCGTTGAAACCTCCTCTCTTTGCAGTCTTTGCAGTCTTTCCACTCTCTCAACCCTGTTCTATCTCCAGGAAACACCTTTGAAACAACTCAAGACATTCATTCTTCTTCCTCACAATAACGGTGGATGAGCGCGCTGCCAGACTCACAGGTCTCCACGGAGAACTGTCTCTGCAGATCACAGCCTTCTCTGCTTCCTACATTGAGCATTGGAGAGCATCTGAAGAGCTTCAGACTCAGTGAGAATTGGAAGAAAATCCAAAGACATAACTCTACACAGATAAAGGACTCAAATACATCCATAACTTTCAGCTGTGTTTTTTAAAGTTACTTAAGAAAGTGGGAGTTTTAAGATCCCAAACTTCTCAAGCAATTCAATTATCCCTCAGTCTTCCCTTTTTTTTTCCTCTTTCCTCCTAATTTTAACAAAATTTCTGCATCTACAGACAGTTTTCAAATTCTACCCATAAATGTGTTTCCAGCCTGTTAGTCTGTTTTGTTCTGACACTGATGAGTGCTCCAAGCAGCAGGTAAGTCCTCTGCTAGGAAGACTCAACATCTTCCTGACACTGCTGCTATTACCCAGAGCTACGATTATGCATTTTTAGCAGCAGCAACTATGCAATGGGCCCCACTTCCCTTTCCTTCTCTGGGCACCCCACAGCTGCAGATGGGATGGTTTGGGTAATGACAAGGCAGTTCTGCAAACAACCGGCTGTGAAACGACACATTCCCATCAGCAGAAAGCTCTGCAGATGTTCTCTAATCTCTCAACAAAGTAAACATTTCTGTGGCATCCTAGCAGGGAAGTCATCCTTGCTATGGTCCATCTGAGCAACTTTGTTCCTTTTCTGGTCTACGCTACAGCACAACTTTGTGTGCCGCAGTGAGCTGCAGCAGGCAGACAAACCTGCTGACGGAGCCACCAGTGGACACAAAGATTTATTCCTGAAGAACAGGTTAAGCAAGACAAAAGCTTCATGGCAATGTTAAGGTGTCTGAGGTTCCAGAGAAGACGAACAAGCAGCAGGGTAAAACCAGACGCCATCAGCAGCTGAGTGGGTAACTCTCAACAAACCATAGCTTTGATTAAATTCACTTTTTTTTTTCTAGCCACAGACAAATTGCTAAACCTCTTGGAAGTTCCCTACTTGCTTCTGGTAATTACACATTGAGCCCTCTATGCAGAGGACCAGAGCACATACTGTGTGGTTGTGAAATGTCCTGAAATCCTAGAGAGGGAGGATGTTACAGCATTCAGGGTATTTCAGAGACTTTGAGAACCTTGTCAGTGGGTGAATTCCACCTACTTTAAAGGCCTGCTTTTTGCAGTCAAGAGAATAACACAGAAGTATGCTTATCTCCTGTCTTTAAAGCAGGAACCTGGCAAAATGAAAGCGGAATACAAAGTGCATGAGCAACAAGGCTGGGAGACACACATTGTGCCACTGCTTTCTTCATAAAGATCATAGGTCATTTGTGCTTGTCCCCTATCCATGCATGGAGCCTGTAGGCACACTGAGACACCAGACAAGTCCATAGCTATCAAAGAGCCAATGTCTCTGTTTAAGTGATATCCATATTCCCTGATCATCCAACCATTCCCTACAGGTTACTTGCAGTCCGGTTGTACTCAGGAGTCAGCAAACTTCAAGCACAGCAAGAACCAGCTCACGCATGGGTATGGATTTAATCAGGGAGCCCACATCACCATAGTAACTGCATGCTATTGCATTAATTTCAGCAAAATAAATGAAGCTTGTAAGTCAAGGGGTATTTACGCAGAGCAGTGCAATAGCACATAAAGAGACTGCAACAGTTCTCAATAAGGCAGCCAGGCTTTCCTGGCTGGTTTATCCCACTTTTCAAGGACTAATAGCCTAATTGGAAGATTCCCTTAATATGCTTAGCCTGCTTTCCATACACAAGCTGGTGTGACATGGCTCGGGTATCTCTGCACAGCACTACACTGAATCCTGTAGGACCAACAGAAATACAAAAAAGCCTTTATAGTAATGTACAGATTTACAAAAACAGAGGTTGTTATAGAAGAATTTAGGAGGTTTGAGTATTCCCCTTCTCACTGGTGAAGCTTGTTTAAGAGATATTGATTACTTATTAATAAAGGTGGGATGAATTTTCTGTATGAGGAAAACAAGAACTTACCTAAGACGGTCTGGAATCCTCATTTTGTTGCCAAAAGCTCACTCTCTATTCTTTAAAATATGAAACAAACATACTCACCAGGGGCAAATACAGCTACAAAATTCTGGTTCATTCAAGCTGACTTAAAGACAGCCTTTCTGGGAGGGCAGTGGTCAAACACCCGGCTCTTAGGCCATGCTAACTGCCTAAACTCATCTGTGTCTGGCAGCGTGTTGACTTCCTCCTTAGTCAGGAGTTTGCAGAAGTGTTATAAAAAGGAGAATCTGACTAATCCAGAAACGTTGGTATCAGAAGGAAGAAAAACATCTGTATTGGGTCTGTCTGAGTTCATTTTCCCATAGTAGCCCTCACAGTGCTGTGCTGTGCCTTGATAGGCAAAAAGGTGTTGATAACACACCAGTGTTTTGGCCACTGCTGAGCAGAGCTGGCACTGCTTCCCCAAAATTCCCCTGACATCAACAGACTGAGGGTGAGCAAGATCCTGGGAGGGGACACAGCCAGGCCAGCTGACCCAAACGAACTCAAGGGATATTCCATACTATATGACATCAGCTCAGACATCAAAAAAGGAGGAGAAAGGGGGTGCATTCATTATTTAAAATGCTTGCCTTCTGAAGCAACTACTGTGTGTGTTGAGGCCCTGCTTCCTGGGAGGTGGTTGGACATCACTTGCTGGTGGGAAGTGAGAATAAAATTATTTTTGTTCTCTTTGCTTGTGTGCACACAACCTTTCACTTTTGCTTTAATAAAATGCCTTATCTCAGCCTATGAGTAATTTTTTATCATTTTCTCTCCCCTGTCCATCTGCGAAGGGGGAGCGATAGAGCAGCTTGGTGGGTATCTGGCATTCAGTCAGCGCAACATTCAAAAGAATGAAGATGATGATGAACAGAAGTATTGGCACCAGTGATAAATATGTTGCTGATTGCAAAGCTTCCAGAGATGGGGCATCCACA
Source organism: Grallaria varia (assembly GCA_013396735.1). Taxonomy (NCBI): domain Eukaryota; kingdom Metazoa; phylum Chordata; class Aves; order Passeriformes; family Formicariidae; genus Grallaria; species Grallaria varia. Next base: position 729,891 of record VWZG01010408.1, on the reverse strand, counting down.
ACTTCTCTAGACAACGTGTTCCAGTGCCTTACCAGCCTCACAGGGAAAATTTTCTTCTTATTATCTAATCTAAACCTACTCTCTTTTAGTTTAAAAACATCACCACTTGTCATGTCTCTATCTACCTGTGCAAAAGTCCTTCTCCAGCTTTCTTGTAGCCCCTCTTTGGTTACTGGCAGGTGGTTTAAGGTCCTCTGAGAGTCTTTTCTTATCCAGGCTGAACAGCCCCAAATCTCTCAGCCTGTCTCCATAGAAGAAGTGTTTTAGCACCCCAGAGCTGGATGCTCTACTGCCGGTGGGGTCTCATGAGAGTAGAGGGGGGGAATCATCTCCCTTGACTTGCTGCCCACACTGCTTTTGATGCAGGCCAGGACATGGTTGGCATTCTGGGCTGTGAGGACACATGGCTGGCTCATGTTGGGCTTTTTATCAGCCAACACACCCAAGTCCTTCTCAGGGCTGCTTTCAATCTATTCTTCACCCAGCCTGTGTTTGTCCTTGGAATTGCCCTGACTCACGTGCAGGACCTTGCACTTGGCCTTGTTGGCCACTCTGGTAGTCTTATTTTTGTGTTTGAATTTGTCCAGGAAATCACCCAAGCCTATCTTCCAGACCATCAAAGGGTTTGTGTGTTTGAGCCTGTTAACTGCCTTTCTGGCAACGCACCCATCCAGAAGGGGGGCAGGATACGGCCTGTCATGCTCACAGCTGCCCAAGGAGCTCCTCCACCCATGGTATTTTAGCAATGACTGGGGAACGTCATCTGAGTGAGGGCTCCGAGCTACCAGTAGCCTTAAACCTCTGCAGAAATCCAATGGGATGATGTTCATAGAAAATGGGAGATGGTATGAGGACAACCCTTAGCCATGACACTTCTTTGATTGTTTGTTGTTTTGCGGGGTGTGGGAGGGGGGGGGGATGTGTTTCAGTCTACTGGAAACTAGAGCTGCATCCAAATAACTACAGATTGGAGAATGCATTTTTGCATTTCAGCTTTAGCTGAAGGGGGAATGAAGGTAGTTCGCAACATCCCTGACCTGTGATCCATGTGGTCCACCTGAACTCTGCAGCCTGATTTGTCGTCAAGGATGTCCTGATCATGTCCTCTTTCTTTATGTGCAGTAAAAGGAAGAGGGGATTTTTCCTTTTATTAACAAAAAAAAAAAATCACCAGACTGATTTCTTTTTCCTGCAAAGCTATCCATTTTCCAATAAACCCTCCGGCAGCGCAGGCGGTGATAATTCAGGTCACAGGTTTTGACAGAGAAACCACATCGTCAGCAAGTCACTGCTAATGAAAGTGTTTTTTTTCTTGTTCCTTGTGGATTTCTTCTTGTGTCCAGACCTTCCCTACTTAGAGTGGGAGTAAAAGCTTTGTTGCAGCAGTATCAGAGCGACTTAAAACTTTTCATGGGCCTGTCCCTTTACTGAACTTTTAAATCCACAAAGCCCGGGGGTGAATTCAGGACGTAAGGTGAGCAACAAAGTCACATCCCACACTGGGAAGTCTGGAGGAGGAATCAGGCAACAGAGGGAACATCTGAAGGCATCTCCAGTATCTGCCCAGGGACCAAAGGAGGATGTGGGAGGTGGGAGCAGCACAGCCATGCCACAGCCTGGATTTTCACACAGAAATACAGCGGCGTTTTGGCTGACCCTCAGTTGGGATGACAAAGAGAAGGAGGACACTTTCTTCCTGTCATTCCCACTTGCACAGGGATAGGCAAACATATGGCAATGGTTTTAGGGAAAAAGTGACATTTTTCCATAACATCATGATGTTTTACCCCTGAATCAGTGTTTGCAATGTCTGTTTTATCAGACAATTAAACCAAAACAACTCAAAAGAAAGTCAGAACATAGCTAGACTGCAAGTCCTCTAGTGCCCTGACTTCAGTACCTGTGTGAGTATCCCAGGAGCTCTGGGCTGAGTTGGGGCCACAGAAGGGTTCTTGGAGACAGTCAATTGCTGCTGCCAATGTCATTGCTATAAATCAGCTATATCTCAATTGATTTCCGTGACATTCTACTGCATTAATACCTAAGAGCAAACACTGACCTTAAGCACATGGTCTGAACAGGGCCATTTCTACTCTGTTGAAACCATTTGGAGCTTTTCCAATACCATTTGATTGGCATTAAGGCTTGATCCATAATGGAAGAGTATATAATAGCCTGAGAATTGTATCAAATATATCTAATCTGGGTCAGATCCGCAGACAAGGATGTTGATGGATCATAAGCCAGCTCAGTGCAGGCTTTAACTGACAATAAGGACATGGCTCTTTAAATGTCACTGTGAAAGGCCCATGTTTGATTATGTAATAATAATTATATTTTAATTTTATCTTGTTCTTCAACAGCACACATCTTCTTTGCTCATTAAAATTAATAAACTCCTTTCCCCGGGAAAGACAATACCCACACCTGTGTTTCAAGAAGAAGGTGACAATAAAACAAGGATGTTCAGGAATGCCCAAAACCCTTCCTTGCTTTAATGTTATGCAGAGAATGATTTTGCACAGCCTCTTAGTTGGAGCAGTTCTATCCCCTGAGCTTTCCAGCTTCTAATTTCTATGTCCCTGTGAATTTAGTGTACACACAAAGCATGACTGATGCTTCTACATGGAACAAGCGCATTAATTTTTTATTCTCACCAAGCACAAAACTAGAAAACTGCTTCCAAGATTGTGTGAAAGTTCATCCCTGGAAAGACATCTGAGTTTGGTGGGTGGATTTGAACACAGATTAGGTTTCAGAAGGCAGGAAGGAGGGAGGCAGCAAAGAGTTAGCTAGATCTGAGGATTATTTACACATTTTCCTGTAGGAAGGCAGGAGATTGGTGGAATGTGAATAGAGGGGAAAGGAAGGGAAAAGGGGCTGTGGAACCCACAGATCAGACAGACTCGTGACTGATGGATGCAGCTGCTGCTGCAACCTAGGTTTTAAAGCTGTACTTTTTCTTTCTTTCCTTGGCCCTTTCTGCCAGGGCAGTGATGTCGGGCTGTTCTGATATGTGGGGTGTCATGAGGTGTTGCCCTGCCAGTGGTGTTGGTTGCTGTTAGGGAAGGGTGGACAAGGGAGTCAGAGGGAGGTGAGTCTGGGGCAGCTCCATGCTCCTGGTTCCACCAGTAGCCAGGCTGAACAGCTGTTCCCTGCAGGTACATGCGCACACACAGGGCACACCTGCCCACCACATACATATATACGTACATACATACATACATACATACATACATACATACATACATACATACATACACGGCTGGCCACATGGATTACAGACACACAGAGAACACATATGAACACAGTAAGCACCAAAGGTCTCATCCTGTTCCCCTCTCTATCTGAGCAGGACAATGGGCAGTTAGTTAGAATATATGTATACACACACACAGATATGCAGTTTGAATCCCTCCAGAAGTTGAGTTCAGAGACTTGTTTTGCCCAGTAGCAGCCCTGGATCCCAGTTTCCCCAGTTGGTGGCACTTGGAGATACAAGTCCCAGAGGTCATACCCCACCTCAGTGACTGTTACAGACCAACTCATGCAGAAAGCTGTCTGGGACTCCCCTGGTCTCTTTAGTCTCCTTTGGTCTTGACCTCAGAGACTCACTGACCCCTTTGCTCATAGGCCATGTCACCTACTCACTGACTGGTCCAGCTCCGTCTTCAGTGGTGATCACGGGCTCACTCCCACACTCACACTCACTCCAGTTACTGCCCCACAGACATGGGGACCCCATGGCTCCTGGTCCTATTCCAGTTGCTTCACTCAGAGCTGTCCCCATGTGCAAGCAGAGGGTGTCTCACACAGGGAAAGAGGGTTTAAATTAGGTTTAAAGTGGTGTTTAATGAGAAGACAGGACAGATAACACTCATGAGGCACAAGGCATAGCCAGGCAAGCACACCGTTTATACTTGACCAGCCACTTTATCCCCTTATCATTCTATTTTCTCATGTCCGTTTCTCCCTTATCCTTGGTAATGCTTTCTTTTCCCTGACTTTGGTTACATCTCTAGCCATCCCTTAACAAGCCTTGCACAATCCAAAGATGCTCTTCCCCTGCATCCCCACACAGAGACTCTCCTCAGTCAGAGGATATCCAGAAAGCTTCTTGCATTCCCTCATAGAGTAGGTGCCACCTTCAGCCCATGGAGCCAAAACTCCTCTTGAACTGCCCTGGCAGGTGGTCGTACCTTTGACTGGGCTTTTGGGGCTTCCCCACTTCCCAAGTTCCTCTGGCCCCCTGCATGTGTGGATATGAGGTTTTTTGTCATGTAATACTTAAAAGGAAGGGGTGGAGAGGGAATGAATTGGGTGACCTTTCATGGTGGTTCTGCCTTGCTGATGAGTCACCATAATGGCAAATTCAAGAGTAAGTGCAAAAAACAAAGACGCAAAAAAACTCCAAAACCCCCAACCAGCACCACCACCATCACCAAAAATCATGCTTGCCCGCTTTAAATTTTAACATGAAGCATAAGGGCTTTAGGGAAAGGTCTGACTGTCCAAATCCATTCAGCCTCCACACTTCCATTTGGTCTGAAATGATGAAAACTTACAAGTCCACTGTCCCTGTTCAGTGTTGTGTTGCCTCTGTTCAAATACAATTCCTCCAACACTTGCAAGTGTTGCTGCTGTGAGGTGAGTGGAGAACATAATCCATGGAAACAGGCAGCATGGGAAACCCAGGAGTAAGGAAGATGCTGTGTGCAGAACTGAGGTTTCAGGACTCCTGTATTGTTTCTTTTAAAATTATTTAGAGACTACACTATCCCCTTAATATTCTGCAGAAAGCCAAAATTAACACTTGGGTTCACTAAGACTCGTTTTCCACACTGGCTTAGGGTAAATTTTTCAGGGTGTTTAGATACTAAACTTGCACTAAAAAAAAAATCAGCTTAAAAAAGCTGTCTCTGAGTCCTCTTCACTGCATAAGAAGAGATTTGGCCAACAGTAAAATTCGGCTTCATCCCCTTCATTTGGGACTTCTTTGTTGAACTATAAGACATGGGCAAAATAACAAGGAGTGGAAAAAAGGGATCAGCAGCCTGCTGGGTCACATCTGTTTGTTTTCACTCCACAACCAAACATCTACTGTCCTACCAGCATCTTCTCCCTTAAAGTGGTGTGAGAAAAATTGTAAAGATATAGTTACTAAATTTTAATAAAAATTAACTGTTTCAAATAACTCAAATCCGTTCATAGGATGGATTTAGCAAAGCAGTGTAAGGGTTCAACAATGTTATGGCACATAATAAATACAATTATCAGGATAACGCTCGGGTTAATCAACGCCAGCCTAATTGAATTTTGATTCCCCAATCACAACATCAGGATTGACTCAAGGTAAATGGGTGTAAGGGAATATTACCAAAGTTTAATTTCAAAAGCTCTGGGAGGTGGTATCCTGGAAAGAGAGGCCCTTCAGTGGTCAGCCAGTCAGATCTGACCACATAAAAGCTTTGGTTGGGTTCATTTGTGGCCCTTGGGCAGTTCATCCTTTCAGGCTCTCTAGGGACATTGGATTTCTGTGCTTCTGGAGGGCTCAGCCTAAAATCAGGCAACATGGGGAGAATTAATGTCTCTTATACAAGGACACCTATGGGTTTGATTGTTTTTTTACCAGAGCTCCTAGCACTGGAATATTGTCTCTTAGTCTCCAGAGTCCTCCACCCACCTCAGATAACACAGATGGTCTGGAAATCCCCTGCAAACCTGCGGTGCTCACGTTTTCCAAACTTTTATGATAGAATTGGGAGCGGTATCAAAATTCAAGATGACATTTTTAAGGATTTGGGACTACTTGGGAATTGATGCTTGATTATAGACCTTAGTAACCATCAGTACAGTAGAGAGCCCTGGGACCTCCTGTGGTTTCCAAACTCAGAGGTACTTTGCAAGATTAGAGTTTAATGAAAGATTGATGCAATAGATACATTCCCATGGATATTTCAAATAGGCGTTTTCTAAGAAAATTCAGTTCTATAGCCTGCATCATCTTTATTGTCTCTTGGCTGTACTCACTTTAAAACACTAAGCCATATTCTTATAAAGTCTACATTATGGTATGAAAAGACCAAAGTGACCAGCAACTTGGGAAATAAGGAAATCTTCTAGGATATTATGAAACTCCTAGGAACAGAAGTGTCTTCAGTGCCTAATATGAGATCCACCATTCCTGTTTTCAATTTAAAGCTATCAGGCAGTCCTAGATTTCTATTCTGGGACTACTTTTATTTCCATTTCCCTACAAACACTCTGTAAGGCTGCTCAAAGCCTGCCTTCACAGTGGTGTTTTGCCATCATTGCATGACTGCAAGGCACAGATAGACCAAAATTCTCCCTCCCTCATGATAATACTTGTTCTTGGGGTTTGTCTTTCTCTTCCATTCCTTGAACTTGCCTGGTTTATACATGTTTATGGTAAGCATGAAATATAGAAAGGGACCAGGATGATTGCTAAAAGTGAAAGATTAACTACTGAGGGGGAAAAACACAATCACTTATTAGAATACAGCTTTTCTTTTCTTTTTTTTTTTCTTTTCTTTTTTTTTTTTTTTTTAACTTGGAGGGAAAAGGGTCCCAAGGAAACCTATGCTCTGGTGTCCAGCTTCATGTAGGGCAAAGGATCCATGCTGAAGCAGAAGAAAGAGGCAACTACTGTGCCCTTTGTCAAGGACCTGATGGGCTGCCTTTTCTTGACATCTGAACAACAGAGTAAAAGGACACAGGAAAGTTTTATAGATTTGCTGTCATATAAACATAGTTTTCACAAAGTGATGAATTCAGCTAGTGTAATAGTGCTTTAACTTGGCCTCAAGAGAGAAGATGAAGCAAGCATCGATACCTGGATTTAGTGCCCAGAAATGAGGAAAATGGACAGACTACAGAGCAGCAGGGCTGGTGCTGGAAGTTGTGCAGTATGCGATAAAGGGGATGTGGTAGCACAAGTTAACATAGTTCCAGGACTCTGGTCTTCTGTCCCATGTCCCCGTGGAGGCTTATTCCATAACTTGAAGACCACAGATCATTTCCACACAACCAAGATTTTCAAGTGCTTTTTAAATGAATGCATATGTCCCAAGTGCCCAGAACATCTCTTGTCTCTCTCTTTCCTTTCAGTTTCTAACATCCTCTGGAAGAAACACAGCCTTCTGTGTTCCCTTCTTCAAGCCTTTTCTCGACAAAATCTTTGGCAATATCTAACAACCATTAAAAAATTGCCCAACATCATCACCCTCCTCCACTCACCCAGTGTATTATGCCCCATGGTATGCACAAAGTGTCTTATTCCAAGCTGTACAGAAAAGCTGCAACATGCAGATGTAGAGCCCAGCAAGTAATAAGACAGCTCCAGAGGGTTGTTCTTGGGATCTTCCTTTGTCTGATGTGAAATATTTTGGAAGAACTGTGTTAGGTTGGGTGACTAAAAGCTCGTCTACACACACAGAGGCAACCCAGAGACACAAGGGCAAGCTGGGGAGCCACAATATCCCAGTCAGAGGCACAAGTCTCTGAATTGGGCTAGGACTGTTCCAGGAGAGCCTCAGCTTCATGGGCTGGAGGTAACACACTCCCCAGGGGAAAGAAGAGCAGCTCCCCAGATCACCTCACGGGTGGGAGAAGGATCACTGCCTGGGTGTGGAACACATTATGGGATGCAGAGGAAGGGCGTCCCATGGCCATTACACAAGACCTAGTATAGGATGGGCTAGGAGAGAAACCAAAGTTGGGAAGGAAAGGATATAATTTGTTTAAAGAGGAACAAGGGTAGGAAATTAGATGGAAAAGGGGGTTGACTGTCCAGTCCCAAGTAAACAGGTTGCCAGTCGGTGTGTTTGTAAGCAGATCATGCTCCTGAGCAATGAGTCCAAAGGGTAGATTTGTGGGAAGCTGTTAGCAAGGAGGTGGGATGGCCTTGTTTTGCAAGAAGATCTTTCTTTGGGTAATTAGTTGCTTCAGCTCACACCTTGCTCTTAAGCAGTGCAAGTGAGGTGTTACTTCCAGCCCAGAGCAACACTAATAAGGGATAGCGAGAGGAATGCATCTTACTTCCTCATTCTACATTTCTTTTGTGTGTTTGTAGGGGCACTGTTAACTGACCAAAAGACAGGGGAACTCCCCTTCTGAATTCCTTAGAGCCAGTTGTGCTTTTGAGGCTAAAACTCTCATTGAGAGCAAACGAAAAAGGGACTATTTTGTATTAAACCGGACAGATACAGACACTAAACCAATTTAATCATATGAGGAACCTTCAGACCAGAATAAACTTAAATTCACTTCTGAATTTGCTAGTTTATAAGCCTAAGAGCTCACAAAAGGACCTAATGTTTATCATTAAATACAAGTCTCCATAAACTAGCAAAACACATAAGCCTCTGTGTGCTGATTATTTGGCAGATGATAACTAGAGCTGTTAGATTACAGGCAAGAGTCTGGGTTATGATCCTGAGGAGCTGATAAATACAGCCAACTGATGATAAGAACTTCCTATAGGCTGTAATTTCTTTGGGTTAAAATTGTGCTTTCTGAACCTGAAAGCCTTCCAATCTTTTGCTTTCCACCAGCCTGGTGTCCTTGTCAGGTTCACAGCAAAGATGAACTGCAGTGAAATGGAGCTTTGTGTCTTCAGGGTCACAGGGACATTGAGAAGACCCACTGAGGTGAGACCTCTGCCTTGGATTACTGCAGGTTTCTTCTCAGATGTCAGATGTTTTCAGTGAACATCTGTGTTTCACTGAATGCTTGGGCTCTGCACAGAAAGACTTGCAATAAGGGGGGGACTGTTTGACTTACTCATGTAAAATTTCTTTTTTGGATAACTCGTGAGAATTTGCAATTGCTTTAAGAAGCTCGCTTTTCTGTTGCCCAGATCTAAAGCATATCTACACATCAGATCTGCTCCTGGAGCAGCCTGTTTCATACCACTCTATTTTCATGCATGGTGAAGTGACTCCTTGAATTGTACAGTTCAAGATGAATTATAATGCAATGAAAGAGAAGCGTATTCGAGGTTTGTAGGTAGTTTTATACCACTCAAAATATCACCCTTTTTCCATAGTGATGTGTGCAAGACCCACTGAAAGACAGTATTTTACAGTTTGTGTCACTGGCATTTGCTTTCTGAGTGTCAAATCATGATCAGGATAAATCCCGTTTTTGTAGGAAAAAGTCTTCTGCTTCTAAAAAAAAAATAAAAATTCAGCCATGAACACATGCCCATTTTCACACTGGTGGCTTTTTTTCATATGCACACTAAGCTCTTCAGGGAAATTGAGACCCGCAGCTCCCACTGGTGTCCGCAGGGAATGAAAATAATTTGGCATTTATTTGCAGTATTGTAGGATGAAGCCTCAATTCATGCTTGTATATTAAAAAGCCTTAAAGTATTTGTGTTTGCATTAATGTATTCTTTCCTCCAACAACTGGGAACAATATGCCTCCCTTAGGGTGAAAGTCTGTTCTGATGATATATAAACATCTAATGTTTTTCTATAACAGCTGGTCTTTGCAAAATATCACATTAAATTGATAACTTTCAAGGAAACTCTGTACTGCATGTGATGACTGCTTGGTATTTTATCAAGACAGTGAGAATTGTTTTAAGCTCTCCTACTTTTCCATCTCCTACAGGACCTGCAGGGAGGTGTGTGGCACTCATGTGACACCTGCAGTCGTGGCTCAGGCAACTCTCCCACCAAGTCCTGTGTCATCGGTGCCTCTGGCAATAATCCTGAGGCTCAGAAGGAGGCAAGCAAGATTGCAAGACTAGTAGGCATGAGAAATGGAGATACCCATACCATCACTCAATGCATGCATGACTTAAAAGCTGCAGAAGCTCTGTAAATATATCTCCCAGAAAAAGAGCTGCTTTAATTTTGTGAGCTCTGAGTTCTTTCATGGCCATTGCCCATTACAGAGAAACCAATGCTCCTGACTCAGTTTTTCAGAAGAATTTTGTTAAGCCCTCTGAAGTCAACAGGTGAGGTCCTTATCAGTTTCAGTGATTAGATTATATACACCCACTGCTCAAAGGTTACAGATGCTGCTGCTGCTGCTGCTGCGCTGGTGCTGGGACGTCTCAAATCAGGGGCAGTGAAATCGTTGTGCTAGTTTACTAGGACTTGGACTTGGGACAGCAATGTGGTTTCCATCTTGCAGACTTAGTGTTCATGCCCGTGTTTTTAATCACTATGCAAATTCCATTTCCTTCATTAGGTACATGTGTCCTACATGGCTCAGACACAAGAGTTCAAAGTATTCAAAATGCCTTTACTCCTAAGTCCAATTTTATTACATTCTTATCAGTTTATTTTTAGAGTTAACAGGATGGACAAATTTCACTTCTGCCTAAGCAGTGCATGGCCTTTAGCTTTCCTTAGAAACAGACCTCTCCATCTGCGCGACTTTGGCAAAGAAAAATGTCGTTCAATTAAATCTAATCTTTCATTTACAATTCTTGCCAGGGTTTCTTCCACCACTGCTTTGGTACCAGCTGACTCTGTGTCAACCAGGTTCCTATGTGGGAAGAAAAAAAAAAAAAAAAAAAAAAGGCATGTGGACTGCAGAGGAAGTTCCTCACTTGTTATTTAGGTTGGTGTGCCACACTGCTCATACCAACACCGGATCAGGCAGGGTGAAGTTACTCCAACCGCAGTGTAATTTTACTAGTATAAAATGCAAACTATAGTAGATTCGCAACTAAGATGATCCTCCTGTTGGCATGATATGAGAAGTAGATGATTTTTCCTGACTCCCCCCATGTCCCCCAGCAAGTCGCACAGATCTCCAATCCTCTTCCCCATTTCCTTCAAAGACCTTCCAGTTCTTGGAATTGATGTTAATCAGATGCATCAATTATTTTTATAATGAAGTAATGAGCTCTGTGGGAAAAAATATCTGTAAGCATACATTTGTGCGGCTCATGTCTCTGTGCATCTCTTCATGACTCAGTGTATCTCCAGCCATCCTGTCTGAAACTTATGGTTTGTTTCAATATTACTAGATTTCATACAAAGTAGCAACTGAGCCCAAACCAAGTTCATGAGTTGTTCTCTTCTTTCAAAGGACATAGATTAATGGTTTGAAAATAACTTGTGATACCGGGGACACAGGCGACCCTCGATGCAGGAACCTGAACAACTATGTGAGAGACTTTCATACCGAAGCTTCTCAAACTAAATTTAATGTATATTATGCTCTCTTTTAATCAAAGTTTGGTGACCTGCTTCTTGCACTCATGTTGTTATATACAAAGGGGAAGGAATGTGATGGATTTAAAAACCATTATATATGTCCAGATCACTAGAAACTATGCCTGAACTAGTCTAGAGGTAATTCTCCCTGGACACCTTAAAGTACACCGCACAAATGTGTTCACGTTTGTTGCCAAGAAGAAAATTGCAATACGGTCCCTTGTTTTAATTGCTATAAAAATTGTAGCAAAGCCTCTTGGAGGCAGTTCTTTGCAGTTACAAAACATTGTCATTCTTTGAAAAGGAAGATCCTGGATCACTCCCCACATCCTAGTGACATATCCTCTTCTGCAGAATGACGGTATATAAGTAGGAGTGCCTCTGTTTTATTATAAATAATCTATTGATGGTTAGCGCAAATTGAATGCCACAACAGTAGTAAACTCCAGAATACACAGAAATCTGGTGTTCTTGCTGTTTGCACCATGGGAATGGCAGGTGGATAAAATAACCTTGTAAACTGAGAGCATTGACTCACTCCATCTTTAACCTCAGACGTCTGTGAGTTTTCTGAGCTTCTTAGCCAATACATAAACAAAGTGCTGATAGCTGTCTAGAGCAAAACTTGATAAAGTAACATCCTAAGTTCTGTTGAGTGAGGAGCCAGAATATTTTTTAAGGGTTTGTAATCAAGCTTCTTTCCTGACAGTAAGATTGAAAGGGTGTCTGGGAAACAGGTGGCAGGGGCATCACTGTGGAGCGGGAATACAGACATGCATTAAAGGACAGCAACAGTGACAAAAAGTCATTCCCTCTTAGCAGCCAACAGCTGGAGGAAGGTGTAGATGAGGGCTTATTTAGGGAACAATAGGTTGTTTCTTTCAATAAAGTGATAATCTGCTTCATTCTCTCACCCTTGATAGATAAAGTTCCTGTCTGAAAGCAGAGTGGATTATTCTGTATGTGGAAATTGGATTATGGCTGAAGGAAATGGAGCACTCTGCTGTTGCAGCTCATTAGACAGAGGCTTAAGCTTCACCTTCCTGCAGATCTGCTTGGTACAGGTGCTGGAGGCACTGATGTGGTTCAGGGTGCGTGTCATAGCATTTGGAAATTCTTTTGTTGCTGTGGATGTGAAAGAGAAGAAGAATTTGTGTCCGGAGAAAATCCCTCTGCTTTGGGTTTGACTAAACCCTTGGGGTTTGACTAAACTCTTGGGGTTTGTTTTGTTAGCATTCAACTTCTTTACCAAAGGAAGATCCCAATGCACCCCAAGATATCATCATCCCTTCTGGCCCCCAGGACACACTGCTGGCTCATAGTCAGTTTGTCACTCACCAAGACTCCTCGGTCCTTTTCAGCAGAGCTGGTCTCCAGTAGTTCATCCCCCCAAACTGTACCAGCACTTCCGGTAATTCCTCCCCAGGTGTAGTACCCTACACTTGCCCTTGTTGAACCTCATTAGGTTTCTCTCTGCCCAGTTCTCCTGCCTGTCAAGGTGCCACTGAATTGTCTTCCTTCCATCCTGCCTCCCTCCCTCCCATTCTCCAATAGCTGATGCTAACACACATGACATGCATTCTCTTTGGGATACATTCAAGGGAATGCAATTTGTTGTTGATTATCCATGGGTTTTCACTCTCTATCCAGATGTGGATGATGTGATCCAATAATTCTGTGATCCAATAATGCTGTGATGAGGTGAAACTATTACATTTTTGGATCAATGGATGGCAATTGCACAGACAGAGATGAAGACATCAGGTGTGAGATATGCTGAATCCAGTTGCTCTCATTAATGTTCTGAAAACATGTACAAGAGCAATTATTTTCCCCCTGAGACAGAACATCCTCACAGTATGTTATCAAAAGTTCTCTGAGCAGCTCATCTGAGCTGCAGTGCCCAACACCATCATCAGCTGCCCAAGTTAAATGGCCATATATCACTGCAGCTGGAGTACAAAGCTGATTAGAAGGACTTTGTGTACAATATATGATGAAGGACTCACTTCTTTCCCAACTCTTGTATCCATGGGCAAGCCCCCTGTTCAAAACCTATGCCACTGAAAGTCCCATGGCAGACCCTCCACAGTCTACAGCAAAGCATGGAGATACTCTGCATGGAAATGGTTAAAAATGAATAGTGGAAGAGAGAAAGGAGGCCAAAAACGCGACTTGCTTTACAGATCTACTTAGCTAGTCAGTAGAAACACTGGCAAATCAGAACATCCAATCATTCCTTCTATACCTGGATGTTTCTAACACTGCCTGCTTGCAGGTCTTCCAAAAATAAGGAACACCTTTGCCCTGCCATCTGTACAGTCCACAGCACAGGAGCAAGGTGCAGAGGTGCAGGACTATTTCTGATCTCCCCTGACTGTGACCTCTGGCCTCAGCATGAGATATTATTTTTGTACCTAAATTTTCAGGGTTACTGATGCCCCAACAGTCCAACACACAAAGCTGGGTCTTCCATTGTGACAACACACAGAAGAGGCACTGAAGACACTGCAAAGTATTATCAACAGAACTTATTAACAAATACCCAAGCAGAAGGATTTATTGCACATAAATTCTGAAACCAATTATATCTCCTTTGGGGGCTGGGTAATGAAAAGTCTCCTGTGTGTGGTTTCAAAGCACTATAAATCTCGTATTCTTCAGTGTCCTCACCTAGAGAATGGGTGCAGTGGTGTGGGCTGCAGAAAGCTGGATGCACTGGTTACTGCTACGCAACTGGTCTGAACTGGCAGCAAAAATTAGGAATTCTATTTAGAATCTGAACACCTTTTAGTAGTGGGGGTTTTTTATTTTAATTTTATTTTGATTCTTGGTGTGGCTGTTGTTGGTTTGCCTTTGGGAGGGATGGGACAGAGCAGGGGTGTTTGTTTGTTTGTTTGTTTGTTCTAAATAAAATAAGGACCAGTTCCTGGGTTCCATATTTTGTGATTTAATTTAACAATTTCTATAGTTGTTGAATGTCCAGGATGTGTAGAGGTTCATGTCCATGCATAAACACTCCTCATAACTGTAGTTGTAGAGTGATGGCAGGACAGAATCTGCAATGTATTTCACTTTACAACTTATAGCACCTGAATCTAAACTGATTGCAAATTTAAATCTCAAAATGTTTTATATGTCAATCACTTCAAAGATAAAAAAATATAGGAATAGTGAAAAGAATATGTTTAATTATTATAATAATTGAAACACTAGATATATTTATGCGCATGATCCCTGGTATTTATGCACCTGGTAGCCTGAATAATTATACAGATGGTGAGAAAAATATGCCTGAGAAATTGTCAGTGTCTGCAACTAGATTCAGCAAACAAGAGAGGAGGATCAAAGAACTAAAACTTAACAGCCAAGGTGTTTATGCAGGTAAGCAGTTCTGCTTGGCTGTTTAAACTGACATTGGGCAGTGACTTGGAAAGCTGCAGCTCAGTGTTGTCCCATTCTTCTTCCTGTAATTACTTCTTTTGTAGCTGCACTATGCTGTCTTTCTAGATAGTAGTATTTGGAACCAAAGGATATATTGCTCTGCAATATGTTTATGCATCCTACATTTACTGTACCTTTGCCTTCTAGGGCTCTTCCTGCTCAGCCTTGTTTGCAGGTGGAGTTTTGGGCAGTGTCTTGGTACTCACAGCTGTCATCCAGCTTTTAATTGATTCCTCAGCTAGACTGAAATGGCAGCATGACATTTTTTCTGTAGGATATACCCTGTTGGGTGCTATCTGTGGACTGTCAGCCAGGTGGATTTCTGGACTACAGCCATGCGCTGTGAAAAAGGATAATAAAGCTGAGGAATTACTTTTGCTGGGAAATGTGTGTGTCAAGCTGCTACTGCAGTCTTGGGGTGAAGGGAATGAACTCAGGATGAAACAGACTAGGTCTTTAGGTCATCTGAAAAAGAATGGTTATGGGAGACTGAACTAAGCAGTGAGTAGACATCATTGCTCTACTTCTTGGTCCTGGACTGTACTAACCAGATAATTAACACTGGAGGATGTTTCTTGACTTCTGCTGCAGTGATATGCTTTGCCTCAAGTCCCAGAGCTGGGCAGCACAGGGAAGAGGATAGACAGACCTACCAAGCTTTTGGCTCCAAGGTTTGGGTACCAGTCATGACTTAGTTTCTGTACCTGGCTGCAAAGTTCAAAGAGGGGAGGAGGAGTAAAGGGCATACAGACAACAGAAAAGGGAGAGATAAGGTGGGCATACTTGGCTGACAGGTGTGAGATTTGTTATATGGAGAGAAACAAGCTATGGGATGCCATATCTTTTACAGGACCATGGCAGAATAGGAGAAATGGCACCAGAGGCAGAGAGGGAGGTCTCTACTTCAACTTTCTTACTAGGAATACAAAGAAAGGGTCAATGCAAGAAGATGTCAAGTGTCTGCTCACCAGAAGGAACAGAAATAACATCAGTCATAGGGAAGACAGGTTCTTACTACAATTCAAACTACTGAAACTAGAAAAGAAGCGCCGCGCCGCCCACCACCCCCGCCAGCTCTCCG
>VWZG01010408.1:692489-714114 GCA_013396735.1 Grallaria varia | reverse complement strand
TTCACCTCCTAACCGCTCAGAGTAAAATGATTGCAAGACCTCAAACCATCTCTGACACAGAAGAGCAATGGGTTCAATCAACTTTATTCATCCTGCTGTCACTTATGAAACCAGTTGTGTGTAAGAGCTAGAAGGAAACTAAGCCTCTAGAGAGAAAAAACTGTCTGCAAGTTCCTGCTGAGGCAAAGGGGGTCTTTAATTTCTTTCTCTCCTTCCCTCTCAGATCCTTACAAATATGAGGCTGAAATGTGTGTTCTCAAGCAAAAATTCCTTTACTCCCAGGAGAGTCAGTGTCTCTCCTATAGCACAAAGGGAGCACATGTGATGATTTGGTCCCAGATAACTACTTGCTGATGATGGATTTCTCCTGGGGAGGACATATCTTTATATTAATTCAGCTTGGTGAGATGTAAAGGTCCATACCCCTTTCCATTTACACGTTATTTCTATGGATAAACTTGAAGTTCTGAAAGTCCTGTTTGTTCTCCTCTCTGGTCCACTGTGTTCTGCTCCTTTCTCCATCTCCTTTATATGCAGAACTCTTTTATATTCTTTCTCCTATTCATTTCCCTACCTGTCTCTCCTGCCCCAGTTTCTCTTTTCTCTCAGTCTCCTCTCATTTCTCTCAGACTGCCTTTTGTCTCTTGCCCTGATTTGCCATCCTCCTTCCTCTGTCTTCTCACTTAGTCTTTGATTTATCATCAATCTTGATCAGCTTTGTGTTCTGCACAGTCCCCATCACTGTTCTTTCCTTGTTCAATGTTCCCAGCCTCCCCCAGAGCAGATGACTTTCTGCTGATATGGCTTCTCTAGTGGCTTGAAATACAGCTGACCTCTCCACGCAGGAATCAGAGACTGAGGTTTGATCAGAGGCATCTTAAGACTTTGATGTTCTCACTTGTGATAGCAGACACTTCAAATGCCTCTAGAGACTCAACTCTGCATCATTTAAGCTACTTTGCAAGTGTCATAGAATGGATTGAGTTGGAGGGAGCCTTAAAGATCATCTGCTTCCAATCTCACTGCCATGGGCAGGGGTACTGTCCACTACACCAGGTTGCTCAGAGTCCCATCCAGCCTGGCTTTAAACACTTCCAGGAATGCCCATTTCTCTGGACAACCTGGTTGTGTCTCACCACCCTCACAGTAAACAATTTCTTCTTACCATCTAATCTAAATCTTTCCTCTTTTTGTTTAAAATTGTTTCCCCTTGTCCTATCACTGTCTGTCAAGGTAAAGAGTCTCCCCTCTATCTTTTTCATAAGCTTCCTTTAGGTACTGGAAAGCTGCCATAAGGTCTCTCTGGAACTTTCTCTTTTCCAGGCTAAATAACCCCAACTCTCTCAACCTGTCTTTGTAAGAGAGATGTTCCAGCCCTCCTCTGGACCTGCTCTAACAGGTGTATGTCTTTCTTGTGCTGAGGAACTGTTGGAATAGGTCCAGAGGAGGGTCTCACCACAGCAGAGTAGAGGGACAGAAGCACCTCCCTTGACCTGCTGCTCGCACTGCTTTTGATGCAGCCCAGGATGTGGTTGGTCTTCTGGACTGTCAGCACACATGGCCAGGTCATGTCCAGGTTTTCATCCATAAGAAATCGCAAGTCTTCTCCGTAGGACTGCTCTCAATTAATTCTTCTCCCAGTCTGCGCTCGTGTCTGAGATTGCCCCAACAAAGGCCCGGCACTTTGCACTTGGACCTGTTGAAATTTATGAGGTTCTTGTGGGCCCCCTTCTCAAGTTTGTCCAAGTCCCTCTGGATGGCATCCAGTCCTTCTGTTGTGTCAGTTGCATCACTCAGCTTTGTGTCGCCTACAAACCCCCTGTGGGTGTACCCTATCTCCCTGTTTGTGTCATTGATGAAGATATTGAGGAGCACTGGTTCCAGGACAGAGCCCTGAGAGACACCACTCATCACTGGCCTCCGCCTGGGCAGAGAACCACTGACCACAGCTCTCTGGCTGCGTCCATCCAGCCAATTCCCTACCCACATCAAATCCATGTCTCTCCAGTTTGGAGATAAGGATGTCTAGTGGGACTGTGTCAAAGTCCTCACAGAAGTCTATGTAGACTGACCAGTCAGTCTTCCCTTGTTGACTGTTGCATTCACTCCATCATAGCAGGTCACTAGATTGGTCAGGGCACAATTTGCCCTTAGTGAAGAGGTTTAGATCTTTTTAGCCCTTCAGATCTATGGACCAAGACACAGTATGTTCTCCCAAAGCCTCATTAGTCTTCAGCTTTCAACTTCTTCATAGCATAACTTGGCACTGAAAAACTCAACCTTATTTTTCAGTGCACCTCTCCAGATGAAGGGACATGTGGTAGTAGGATCTCTGGGGATGCTTTGCCTTTGGAAAGAAAGAAGAACCCTCACTCTTCTCTAAAGGTTATGTCAAGACAGCAGGCAATTAAACATAGTTATAAATTAATTCCTTTTAGTCTTAATAAAAGCAGAGGAATTCCCTGTGGAAAATGCCTGAGTTCCACTTACTGACAATATATGTGCCAAATATTAACCACACCAGACTCAGAAGACATCATTTATTGTGTAAAAGTTTGCAGTTAAAGAAAACTAAATGTCCTATATTTATAACTGGCTCTGTGCTCTTTCCCCTCTCTCTCCCTTGGCTCCATTTAACATTCCCAGAGAATGTACTGAGACTAATGGGAAATGTTCTGGACTGGACTAAAATGACATTTCTACTTCCAGAAGATGCAGGACCTTAAGCAAGATAAAGCAAAGGGTTGGTAGCGCAGATTATTGCAGTATCACTCTAATACATACACAGCACAATAAAATATGATATAAGCTCTTCTAATCTGTCAACAGAGAATGAATAAGCAGTGGAAAGTTGAAACTTGTTTCAATTTTCTTCACATTAAAAATGCTTTCAAAATTAGTAATTTGCTAAACTGATGCTCACTTGCAAAATATTTTAATTGGAAAAACAATGCCTTTTCTGTCAGCCTTCTGTTGTGTCATCGGCTCCAAGGGGGAACTCTCCTGAGCAGAAAAAGCCACGACAGAAATCATGCCTCTCCCTGGATTTTTCTACCTGCTTATATCTCTCACACACAGAGGCACACATTCTCTGTGTCTGCTGGAGTTTGGCATGGTAGCTGCAAATCCCAGCAAGTAGTGGAAGGGTGCTCAACAACTTTTGGTTTTTTTCCAGTCTTTTGGTATGGAGTAAACCTCATGTCATTTATAATGAGTGTGCGGTCTGGCTGCAGCAGACTGGACAGGACCCAGGCGGGGCAGAGAAGAAGAAATAACCCTTCTTTCCTCTGTGCTCCTCATTCTCCCCTTACACAATTCTCCTGTCCTCAAGGATGCTCCATTTATACCTATATTTTGGGATTTCACTGTACCTCTTGTTGAGTTCCTTCTCTATTTGAAAATCACTTACTAGACTTATTTCTAAAAGATGGGACCAGCTGTTTTATCAAAGGAAGCACAGATTTCTGTATCCGGGGAGGAACAAACTCCTGTACAAATGAATGGTGGAAAACATCATGGAAATCACTTATGGAAAACACTTGTGCAGTACAGGGAGGTCCTGGTGGGCACCTCGTTGAACATGAGCCAGCAACATGTGCTTGAAGAAAAGGCCAGTGTTATCCTGGACTACATCAGACAGAGCACTGTCAGCAGGATGAGGAAGGTGATCCTTCTCTTCCATTTAACTCTGGTGAGACACATCCAAAGTGTTGTATCCAGCGCTAGGCTGTCAAATGCGAGAGACACATGGACATATTGGAGAAAGTCCAACAAAAGGCCATGAAGATGATTAAGGCAATGAAGTATTTCTGATATGGGGAATGGCTGAGAGAGTTGAGACTGCTCGTCCCGGAGAAGGTCCAATGGGGTCTTATCAGTGTATATAAATACCTGAAGGGAGGGTACAAAGTAGATGGAGCCAGATTCTGCTCCATGATGCCCAGTCCCAGGATCAGAGGCAACAGGCAAAGACTGAAACAGAAGAAGTTCCCTCTGAATATCAGGAAACACTTTGTTACTGCAAGGCTGACTGAATGCTAGCACAGATTGCCCAGGCTGGTTGTGGAGTTTCCCTCCCTGGAGATATTAAAAAGCCATCTGGACACGGTCCTGAGCAACAGGCTCTAGGTGGCCCTGCTTGAGCAGGAGTTATGGACTGGATGACCTACTGAAGTCCCTGCAACCTCAGCTCGTCTGTGGTTCTGTGTTTCAGACTGTAGAGGTGCTGCTCTGTACTTTTTCTTTTACTAAAGAAAAAAAAAGAAAAAAAAGTCTTTATGAATAGGGAACAGTCTGAGATTCCCAGAGGCAGAGACCCTCTTCCCCATACCATGCCTTTGAGGGACACTTCCATGCTTCAGGGATGAAGGAGCAATTCAATTTTCATGACCAGTCAGGCCTTGGTTTCTCTGCTGAGTAACAGAATTCACAGTGCTGGTTCTGCAGTGTGGTCAGCTCTGTGTGCTCAGCAGTGCTGGGCTGACAGCGAGGAGCTGACTGCTAGAAATGGAAGCATGAAAATTGGTTGCACGTGTAGTGAAGGGAGTAGCAAGTTTCTTCAAGAGGAATCACAAATTTCTGAGGCAAAGCACCCTCTCAGCCCTTCCAGAGTTGTTAATACAAGGTCAAGTCAAGCTTCACTCTACCCTATCTGACTTGGCCCTTTTGGTGTGCTGTAGACAACAGATTTTGGCAGAGGCAGATGCAACCCAGCTGTGGTGGCATCAGGTATGGATTTGGGACCTTTAGATCTGCCCAGAGGAGAGATCATGTGTTGGTCTGTCTCAAAGGGCTCTCCCCGCAGTGATGAATCAGGGCAGCTGGTTGCAACAAAAGAGGCTTTTACAACTTGATTTTTCAGGGAGGAATAACACAAAGTAAAAATGTTGTTAAGACCACGTGACGTGTCAAGAAAAGCTTTTGGATTGGTAATGCTGTGTGAGAGCATTATGAATATCTGCTCTGAACAAGTCAGCATCCCTGGACAGCTTTGTTTCCTTCAGAGAAGGACTCCTCAGAGCCCAGTCCCTGCCTTGTGCAGGAAGCTGCCATAAATCACTTGAATTTCCAGGCTAACACTCAAGCTGAAGCAACAGAGCATCGCAGAGTTCCCAGGATTTACGGCCCAGAGTCAGTCACCTGCGGTGAGTCCTCCTGCTTTTCTTGGGAGGTGCGTTTTCCTGCTCCCTAAGGCAGCTGGGGCAAAGGAGAAGGCGTGTGGGCTTCAGCACAGGCTCTCAGGTGAAACCTTCGTGGGAGTGTCCCCTGCCACCACCACGCTTCCCTCAGCACCTGGGCTGCTGCTCACTGTCCGCTCACTTGTGCGGCCCCTGCTCAGCAGGGCCGGGCTGTGCCAGCATTCCTTATTGCACAACCCACCCCATTCCACCTGGAGATTTTTGCTTTTTCATCCTAGAAATGACATTTGTTTATCAGCAAAGCAACAAACATACATTCTTTGTCCTGATCAGGTTACATAAACGGTATATGATATATTTAGCTAATACCTGACTCTACGAGGTGACCTTTTGAGCTAATTAAATTTTGTCCAAGTATCAATTTGCGTTGAATTTTCCACAATTATTAATCTGTTATCACTTAGTAGGCTGATAGAACCTTTAAGAAATACTCTAAAAGAGCGCATCCAAGTTTTTCCTCTGAGCGAATCATGAAAAAATACAAAAAAATCCCAGCATCTGTTTTCAGGTACCAGGATTTAAAACAAATTCCTTTCTTTTAACTACTGTCTGAGATGTCTGTGGAAAGTATTAGCAAGCCTGAGTGACCATAGACATTTGTGGTTTTGTGAAAATTGACTTTTGTTTCGTTAAAAAAACACTAACCATTAAAAGAAATATTTTAAATCCATGGCATGTTTTCAAAACCCACAGAGGTCTCCGGATAAAGGAAATGGTTTTTAAAAATGCCATATTTCTGCTGGGGGAGGGCAATTTCAAGAAGTTATAAACTTGAATATTTCTGGATCAGAAAGCTTCTTTATGAGCGATGGACAAATGATCTCCAACTGGCATAAACACACAGCAGAGCCAGCTGAGATCTTTGGAATTTATAGATGCACTGCTTGCCATGGGGGAAAGCTCAGCTCCGCCTGGGGTTTATTGTGAGGCTGGAGGGAAGGTTTTCCAGTCCTCGGTGGGAGCAGGAGCAGATGCACAGGCCAGGTAGGGTGGCTTTGCTTGTGCCCTGGAGCTGGCAGCCCTGCCGGTGTTCAGAAGTTGCTTCACATTCTGTGGGAGACCAAAAACAACAGCTCTGCCTGCTTGGAAATGGATCTCTAATCCCCTTGCAGAAAGAGCCCAGTCTTTCTCTTGTGCCCCATTTTGGAAGATTTAGGGTAGTTTTATTCTTCATGTTATTATTCGATTGAAACTTTACAAATTGTTACTTAAAGAGGGGAGGGAGTGGTGCCTCTGTGTTTCCTTCTCTTCCCTTCTTTTACCTCTCCCTTATGCCCTGATTTCCAGGCAGCGGCTTAATAGCACATTTTGCTCTTAATGCACACGCGGTGCATGGTCATACTGCCTTCGGCGAGGCTGAATCTCCTACTGGAAAAGGTGGAATTTTACCTAACAGTTTCCTCTCCCCCTCTTCTGAGAAGGGAAGTGCTTGATTTTTTTTCTTCTCTTTTTATTTTTTTTTCATCTTTCTTCATTTTTTCCTTTCTTATATTTTTTTTCCTTTCCTCTTTTCTCTTTCATTTTTATCCTGGCCATTTCATAGGTTAAATTTCATGGCCCCACCTACAGATTAGGATGTTCCACCAGCCTGACTGCAACCCACAGTCACATGCTACAAGCCAGTGTGTATATCTGTTTCCCTCTATCTCACTCCCAAGACTCATAATGGATCATAAGAACTTTGATTTTAGATTAAATGCCAAATGGGTCACCTTTTACATGGGAGAACCTAAAATTGCTACAAAACCTGGGCTTCTCTAACCATGCCAATGAAAAGCATGAAGTTATCTCTAAGATATGGCTTCAATTGGATATTATTAACATTTTAAAGGGAAGAATATGCATGAAAGGAAAAGGAAACACCACACATGCAGACAAGTGTTCCCAAACATTCTGAATTCTCCACTTGGATTGTCAATTTTTAACTAAAGACTCACAGATAAAACTGCATGGGCAGCAAAAATAGGACAGCTGGTTGCAGTACAGCTGTCTAAGGAAACAATATGTCCAAGCCCCTTCTTATTGCCCTGATTTGCCCAGGAACGTGTAGGGGCAACCCCAACAGATGCTGCAAAACCCTGTGTAACAAGTCACACCAATACTACCTTGAGTGTGATACCAGTAAGTTATCCACAGCCAGCATGAAACTCTCAAATCTTGGCATCTTGGCCATGTTTTAAAAATATTTGCCTTCCCCTGGGGTAAAGTCTCATTTGTGTATCCTTTCCATGTGCTGGGCAGCAGAGTTGCATGGAAGGAATCCCTCTGGAGTTCATTGGGGCTATTCATTCCTGTAGATGTTCATTGCTTTCATGGTGGCGCAGACTAAACTGGGATGCAAATTTTAAAAAGATGCCTTAAAAAAATACCTCTATCCCACCATTGACACCGGAATCTAAGTTCTTAATTTACTTTTTCAAAAACATAAATGATGAAAAAAACATGACATGATTTTCAGGATGAGAAATGGATGTTTTTCTAGAAGGAGGCAGCAATTGTAGACTTGAAAATGGATCTCTTTTAAGGATTAATATGCACATTTCTATTCCAACTCTTCAAAGCTTCGTTAGTAATTCTGAGTAGACAACTTCTTGTATCAGACACACTTGAGAGAGTGCTGAGCATGGTGAATCCTTAAAACCCAGGTACCTCCAAGGTCTCTCAAGACACCCATCAAAAAATACAGTCAATTTGGATCACAAGTCACTTTACAGATCTTTTATTGCGTCTAAATAGCTGCTGTCATCCTGTACCGAATCGACACAGAAACTCCACACCTGCTATCCCAAATAACTGCCTTTTGGGTGGAATGATTTGGTAGCAAGCAATACTGCACACCCTACAAAACCCTTAAAGGGTAATAATGGAAACACTGAATTATTTGTGAACTGTCATTTCTGATTTATATCAAATGACATATTCCCTTTCAGTCTTCCTAATTACCAGTAATTTTCATTCCCTTTTTTTTTTTTTTTGTTTGAGCAATATCTGGGAGTATTTCCTGCATGTCAAATGCCTTATTTATGTTATTCCACATAATTTTCAATTTGGAAGATTAGATCATTCGTAGTTCTGGAGATGTTGCTTTGAATTATTTGGAAGATATAAATCTATAACATTTAATGGGCTTCAGGATTTTTTTTCATTAAAAATGTATCACAGGAGTTCAGTGTGTGATTTCTAGAGTCGCACTAGGCATTTTTAATTAATTTTTGAACCTGGCAAAGTGCTTTTTCTCCAGTATGAATAAGTTGTCTGCCAAAGGGAGTTTTGTGATGCTCTGAAATGTAAAGTTAGGCTGTCTAGCTTGTGCTTTGACTTAGAAGAAGAAAAAAAAAGGGTGGGGGACACACAGCAAATGCTGTAATTTCTCTGTGAAACACTAGTGCACAGTATTGCCGATTACGAAAATACACTTTTTTTTAACACTATCCACATCATAATTCCTAAAATATTAAGCTAAATCATAAATGAGATATGACATGGTCCTCAGTTTCTGCTTAAGAGGACATTACACATTCTGTAAGTTGACTGAGATTTCATTTTAAAGATATAGAAATGTAAATGAAATGAAATTGCTGACTCCAGCAGGGTTTTTTGTTTTGGTTTGGTTTTGGTGGTTTGGTTTTTTTGTGGTTTTTTTTTGTTTGTTTGTTTGTTTTTTGTTTGGTTGGTTTTTTGGGGGATTTTTTTGGTGGAGGTGTTTAAGAACCTTCTAATGGAAATGGCTAAATTCATTTTTTTTTTCCTTTGAAAAACATTAGTTTTTCCAAGCCATTTTGATGTTTCACCAGGAAAAGCTGTTTTAAAATCTACCAGCTGTCACAAGAGGACAGCAAAACTGTCATGAGCATTTCACATAAGGGAACTGCTCACAGACTAGGATTAAAGAAGGGACAGTCAATCTCCTTTCTTTGCTCTCCTTCCCTTCCAGCAGCATGAGAAGGTGTGAGGATGCAGTATCCTCACCCTCTGGCCAGTCTAGAAGCTTTGGTGGAGTTAATTTCATCAGTAAGGTCTGAGACACACAGTACTGCAATTTCACATCTCTCAGGATTTAATTAAAGAATGTCTCTTAAAGAATGTTGAGGGATTTTTGATGTTGGCTTTTTTTTCTTGTCTTGCCCAGAACAGCTTCTATTGCACAGAAATGCCATTTTCAGACTTCACCTGTAACTTCATACTATATGGGTCACAGAGCAAGAAGTTAGATGGGGATGGACAGGGAGCGGAGCAGGAGTCCTTGCCTGTGTCACTGTCTTGAAACAGTCTACAGGCATGGGACATTTCCAGTCAGATGTTCCACCACGTATGGATCCATCCAAGCCAGATGGGGAAGGTATCAAGTTTCCAACTCCCAAATCTCTGTTCTGGATAAAGGAAAGAGGATCCAGCCTATGTGTTTAACCCTGCAGAAGATCCGAGCAAACATCCAGATCCGTCAGAAGAGAGTTCACACAAGTTCTCAGTTAAAAGAGGCAACGTATATATACGTCTTTGAACCATTACCTGCAGCCCCTGGAAGATGCCATAATCTTGTGGAGGAAGTATCTGCTGATCTCTATCAGCAGTGTAATGAGATGAGTGACTTAGTGTTGCTCTAATTAATGCATGGATGCTCTAATTAATGCATGGAAAGACTTTTCCTAAAATACATTTGTTATGTTTCCCCCGGAGACAGGAGATATCTGCAGCAAGCACATCCTCCCACACCTTTCCTGAGCACTCGAACTTACTAGTGAATCCCCTACTGATGCTTTTTTGCCAGGGCAGGTACTGCTGTAACAACCATCATGGGAAACATAGGGTAGGCAGAGCTCAGGAATTTTGGCAATGATTTTTAAATTCAACTTTTACCATCTAACCATGAATCCTAATGGCATATGCTGCCGTTGCACCTAGTCTGTAAATTAAAGGCTCTTCTGTGAAGGAGAGTGGGTAGCTAGAAATGATAATATATATTATACTTAATAAATATTATTTATTTATTTTATAATCAATAATTTATTTATATTATATATAAAACAATATAATTTCCAGCCAGAAATGAGAATGTAAATGTTTCTGTCTCTGGCATCAGCTGTGAAGAGTCTGGGATATCTCTGGGGTATCCTTCCTCCAGGAAGTTGGTATTATGAAAGTTTCCTAATGTTTTCACAGGCTTACTTGCACAAGCAAGTTCTTAGCTCATTGGGAAAAACAAAATCTTCCCCAAACATGCTGCAAACAAAGACGGAGATGACTCGAGTGAAATGAAAGCCCAGCAGTGCCCTAGCCAAGCTTTTTGAAGCATTTATACATTAAGGTTAGTCTCATGCCAGTTTTTCTCACTGAAAGGATTGACAGGGTTAATTTGTTTTCATAAAGTGGTAGAACTCCACAGCACTGACATCTGTCAATACTTTTGGCTGGCAGGTTCAGAGGTTATTGGTATGAATCGTGTGGACACACAGAGAGCCTAATCAGAAAAACTGAATTGCATTGGTGACAGTGGGCTTTAAATAAAGGTAGAGACAGGCAAAAAAGTGTTTAGATGGAAACTAGGACTGAAAGGGAGGACTGGTATTACTCCAGGAGTGTGAGATAATTTCTCTGGTCTTCCCATCACTCCCTGAAGTATGTACAGTTATTGGGATCCTTCGGCAAAGGCTACTAGGATGGGGCAGAACAGAGAAATTTGATCTGGGACTACGTCCTGGGGTCAGGCAGTGGGACCACCAAGCAGGCACAGAAGGGTTCTCATCCTGGCAAGGGGAAGACAACAGTGTGATGTGTCCATTAGCCTACCTGCTTGCAACATCCCAATCAGGAATGACCCAGGAGACCACAAAGTGGCTTTACTAGTGATGAGTTAGAGGTGATTCTGCCTTCCCTAGTGTTTCTGTCTTCCTGTGTAGTGATATTTTGATTCTTTGTTGGGTTCATTTACCCCTGATCATCTCACTTTGGGTTTTACAGTCTATTTTCATGTATAGAATTGTAGAGATGGCACCATTGCTTGACACCATCTTCTGTGTCAACCATTAGGGGGGTTGATCTTGGTTGGCCGTCAGGTGCCCACCCAACTACTCTTTCACCCTCTGTATTCAGCAGGACAGGGTGAGAAAATACGCTGAAAAATGCTTTGGTCAAGATAAGGGCAGTTTAACGGAAGCAAGTGAAGGCCACATATGGAATCAAAGGACAAATACCTTAATAACATATCCCTCAGGTTGCCCCTTTCTGTCAGCTTTTTTTATTGAGCATGACGTCCTATGGTATGGGACATCCATATGGTATGTGTTCAGCTTGGTCTGCTGTCCTGGCTGCATCCCTGCCCAGGCCCTTGCTCACATCCAGCCTACTGGCCTTTGACAGGGGAATCGAAAGAAAGCCGGGATGCTGTGGGAGCTCTGCTAAGCAACAGCCAAAACACTGGTGTGTTATCAACTCCATGCCAGCTAAAACACTCAGCACAGCGCCAGCAGGGCTGCCACGCAGAAAGTGAACTCCAGCCAAGACAGAGCCAGCGCAGCCCTGCAGAGAAGAAAGGCTGAGTGAGGACTGCAGGTGCCACCACACTGAGCTGGCCCTGGGAAATCAGCCTGTTCCTCGTATTTAACCCAGCTGCCCTCCCTACCAAGGCTGTGAGAAGCATCAGTTCCTTACTGTGACGTTCAAGGCAGGACTTGGTGAGAACTCTGCCTTGGGTTTTGCAAGAGTGTGACCTCAAGGGAGCCTTGGACAACCTTTCCTGACCATGTGGAAAACATTAGTATCCTAGAGAGAGGCCTCAAGAGCGCTCTTCACCTTCAGTGAGTGACGTATCACGTGAATGGGCTTATGCATGGCCACTGCACCTGGAGTGGGAACCTGTTTGTCTTGTCTCTCTGGGAGCAGATTCCTGTGTGACTCCCCTGTGCACTTCCCCATACCTTTGGGCACCCACCCAGGCTGGCCTCTCTTTAGGGAAAGTGACTGTCAGGTCTCAGATCTCTGTAGAAACAACAAAACTATGGGAGTTTGTGGGTTTCCAGTTTCTTTAAGGAAAAATCAGGCACTGGGAGAGATTCAGGATTTTTGGGTATTGCAGGATTAGATGAGTCGCATCCTGCTGGCCCATATCACTAACATCCATTGAATAAAGGGTGCTGAGGAGGACTTCCTAAGATGTAGCTTTCCATACAGTACAGATCCACAGTTGTCTTGGGACAGGCCTAGTAGCATGTGGAGGTACCTTTACGGCTTCTTGGCCATGCTGGACAAGATGAAGTGTGCAATTACAGCTGATAAATTCTGCCAGACACTGTCTGGGTCTGCCCATGCCATTCAGTAGTTTATCCACAAAACCACAAGTATTTCTCCTATTCCCTAACCAGATCCTTGTGCTCCCTGAGTTCTCTCACACTGCAGCACTCAGGAAGCAGAGTTGAGCAAATAACTGAGAAAACCTTTTTTAAGCCATCACAAAACAAATACAACTTTTCTTGCTGATTTAGCAATATCTTCTGTTGTGTCAACAGAGGGCCAGCCAGGCCATTTCTGTGAGGTATTTTTGGTCATTGACAAACACTTTGATCCAGCAAATTTATAGTGGCCTGGCAAAAGTCCTAAGCTGGTATTTATCACGCTGATTTACACTGGCTGAATCCCTGCCCTTCTGTGCCTCCCAAATCAAGACAGAGTTTTTATGTGCAATTGCTTTCTTGCTTTAGGAGAGAAAAAGCAAAAATATACCCCACATCATACCCTATCAAATAAAAATGAGCACAGGACGCACAAAATAAGCTCACAAAAGGGCAACTTTGTCTCTTGGAAGAAAACTGAAACTCTTCTGAGTGAGAACATTATAGCCTATGGCACTGTCATGTAGCTGCACTGCTGTAATGGACACAATATAATGAGTGCTGTTCATGAAAGCTGGTTATTATATCCTAGCTGGAGGTCATTCTCTGGCATATATAGAGCTGGTAATTTGTGCACAGTGGGAGTTCTGCTGCTCTTCTGGTTTTCTTAGGTTAAGTCTATATCATAAGGCATCTGCATATTCAAGATCACATTGCTTCCTAAACTACCCTATCACCATAAGTTCAGAGATGAGCATTTGAAGCTCAGTTTCAGCCCAAGCTCTTAAGCTCTACTGATGTCAAAGCTCTTTCCTTAATCAGTTTTCAGAGTGGTTTTAGTGTCTCTCTGAGAGGATTGTTGTTGAGCTTGACTGCAGGCAGTCCCTCTTCTAGTCCCACATCAGTCCCAGCCTCTTTAGAATCTTCTGCTGCTGCTCTGTGTGACCTGGACATCAGGGTTTCCTTATGCACATTTGTTTCCATGTATTAGATCTTAAGAAAATGCTGACATTGAGCTAATCAGTCCTCTGAAAGTGACAGGGTTTAGTCTATCCTCACGAGGTACTGACATAGAAGTTGTAGGATGGCCACAGGAAGGAAGCATTTTTGGCTGGTAGTGCTTTGTGTGGTCCCATCCAGGTAATTATCAGTCTCCCTTCAGGGGCAAGGTAGAAACCCTTCATTTCCTGTTCCACCTCTCCTAGGGTGCTTCTTGGATGAAACAGAGCCAGTCTTTGGGAGATGCTGCTTTTGAGTTTGTCATGTAGCAAGAATTCTGTCTGGTGGAGTGATCGTTGAAACAAAACAGCTTCTGCTGAGAGGTCTGACTGTGCTCATTGCTTTTGTATGTCTTTGGGAGCTCAGTAAAACCTTCAGGGGTTTTGTTTGAGAACTTGACATTGTTGCATGTTCAACTGTGTGAGAAGTGAAAACAGTAACTATGCCAGAAGTTTTATTGAAGTATAAAAAAAGCAAACACGCACTCTAAAATGGCTAATAAAATGGTGCCCTGTGCCCCAAACCACAACCAAGAAATGTTACATTGGAACTGATACTTAATCTAGCAGATAAAGCAGCTCGTGTCTGTACATAAAATTAATTAGGCACAAAATACTCTGTACAGGCAAGCAGTCCCTACTATCCCTTTGGTTTCATTCTTTTTAAGCAAACCCAAACAGAAGCAACATATGAAAAGTGTGTTCTTTCACGGTAAAGTACATTCTACAGTATTTTGCTCTCCATCAGACAGCAGGCACCTTAGGATACTCATTAAAATTTCTGATGTGTTATGGGTGAGAGGACATCATGCATCTGTGTTCTTTCTTGTGTCTCCTGATTTGAAGCTTGGAATGGGAATAGAGATATTTTCTGGTTGTGCCCATTAGTGCACTGGTTCTGCTTCAGGAAAACCTGCTGACTGCTACCCTCACCGGTCGTCTCAGAGAACAAGAAGCTGCATATCTCCACACAGCAGTAGAAATAATACCACCCCAAATTGTTGCATCTGTCTTCCTTCATATTATAGCCATATGGCAAACTAAGAGTAGAGTCTCAAGTGTAAATCACTGAATGGACTGCTATGGCTTCAATTCATCAAAATTGTGCTCTGATTTCTTTTTCTTCTATGCACCCAATTTTCTTCAAGCTCAGTCCCTCCCTCTTCTTCACAGAGATAGCGTGTGTTTCATCTGTGTTTCTCCTTCTCCCTTCTCCCCATCAGTGCTACTTCCTTCTGTTTCTAAGCCACTGGGTTGGGCAAACAATATTTGCTGCAGGTCTCCATGGCTGATGGGCTTGTCGTGTCACTTAATATGCCATGAACCATGTAGACCTCAAAATAAAAGCAAACACATTTACAGCTGCCCATGCCCTGACTATGGTTTTACACTCTGGGAAAGGTAGGGCATTCATGGACTCCCCTGAAGCAAATAGGGCAGCCAGAAGTAATTTGCAGTGAAGTTTCACATGGAAATAGCATTACAGACTGCATAAAAATGTAATAGAATCTCTACATGACAGGGTACTCTATACAGTCATGCATACAGGTATCTCCACCAGCACTGTGACTTAGATATCCAAGTCTCATTCTCAGCAATTTTCCCTGCTAATAAGGACCCCCACCAAACCTACAGGAGCAGGATCCTGGCTGGGCTTTCAAAGTGCATTTTACACACAATGTTTTGTCATCTGCTTCTAGGGGAAAGCTATGGGCTACAGCTTAAACATTGCATTGCTCATATTCAAAATATACATCCCTTCAAAGATATTAGTTGCTTCTGACATATTCTGGCATATCTTGGGAAAAATTTCAAAGCACATGGAAAGAAGCACAGTAAGTAGGAGATGGACCACGCAAAGGGGCCAAGACATTATGGAGCAAAGATGTTTTCAAATTGCCTTCCACCCCAAAGGGTTTCATGTTAGGGTATGTTTGTGCTATTAATTAGGGTTTTTTTTGTTTCTCGTGGCATCAGAAGAGCAAGGGACAAGGACCTGGAAAAGCAGGAAGATCTGTGCTCTGGACAGAGGTGATGCAAGGCAGAATGGTCAGCAAGTCACTTTTTAAATAGGTCTGAGTTCTGTTCTAGAGCCCCAGCTATTCCCAGGGTGCCCTACAAGAGCCTGGATTAGAGAAGAAATAAGAGTTAATAAATGCAGCTTTGAAGTAGACAAGTAGTGATGTCTACATGTGTTCCAAAAAATGTCCAATGCACAGAGAAATAAAGGTCCCAAACTTTTTTGCTTTTTTTTTTTTCTTTAAGGAAGTTGTTATTTAGAGATAGTGCAAATGAGCAATAATTTCCTCCCTGGAATTTTTAGGTTCCAAAAAATCCCCAAACCATTTCGTACACAATACAGACAATTATAAAAGAAAACACTGCATTGCTTTGTGCAAAAAAACTCCACATCTCACTTCAGTTCAAGGCCAGGCGCAGTGACAAATTAGGCACAAAGGGCTTTGTATTTCTGTGTGGTATGGGTACCACCTCCTAAAACAGCTTGAAGCCCTTGCCAGACAGGCTGTTCCCAGCAGAGAGAAGCAGGAGCAGCAGGTCTCAGCTATGCTGCATGCAGCACGCTCAGTGGCCTGGGGCAGAGGCAGACGGAAGCACTCACAGCCTCTTTTTTATTTGCTTGTCTACTTTTCTGACTGTGCAGATAAATCTTCGGGGACTGTGTTCAAAGGACACTGTAAACACTCCAAAGCAGCTGTGGAAAGCCCTGCCCCAGAGCAGGATGAAGGAGACAGCGATGTGACCAACCTGGTGTGGTCGCAGGGTTTGTGTCGTGCCAAGACACATACATCACACTGTCCACCGACCTCCAGGAGGGCAATGCTGCTGTGGTAATAACAAACTCTTGGGCTGCACTCTTCTCTTGGGTAGTTTGAGACATTTGCCAACACCTTAATGAAGGGATCGAAGCACAAGGAGGTTGCTCTGCTGACAGACAGGTCCAGTGGTCAGGCAAAGGGCTTCATTTCGATCAAAATCTGGTGTCTGGAATTTTTTGTCCCTAGTTTTCTGGATGACTGAATTGGAAACATATGTTCCAGGTAAAAGTTATTTCCATTCCAAAGCAACTATCAAGGTAATGGGGTTAAAAAATGAGAACTCAGATGATTTTGAAGGTCTTGTTTCAGAAAAAAAACAAAAAAAAGGAAACAATTTGTTCAGATTTTGGCATAATGCTTCTTTCACTATATGTTAGAATTCTTAAAAGAAAACGAAAGATTGCATGCCTATGAGACTATTTTTTTTCACCTGCATAATTCCATCTAATAAAAGGCATTACTTCTCCCTAGAAATCATGCTTCTCAAAAAAATGAAGTCAGTTTCAAAACATAAAAAGCCATTTCAACCCTGGTATGATTTATGCTACCAGGATCAAACTTTAAATTTTGTTAGTTTTATTTGAAACATTTTTGTTTTCTATATTCTTGTATAAAAAAAATCATCAGATTATTTCCTTTAATTTTCTAGCTCCTCAATGAGGTGTGTTCTAGCAGAAAAGTATTTTTGACTCAGCTTTTTTTAAAAACCCATCAATTAATATAATTGTCCCAGTGCTTCCTGAGGACATTTAATCAGAGTAAACTGGAGAGAGGCTGAGCAATATAATTTAGGAGCTATCCAGATTTCTAGAGTCCTTTACCAAATGTTCTAAAGGATCTGTTTCTAGAAAATTTGAAAAACCCAACTGACCTTAAAGCAAAGCAGTCAATTGCTCATGGGACAGGTGTAGCAGATGTTTGCAGAACAGCTCACACACCAAAGCACTACAGGAACTCCGTGTTAGCAGCTGGGAGTCTTACCAACTACCTGGAGCAGGAAAGGAAAGATCTAAGGAGCTGGTCTCTATCTCATCAATGATTTGGGTCAAGTTTTCAGTCACTGTCCCTGCAGCTTACCCAGGTCAGCCACTGCCAGTGAGTGGAAGGTGGCAACAGACACTGATGCCCTGTATCCCTTGATTCCAGGAGAGCCTTGACACGCATTTCATGGTGTTCCCATGTTTTGATTCTCTTTCTTGTCAGTGATGTTAAAACAAAATGTTCTCTATTTGTTACTGGTGAAAGCGGATTCAGGGCTGAACAAACACAAGAAAAAATAAATTCTATGTCTATCAAGAGCTCATTACTGCAACAATAGGGTATTAATAATTTTGTTTCCGCTGGAAAAAGCAGAAAGAAAATGTCAATAACATTTACCAGTATGAACACTCTCCAAATTGCTGCACATTTAATTACTGCTTTAGATTTATGTCTTTTTTTCTTTTCTTTCTGTCTAAGCAAACACAGTTTATTCAACTAGGAGCAGAGTTCCTCTCTCATCAGAAACAACACAAAACATCTCAGATCTGCCCTCATGGGAAGCAATTTCAAATATTTGTGAGGTAAGGAATCATTCCAGGCTGATGTTTTAACCAGATTTTGAGCTGCTAGACTTTGTTTCCTGCCTGGCTGTTTCAGCTTTCCCTGCCTTGCCACCCCAGCCCTGCTCCATTTACTTTAGCTTGGCCACTTGCCACTTCTTCTTCCACCCTTTGCAGCCTGGGGAGGACAATCCCGTTCCCAGCATTTGTGTGAACTGACAAAACCGACATGAGAAGGACCAGAAGCGCAGCTGCACCTCCAGGATGCCCCCAAAACACCGTATCTCATTGAACATGCCTGTCTATATACACACCTTGGGCTTAAACAGTGGAGGCGAAGCGGTGAGAAAACCCCGGGGAACATTGCAGAGATACCTTTTTGTGCTTTAATATGGGTCTGTAAAGGATGAGGCAGCAATTGGCTAATTAACTGTTGTCAACAGCAGCTCTGAAATCACACCAAAAGCATCTTATAGCATGGCTGACAATGATCCAGTTATTAGTGAAGATAATTAGGCCAATACCAGCTTGTCATTGCTTTTCTTGAAGCTACAAAGGGTACATTTTCCAGCCCATAGTCTCCAGGAGACTATCTAGTTCTGCATGACTTCATCAGGCTTTTAAGTCATTAAGTGAGCCAATTTTTTTTCTTTTAGTTTCATTAAACAACACAAACTGTGCTGAAAACTGTTTCATTTGCCATTATTTTTTTCAAGCATTAAAACTGCACCTGATCAGCTTCTTTTGCAACACACAGTTACCTTGGCTTGTTAATCTTTCAACAGAAAAGTTGTTTTGCGATGTAGAAGTGTTGTTTTTGTGTAGGACAGAGAGTTACTCCAACTTGATCAGTTTCTTGTTTGAATGACAGATGAACCCAAAACCCACTGAAAATGGGGACAAATTTTGAGCAGTGTTGTGAGTTGTACTTAAGTGCATTTTTTAGTAAGTAACAAGGGGCAATTTCCTGGCCCTGGCTACTTTATGGTTTACCGAGCATGACTAGGACTAACTAGTTCCTTTTTCATTGCAAACAACTAAGAGCAATATAGTACCATTGATACCATATATGTCTTGCAAAAGAAAACAGTTGTATCCTGACGTGAAGGAACCTTATTTGGATTGTTGACTCATTGTTGGTCATGTTATATCTCTGTTGACAAAGTCTGCAAGCACAGAGGGGAAAAGGGAGGAGCCCTGAGCATCAGGATACACACAGGAATACTCTGTGCTTTGAAAAACAAGGTATTCGGGGGTACAGCAGGTGGGTTTCCCAAACTTTCTCTGAGAGCATTCTAGAAGGTAACACAGCTGAGCAACAAGCATGGTCCTGACTCCACCTTAAAGTTGCCTCTTATAGTATTTTTGTAAACACAGTATGGTCACCATACATCATGGGTTGGTAACTTTTAGGATACTTAGGGAAAGCTATAGACTCTTTATAGCAGCTTTCAAGTACCTCAAGGGGCTACAAGAGAGCTGGAGATGGGCTTTTTCCAAGGGCGTTTAGTGATAGGACAAAGGGTAACGGGGTTTAACAGGAAGAGGGTAGGTTTGGATCAGAAATTCTTTTCTTTGAGGGTAGTGAGGCACTGGAACAGGTTGTCCAGAGCAGGTGTGGATGCCCCATCCCTGGAAGTGTTCAAGGCCAAGTTGGATGGGGCTCTGAGCACCCTGGTCTTGTGGAAGGTAACCCTGCCCATAGCAAGGGGATTGGAACTAGATGATCTTTAAGAGCTCTTCCAACCCACACAATTCTATGATTCTAAGTTCATAATTCTAATAGTCATCCTGTGTGTTTGCAGGTGCCTGTGTATAGATCCACATCCTGGGGCTTAAGATGTTTAGGAGTTCTTTTGTTTCTGTGATCCCTCTCTGTCTTGAGCTGACAGGATTTTCTAAGGACCCAGAAGGCACAATACGTGGCTGCCACAATTCATGGCACCTTGGCAGAAATGCAGGTGCCCCTGTTATTATGCCAGTCACAGCTGAGTGTGTAGAGTGAGAGAGAGTAAATCCTCATTGCAGGAGACAGTGGTCTGCCAGGCTCCATAAATCCTAGGACAACTCTATGCCACCTGTAGGTGGTTGAAAACACCTGTTGATTCACTAAATGGAGAAAATGGTGCCGGGACACTTTATGCAATGGAAGTGCTTTGATGGAAGGTGGTTCATTTTCAATAGAAAGAGTCATACAAAGCAACTGACTCTGCACAAGCTAAGTTAGAAATATTCATGTGCCAATGTCAGCTTTCTTTTATTTTTTTTTTCCTTAGAATAGCAGTAATGACCTTGGCACAAAGTGCTGCCTAGAGACAAATGACCAGCTGGGATTAATGGTCCTTGACTTAATTTCTGCCCATCAGCGTCTCCCAGCCAGTCATTAATCCTGCTGAAATGCTCTGTGCATTGATTATTATTGATTCATTCATTGATTGTGTCCAGGGTCTGAAGTTAAAAGCAGAAGTACTGATGGCACCCTGGAGACTCTTCTAATAAGATGAGTTTGCTTAATTCATAGACTATTTGAGGTGCTTGAGAAAGGAGCATCATAAAAAGAGGTAGAAAAGGAGAAGAGCACTTATGAGACAATGAAATCTAGATTCCTCAGGCTATTAGAGTTGATGGCATGTATCAAATTACTTTGAATAGACCTGGTATTTAAAGCAGGAGCATAGCAGAGTTTGACATGTAGCATTTCCCAATGGACAGTATGATTCCAAGCAAGAAAGCCTACCAGATAACCTGGGTCCAGGGCAGAGAAGGCATTTGCAGGGTTAGTGTCTCACCTCTCTTACTGAAGACATCATTGTTTTGTTTCCCTTCAGAAACACGGAGATCCTCATTTTCATGCACATTGCCTGGGCTTGTTTACTTCCTTTTCCCCTTGTGCTTGTTTCTGTCTGACCTCATCTGTTCTTCAAGGAATTGCATCTGAATAATTAACATAGTACTCTTCAGGAAATCAGAGTGACTGTTTTTAATTTGTGCTTTATGACAGAATTTTCAAATTGCAAAAGGGAGAAAAAACAGTTTTAAAGGCAATATGGTTTAATAATCTCATACAGCCACATTTGATCTTCAAGTTACTCCTCTAGGGTTCAGTGTAAAGGCTAAATTAAAGGTAACTATCATCTTTGGGTAAGTTGTTTCTGTCTTTTGATGTTCTGATCTGTATCAAATGGCAAGAATGCACAAGAAAGAGAAAACTTGTGGTTGAATGTGTTTCCAAATACACGTTGCTGAGATGCTTCCAAAGTGCTGATGGCTGCCAAGCGCTCCATGGTGATGCAAACACTGTTGGACAAGTTGTCCTGCTTCTAAGGAATGTGGGTAGATATTTCAGAGCAAAAAAGCAATAGAGTAATGTTGGCTGAAGAATTGCTTCTGTGTGGCTGATTTAAAAGAACTCAGTTACTATAATAAAAGCCTCTGACCTACTTGATCAACAGGAGGAAGAAGTTTTAAGTTCATAAAGGTAGAGGAGTTCTAATGCCTGCCTATCTCTGTCCGCTCATTTATTGCTGCCACTGTGTGTTGGGTTTGCATGGCCATGTTTTGGTAGGGGAGGTGGAGCTACAGGGGTGGCTTCTGTGAGAATCTGCCAAAAGTTTCCTGCCTGTCTGACAGTGCCAATGCCAGGCGGCTCCAAGACAGACCCGTCACTGGCCAAGGGTGGGCTAATCAGAAATGAGGGCAACACCTCTGGGATAACATGTGTGAGAA